>CAUJNA010003455.1:38457-95957 GCA_963377175.1 Effrenium voratum | reverse complement strand
CTGTTTTCGCTGCCATTCGACAAGTCGGGAAGCGCACTCCCAAATTGTTGGGGGGGAGGCCTGTATTGCAGTTTTCTCCTGATTTCAAGCCACTTCATGGCACCCCTCAGGCACACATTTGGCCATCGCCAAAAGGGTGGCACCCGCAGGTTTCGGGTGGTTCTCCACATTTTGCCCCTTGGGCTTGCGCAAGTCCAGGTGCCCTTGAAGGAACGCAGGCCAGTGCCAATCGCAGCCTTGGGGCCCTGGTCAGTGGGATGGTCTTGAAGCGTCCGTTGAAAACCCAGCGACTTGCTTGAGACCAGCGCCCTTGGCCACTAGCACATCGTTTCCTGAAAAGAAGGATCCCTGGAAAGATTGGAATTGGAAGGTAGCCCTAGATTCAGTCACTGTTCTCGGGATGCGCTGCCGGGACTTGTCCGCGACTCTCCAGGACACCGGGTACTTCTCCGCAGTACTGGAGATGTCCCAGCTGCTTACGTCCCAGAGGCACTCTTTGGTTTGGGGACCGCAAAGGCAATTGGGACCCATGGGAAATCCCCAATGGGTGCAATGGCAGGAACCAGGGAAAAGGCCTGCAAGTCGCCGACAAGAGACCGGCTTGAGTCGCGAATTTTTGCAGGCTGGCTGTTGAGAGCTCGTGCGTTTGATATCTATATTCCTGCCTGTTCCTGGCAAGCAAGGTGAGCGACGTGCCTGTTGGTGCAAGCTGGGTGCTACTGGGTTGGTTATTGTTGGGCCAAGGGGTGAGGGTCAGCGCGAATGGAAATGTGTGGGAGATTGGCGCGAGGCAGTTGCACTGCCTTGTGCTTTCCGACCTAAGACAAGCACCTGGGTCCCTCCAAGTGGCCGGCTGTTGTTTGACCCCTTGGAAGATGCAGAGGTGCCTGGAGGGGTGAGCTGGAATGAGTTGGAATGAGTTGGAATGCCCCCCGTATACCTGGAGTCTCCATGACTTGCCTAGAGTCTCCATGACTCTGAAAAACTGGGTCCATGACCCCTTAATTTTGGGTAATGACCCCACTCTTTTAAGGGCCTTCTCACGCGGTTTCTTTTAAGGAGACTTTTGCAAGCCATTCCAAAAAACTTGGAGGGGTGCGCTGGAATGAGTTGGAATGAGTTGCAATGCCCCCTTTTCAGCCTTTTCACCCGGTTTCTTATGGGACCCCTGGGTCCATTCCAATTTTCTCTCAATTTTTTGGCCCACGAGGTCTCGCCAAAGGGCCACTCCCGCAGGCGCAGAGGCCTTCGCAGCATCCAGGAAGACAGCCCAGCTGACGCCTGAGTGAGACCTGCGTTGCCTAGAAAGCTCAGCCAAGGTTCGAGGGGAACCTTTCGGATTTCACAGGCTTCCATTTGCATCTGCATAAAAGTTGTTGTTTTCCCCTGTTGGTTGTAAAGGAATCTATCCCAACTGGATTTTTTCCAGGGGTCTCAACCAAATGGAAGCAGGCAAGGGCTGGATCCGTTCAAGGAATTAAGCAGTTTGGGAGGCTCTCAATAGCGCTCAGATTTCCTAGCCACGTCTTCAATGTGTTTGTTTCACAATGCCGGGGAGTCACCTGAATTGGCATAGAACAAAAGACTCGAATGGCACGGGCCAGCCAAACAAATCAAAACATATCCGCCCAAAATCTTTCTGCGCCCTTCGGACTTCGGACGGAAAGGCAAGGGTCAGGGTTGATTCATGGGTGTGTTTTTGGTGTGTTGCTCGGTGTTTTTGTCGATGGCACAATTCACATGCAATTCCCATGTGGTTGAGTCAGCCCTTTCTATTGCCCACGAAAAAGAACATCTACTTTCACACCGGTGCATAATTTATCCTTTTGGGGTAAGAACGAGTTTGGAAGGGCAACTTGTGGACATGAACAGCCCCACGGTCATTTTGGCCCCTACGAAACTCCATTTAAGGTGCATCAAACGGACAAAATCGTGGACATGTCATTTCCGGGAGTGGAGCGACCATTGTAGGGGTACAAATCGTGGACGCCCCCCCCTCCCCAAACTCTGCATGAAGACGATCACAATAAACATCAGGATGGCAGAGCGAGAATCTGACGCAGCAACAAACAAGCTAGTTTAGATTGATTTTTTGAGTTTGTTTCTCACTCTGGCATGTTTGTTTACCTTCAACACTCCTTGACAATGGTGATTTCTTTCAAAGGGCCAGGCCTTTGCACTTTCTGGGGTGAAAAGAAGAAGCACGGCGTTAGCCCTGCGCAACTGGAGCACATTTGTGTGAACAGAGTCATTTGTGTGTGAGTACCAGTGGCGGTTCGGGGCTCAATGACCACCCAGGTTTAGGTTTCCATCCATCCTGGCTGAGCTTTTCGCTCACGGCTTTTTTCGCACGGCCACACTATGACTAATGATGGCTATAGTGAGGCCCATGATAGTGATTGCTACAATGGTGGTAACCACGGTCATGACTTGGCCATCATGACGAAGGTCAGCATCATAGTGACCGTGACAAGAGGCTCATCTTCTCAGTTGCCCAAAGCCGACCTTTTAACCTTTTGGTTTTTCAGTTTTGGGTTCCCATTTTTAGTCATGGCCCCAAAAGGTGATCACCTTTTATTTCTGGGTCCGAACTGGGCAACTGAGTCTTTCTACCGTCATAGATGTCACAGGGCTTTTCGCCCACTCCCGTGGGCCGGCTCTGGCCAAGTTGCTCGCCCGTGCCTCTCAGATGCGATCCCGTACCCTAAAGGCCAGACACCCTCAAAGCTCCCTAGAAGCAGATCGCCCTGAGGGCTTATTGAGCTTAGCTTGATGTGGGGGGAGGACTCCAGAGTGTGAACTCGGCATTTGCTGATGCCCGGGGTTTTGTTTGTGGCCATGTTCCTTTGACCTTCAAGATTGAGCATCTGGGAGCTCACGGATGCGAGGGCACCGAATGGTGGGTTTTGATGGTTTTTGTAGGTGCGGAGGAGGGGTGGAGATGGGAACATTTGTTTCCTCCCCATGCTCTGCAGTATTTTCTAAGGCTCTTTGATGGCCCGCCACAAGACCTTCCATTTGCTTAAGAGTAGTTTGTTTCTCCCTGTTGACTGTGGACGGAATCTATCACTGTTGGGATGTTTTTTGTCTCCCAAGGGGCTTAAGCAAATGGATGAGACTGTGTGGCACTTGTCAACTTCTTAGACGCAGCCTCATTTTGCAAGGGGAAGTGGATGCGAGCCTTGGCAGACCTCCAAGCTCAATATTTCTGCACATCCGGGCAAGCAAGGCGTCTTCCTTAGGCGTGGCAGTGCATTGATCCAAGTACAGAATCGTTCTTGTTTTTTCTTTTCATGGCACAGGGTGGCTGGGAACACAGATTCATGAGTCATGCTAAATGGGGCTGGCTCAAAATTAAACAGGAGGGGTTGCCCGGGTTTTGGCCCATGTGTCCACTTGCAAGGGTTCCGTTTTGGCACCGGTTTTTTGAGCCACAGCCAAATGAATGACATAAACTTGATACCTCCGTCAACTTCCCCGGTGGCACGTGACGATGCGCGCTTGAAAGCGGTAGGCCGCTAGGCTTACATGAGGGCTGGCCGGTTCTCCTCGCTCGGTAGAAGTACCCCGAGCCTTGCATGCACTGGCTTTCTGTGGGTTTGTCCCAAAGTAAGGAGCCCCTTTCCGGATGGTTTTGAGGGGAATTCGGAAGACCGCCTGGAGGGATCCCGATTTTGGGGGAGACACAACCGTGGTTTCTGCGTAAGATACCTCATGATGCCTGGATGCCTGTGGGGAGAAGACTGCGCGAGCCTTCACTGACACGATGCTGCAACCTTGCCTGAACATTACCGGTTTTTTGAGCCATACCCATTTGCGTGTTTGCATGAAAACCGCCCAGGGGCTCGTGCAGTCGGTTTCTGGCATTTTTGTCGGTTTCTGGCAGAACTGTGAAAACGGTTTAGAAAAATAAAAATAAAACGCCAAGCGTTTTGGTTTGCAATGTGCGGCAAGGTAGTTGCCTTGAAAACAAGCGGAGGAACAAGATACAGGTCTTTGGACAGTTGAACTTGGCAGTGCTGTGCTTGAGGCAGAACAACCTCTTTTGATACCGTCATCGGCCACATCGTCACGTGCCTTCAGCGCTCGTTGACCGCAAGCTGGGTGAAATTACACACATATCCCACGGGAGTTTCTCAGAACGGTGGATTTCCTTTTGGTTGGTATCTAAAGGGATGCCAAAAGAGAATTGTTGCATTTTTGACATGAGAGACACCCCCACGACCTCATGGCAAACCGGCACGCAGATGGATTCTCTCAGCGCGGCCAAGCATTTTGAAAAAACCACTCCCATGCAGCCCGGCAGGACATGGGCTTCACTCCCAAGATTTCCCTTACTCGCAAGAGTCTTTCAGTGGGGGAGATCTGGACCGACGTCAGGCAGTTTTGCATCTCTCGCCTTGCACCCAAGAGGCCTTCGAGCTATTTGCCTTGGGACAGAAATTGGACCGCGGTACGGCTGTTCGACCTGCAAGAAGACCTGTGCGGCTCATGCTCATTTGTTGGCTGCTATTGGGTTGGATCTTTAGACTTTAACTTTTTGATTGAAATAAGGGTGTTTTCCACTAAACCCCCAAACAGTTATACACTTTTTGCAGGGGGGGGCGTTGCAGCAACCAAGATTTTTAAGACGATGCGCCGGTGGCATCGCAAGGTTCCCTGGCTCATTTGTGCGGCTCGGCAGCTTTCAAGCCTTTGCGGAGCTCAGACCCCACAGCCAAAATTGGCTGCAAGTCTTGAAAAGTGCGCAGCATGGAAGCTGGGGTTGGCGCTTTGGGTTGGCCCTGGGAGACATGGCCATCTTCTATTTTTTATTTTTTTGTTGGGGGGGGGATTGGGTGGTTTAGCCCGGCAGTCACAGAAATCACACGCGGACTCCTTTTCGATGACATGGTAGCGCTGGGCATGCGAGAGCCGAGCCCGGCTCAAGCGTTGCCCGGTGGTTTGTGGAGGCTCCCCAGCCATGGCGCGACCGGGCGCTTTGCTTCTCTTCGGCCGCCCGGCCGAAGAAAAAACGTGGGGAGGCTTGACATGGGTATGGGTCAACGTTAAAGCAGCAGGGGACCGCAGGTTTAGTCCTTGGTTCCATGTATTGGGGTTCCAAAATGGATACCCGTTTTTGACCGCCACATGTTCCCAAAATGGACTTGGCTGTGGGTCAACACTAATGGGATCCCATTTTGGTTGGTAGATGAATTCACCGCTCATTTTAGAACCTATTTTAGTGGGGATTGGGATGTGCACTGGCGGTACGGAGTTTTGACCCATAGCCACATGTTTGCATGGATTTGGCGGAGGCTCCCTGGAATCTTCTTGAACAGTTCAGGAACACCCCGTGCTCCTTCAAACAGGATTGCTGCAAGCAGGTGGTGCAAGCCTTAGTGAAACAGCTCAAGTGTACAGGAACATCAGCTGTGTCTTTGAATGTGTTGGATGTTGGGACTGGCAAGCCGCAAGGAGTCGCCCTCTGTGGCTTCTGCGTCAGCTTCGTGAACCTTCCCAGCGTCCGCAGAGAGAGCGTCGTGGCCAGGGGTGACAAGGTGCGGCCCGTTCCTGGGTCAAGCGGCTGGACAAAACCATCGTTCTTGCAAACTGCTTGCGGTTTCTCCAATGATTTAATGTTGACCCAGGATGAATAAACCCGTCCCATTATTAGGGGGGTGTTCCCTCCAAAAGTGATGAATCCCCAATAAAAGGGGACACCCCCCGATGAAAATCAACTAGGGATTCTGCTTCATCCGGGGTTAACATTAAGCTTTCTTGTGGTTTGTTCTCCATTGGCATCAGTGAAGGCCGATGGCAAAAAGCTGGTGTCGGCAATCCGCTTGGCAGATTTTCACAGCTTGGTGCTGTAGCCCTCCCGCTATGGGAAGACCAGGGTGTTAGGTGCTTCTACAGGTTGAATGGAGCTGAAAGCGACCCATTTGGCTGTGGGTCAAAGCCAATGGTATCCCATTTTGGGCACCTATTTAGAACCTATTTTAGTGGGGATTGGGATGTTCACTGGGGTACGGGATGTTGACCCATGGCCGTTTTGGGGGGGGGAACACCTATTCAGATCCACACTTGTGGGATATGGCTCCAGGTGCTCTACACAAATGCTTCTCTGCCGTGAGGGGTGAGCAAATACGAAGACATGGGCTCATGGAAGAGGGGATTCGAGGGAAGCGTTCCATCAGAAGAATCCTTCTGGATCCAAGACGTGATTCTTCATACGTAGGGGCCAACGCGGTTGACATGAATACTGATCTGTAGTCCCTAAGAATGGCTCAAGTTTGCTTGAATGATTGCCCCCCCCCCCCCCACACCCCCACACCCCCACACCTCCACACCCCATACCCCCACCTCCTTCGAGAGCACCTCAAAGTTGAGCTCCAAAGAAGATGGGAGCGCCCCCACCTTGCGGAAGCAACAATGCCGTCCCGCAACCTCACTGGGGGGGGGGTTCGATTCGGTGCGTTGCTTCTGCTTAACGAGAGTCATGGCGTCGTTTGTTTGCTCCCGGGGACATATAGAGAGATAGAGAGCGAGAGAGACAGCTAGATAGATATAGACTGACATATGGAGAGAAGGAGAGCTAGATCAATATAGACTAGTAAGTGTATATATATATATGTGTGTCTAGATACATATGTTATATACACACATTCATGTTTGTCATTTCAGCCAGCTACTCAGATACCGATTTGCTGTTTGTGCAAGTCTTAGTTGGACTGGCGGCGCATGAATTCTGGAAAACTTCTTGGCAGCAGACTGCAAGGATTGGAAGACACCAGCCATTCATTGGATGCGTGCCGGGAATCGGAGCGCAGTGGTTGGTGAGGGTGTGCAATGCGCGTTGGGTGAGGAAGTTGATGATGTCACGTTCATGTTCAACATCAGGTCATGAGGTTGTTTGATACGTTGCTTTCGACTGGAATAGATTAGGTCCCCCAGTAGTGCCCTTTTACCCTTTTTGGGAGGAGGGTTCCCCTACACACAAATACACTACAGAAAAAAGGGTACCCTTATTCTAACCTCTCTACTGGAGGACCTAGTAGAGTTGTTTTGTGATTTTGGCCTGCCACTGGCCAACTGAGCCAGCTGCGCTCTTGCGATCAGGATATCCGAGCGAAGGGCATGAAACGACGCCGCTTCTTCCAGAGGCGGGGGCGACTCAGGATTGGCTTTGGTGTTGACGGGGAGTGCAAGAAGTTCCCCTCAACTTGCCCACAGTTGGCTCCCCTTTGTGATGTTTTGCTTTTTTGGGGTCCCTTTTGTTTTTTCCACTCACCAGGCAAGAACATAGTTGTTTTGCTGGGGTCCTCATTCCAGCCAAGTGAAAAGATGTGCAGGATCCCACTTTGAACATGTGCGATGACCTTGTGCAATTGCTGTCGCTCAGCTATGGACAAGACATGCTTTTGCGAGGGGCAGATCTTTGCGAATCGATTTGCACGGATGCTTGTTGACATTTGTTTTGTGTTTGTGCAGGTAAGAATTGCATTGATGCAAACCGAAAAGCGGGCAAAGGGTTGCTTTTCCTTCGATGTTTTTGGTTGAATCCTGTTGGCACCCAACAGCAAAGTTGGCGGGTTCCAACAGCCACTTTAAGGTCCTCGGGCCCTTGCTTCCTTGAAGTGCATTGCCTGAATCAAATGTAAGGCTGTGGGGATTCGGGGGGCCTATGTGAACAGGTTGAGGCCATTTAGATCAAGGCTCATGGCATCTCATGGCCATGGGATGACCTACGAATTTGTGACCAGCCTTGTAGGGGCCAATCGGGTTCCAACAAAGGGCAAGGTGGGCTTCAATGAAGCAGGTTTGGAATCCTAATGGAGGAGAAGGGCCATACAGCCGTACACCACATGTGCAGCGTGCACGAGACTATTGCTGACTCGGGTGATTTGCCATGTATGCTTGCCAGCAAGGAAACAGTTAGCCGCCCTTCGCAGCGTTCCATGTTTACTTTTCCATACTCCTCAAGCTGCCGGGCCTCAAACTCTCTGGCAGCAAAGGGAGGGCGTTGCCTCGCTTGTAATCAGGCCAGCAAATGCAAGTACTGTAAAATGTTTCCATCAGATCACATCCTTTTGCTCGTGCAGCTGACCCTGCCTGCATTTTGCAGGCAGAACGTCAAGATGGTGGAGATCGAGGGTAAAGAGATGCCGGAGCAGCACCCTGATGCAACATTGCTTTTTTGTTTGGGGGGGGGAGGGGTCATCCTGCCAACAATATGCTGCTCGTCAATGCCAAGCTTGACTTCTTTGCTGTTTATGCTAGCAAGGTCAAGCAAAGTCATTGCATTTTGGATGACAGACTGTTGCTGGCAAACAGAGCTTTGGGGAATGTCTAGTCTGAGCTCATCAAGCCTCAGTCCAGCGAGGGTAGCATACTGTGTGGGGTAGGCTCGGCAATTGTTACGGGGAACCACTTGCAACCCAGAATTAGTTTTCTGCCCCGTGCGAATGAACCACGCAACTCATTCACTTTGGAAGTGGTGCCGATCCTTACAGTCTCCTTACCCACATACCAACTAGCATGGCAGTGCACAAAGCCATTTTTTTTGCAGAGGAAAGTAGTCCTACCGGGGGTCTCTCCACTTTCCCTTTGTGCTCGTCGGGAGGGAGTGGGTGTCGCGTGCATAAGGCATAGGTGTCCTTTTTGGTTGTGTTAAATGGTCGAAAACTAGATGGCGATTCCTGGTTTACCTGGTGGTTGAATTTCATCTACCAGAGCCATCTGGCCGTGGCTCAAAATTCAACAGGAGGGGCAAACCGCTGCTTTTGGTCCATGTTTCCGTTTCCCAGGGCAACCCATTTTGGACTTCTTTCTTTTTTTCGAGCCACAGCCATCTCTTTCCCCTAACAGGACGCCTATGATTGCGCCTTCTTCCGGTGGCTCGGGGTGGGTGGAGCCAAAAGGACGCCCTTCTCCTCCGCGCGGCGCTCGGGTGGAGGGCCGCGCGGAGTCGGAGCCTCGGCGCCTCGGCGCCTCGGCGCGGCCTGAGGTTCCTGAGCTTTTTGGGCCCGGAGGAGGCCGACACGCCCTTCGACGTGCGCCAGGCCACGGGCTCCGAGAAGGCCGCGCCTCGGCGGGCGGTGCGGCCTCGGTCCTCGGGACCCGAGGAACCGAACCCGCGCGGTTTTGGGGCGAGACGGGGCCAAGGGGAAGGCAGAAACGGGGCTTGGGTCCAAGGGGCGTTTTGCCCCCCAAGAAAAGGTGATGATTGGAAGTGGTGAGAAGGCGAGGGGGAACGTGGGTGAGGTGCCTTTTCGTAGGGTCTGCTGAGGCAACCACGGGAGAACAAAGTTGCTGCAGTACGCCTGGGGATCACGTGGGGAAGTCAAACATCTTAGGAACTGCGAGAGACCCCGCCCCCATGCATCGACTAGAGGCTTGTCAGTTCAAAGCTTCAGGGGAAAACCAACGTCGGCTACGCCCCCGGAAGCACGTGGAATGAGGTTTGCTTGTTTGCTCTTCTGTTTTTGGGATATCCTTTTGCGCACTTGACCTCATTATTTGCATATCCTTTCCATGTTGGTGATAGTCAGTGATAGTCGTTATTTGCTTTATGTGGCTTTCCACTTAGTTTGCATCGTGCAAGGTGGCTATGGATCAGCCACAAGCGTTGCACGCAGGCTTTCCAGACGGGAACAGCCAATTTTGAGCTGCTCTTCGCTTCAGAAGCACTCATTTCGATGGTTCTTTGGCCTTTGCCGCTCATTTCCATTGGCACTGACAACGCTGAGGTGACTTTCAAGAAGAAGCCTTACGGCATCGTCCGGTGGCAGCCGGGAAAGGCGCGGGGAAAGGAGTAGCCACGACAAACCACCTTCCATTTGCTTAATATTTGTTATTTTCCCCTGTTGGATTTTAAAGGGAATCTATCACTACTGGATTTTTTTCCCAGGGGGCTTAAGCAAATGGCAGTGACTTAACTTAGTTGTCAAATGGGCAACTGGCCCGGCGTTGGCGGCTTACAGCCGTCCTTCGCATGGCTGGCTAG
The DNA here is from genome assembly GCA_963377175.1 of Effrenium voratum. Lineage (NCBI taxonomy): Eukaryota > Dinophyceae > Suessiales > Symbiodiniaceae > Effrenium > Effrenium voratum. The sequence goes on along the minus strand of CAUJNA010003455.1, from coordinate 85,969 downwards.
CAAGTCGGGAACTGCACGTGTTCGACAGGTCTAGCAGTTGCAAGTAAAGCTTGCAGTCTGCGGGTCTGACGGGGGTCGCTCCATTGGAGATGGATGCCCGCCAGGACTTCAAAGGAGCCATGGTCCAATCCCCAGAGCCAGCGAGCGTGCGAATTCCTTGGCCGCTTCCTGAGGGGCTCCATGTTTTCCCTTTTGATGGTATGAAACATGACCTTGGCCCCATAGGTGCGCTTCCCTTTACGGTGTTGCAGGAACCAGAGGGACATGTGCCCTGATGACCTTGGTCTTCAGGAGCATGAGGATGGCCGCCCGCTGGGCAGTCAATGGCCCTTGAAAGAAGCCACAAGTTGATGAGCCATTTCCCAAAACGCCTTCTTTACAGATCATTATTTTGGGACTGAATCCTTTCTATTTGTTTCCTTAGTGTATTACAACGATGGGAAGCGGGCCCGAGATGATGATAATCCATCAGTGTGCTCGAAGTTGGTTCGCAAATATCATACATCGTTGACACCCCTTTGTTTGTTTGTTTGTTTGTTTGTTTGTTTGTTTGTTTGTTTGTTTGTTTGTTTGTTTGATTGATTGTTTGTTTGTTTGTTTGTTTGTTTGTTTGTTTGTTTGTTTGTTTGTGTGTGTGTGTGTGTGTGTGTGTGTGTGTGTGTGTGTGTGTGTGTGTGTGTGTGTGTGTGTGTGTGTGTGTGTGTGTGTGTGTGTGTGTGTGTGTGTGTGTGTGTGTGTGTGTGTGTGTGTGTGTGTGTGTGTGTGTGTGTTTGTGTGTTTGTTTTTTGTGTGTGTGTGTGTGTGTGTGTGTGTGTGTGTGTGTTTGTGTGTTTGTGTTTGTGTTTGTGTTTGTGTTTGTGTGTTGTGTGTTTGTGTGTTTGATTGTTTGTATCCCTCTGTCTGTCTCTCAGTCAGTTTGTCAGACTGTTTGCGTGTCAGTCCTTTTGGCTGTCTGTTTGTGTTTCTTCTGTTTCTGTCAAGCCGTTGGCAAAAGAAAACAGCAAGGAAATAGCAGGGCTCTATGCTTACCGTCCCCCGCATTCCATCTAATGTGAAGTCATTTGCGTGAGGAGATGTGAGGAGCTGCGGCGTTCTAGGCCGCTTCCCCTTTCCTTGCTCCTGCGAGAGATGCAGGGAATGAGAACTGGAATGACCCCAAGAAAAGCCATCCAACTGGCGGTTTCCGTTATTCGGGCACCAGTTCCTGCGTTCCTTCCTTCATTCCCACCACAAACCCTACCTATCGCACGTTTCAAAAAGGTGTTTCGGCACGGACCGCCACCGGTGGAGCGCCACTCGCACGCGGGGGGGCCCGAGGTGAAGCAGGTGGCCAAGGGCGTCTATGTGAACGACCCCCTGCAACAAGCCCGCGAGCTCGGGGTGAAGCCCGGCATGGTGGCCGCCTGGCGAGATCTGAACTCCTCCGATATGTTTCTGGGCGGAAATTTCGGGGAGGTCGGAGGCTGAAGCAACCTGAAATTGTGGCGGTTCAAAGGGAATCCTTACCCTGTCGCCTGTTTTTTGTTTTACCGGATGTCAGGGAGGTCGGACGCGAAGCAACCTGAAATTGTGGCGGTTCAAAGGGAATACACTGTCTCCCGACATGGAACCTGACAGGGGGTCCCTCCAAGAGGAAGCCATCGCCACCATTCCAACCGCTACATCTTGCGCTGCTTGTATATGTTGATGGCGCGGTAGGCGACACGGAGGAAGGGCTCGCTCATCAGAGGGTTTGTTGCAAGTAGACGAATCACAAAATAGAGCACTGTGGTCTCCAATGTGTTGCAGCTCATTAGCCATGGGTCTCATTCCCTGCAACCTTCAATCTGCATGCTTGCCAGGAGGCCACCCTTTCACCATGGAATGCACTAGACGATGCCCTGAAGTGGAAAACGGTCTTCCAGGTGACGTGAGGCAGGCACTGCGTGGCACCACACTTGGGAGCTCCAGATTGCAGGAAGTCCCTTCCCTTCCGCTGTTGCCATTGCAAGGCCCTTTAAAGAGCTTTCTGGATGACAATTGTTCGATGTTTCGTTGGGGCGACACAGGGCCCTCCACCCTGAAAGAAACCCATTCTGTTGTGCTCTCTCTCTCTCTCTCTCTTTCTCTCTCTCTCTCTTTGTCTCTCTCTCTCTCTCTCTCTCTCTGTCTCTCTGTCTCTCTATCTCTGCCGTTGCATCCAACACCTCCAGTTCTCAGTGGCTTGACCCGTTGGCACAGGGTCCCTGTCGTGTTTCTCTTGCGCCTGGCTCATGCACAAGTCCAAGTTCAGGCCAACAACTTGATCGATTCTTGGGGCCCGGAACTCGCAAGCTCCCGGGCCCGCATCCCAGATCAAGAGCATCAACGGGACGGAGGTCATGTCCGAGGCCTGCGTGCGGGGTCGTATACCTCGGGCAGTTTCTGAAGGCTCTGAAGGCTCCGAGGCGTTCCTTGGGTGTCCCAAGCCCCGGGAAGGACGGGTAGGAAAACAGCAAAACAGCCCAGAGTTCGGTGCGGCTAGACCCTTCTCAACTATCACTGGGTTAAGTAGACCATTTGATTACCGGGGTTTGATTGTGGCTCGTGTCAAAATAGTTTGCATGAAGGATATTCTAGATAACGGCTTGGATGTGGCTGCGGATTCACCCCCCGCAGAATAGTGAAAGTGTACAAAAGAAGGACCAGCGGGAAACACGGGGAGCATCCACAAAAACGCATCCAAATTGTTTTTCTAGAGTTATTAGGTAGGGTATGCAGATCGTTTTCCCAGTGCTTAGCTTGGGACGCTTTTTGAAGGCCAGAGCCTAGCAAGCAAGAAGAATCGCAAAAAGCTACTCCACTAGCAGCAAGGTTCATACAGAGTGCATTTCAGGATATCAGGAAGGGCGGCCCTGCAGGCAAGGGTGGTATGTGCAGATGGGCTCGTGTCAAGTACTTGTCCCATGCCATGTGGCCATGGGTCAAAAAACAAAGCCCGTACCCCAAGTGAACATCCGATTCAATCCAAACACTAAAATAGGAAGCCTAAAATGGGTGGTGAATTCACCTACCAACCAAAATGGGATCCCAAAACGGTTTTGACAACCACAGCCATGTGTGTTCACCACTTCCGAAGCTTCCAGAGGCAAACACAAAATCGGCTCCCGTCAGGACTTCGATGTGATCATGAAGAAGCTGGGCGATGAAGCGCTGGGTTTCACCACCAAGGTCAAGGTGCCCTTGGATGTCGTCTTCGCTGAGATGCCCTAAGCTCGTGATTGCGCCCGATTTCGAAATCGGGGCGGGCAAAAAGGCGGCAGCAGGGGACGGGATAGTTGAAAGCCTTGGAGAGAGGGCGAAGCTATGATCATTCAGCAGACATACCCCAAGCTCAAGATCTCTCTTTGTTTGCGCTTGACTCGAGGAATTGTGGATTGCCAATTGGCAAATGTACGTGAACCCCCACTGATCCTCCATGATTACCTGCCAGCAGTGCCAGTTTAAAAAGAGCAACTGCATGAGATCAGATGCACCTGTCAACCGCCTAATTTTTATCTAAGTGGCCCCCAGATACCCCCAGCACTCAGCCACGCATCTTGGTTGCAACTTGCTGGTAGGTTACGGCCCAATGGGCGGCCGGCTGCGTGAAGCATGCCACTGTTAACTCAAGTGCCTTGATATCCAGCCCGCTAGGTGAAGCCACGCAGTTTCACTTGGGCTGGTTCTTGGAACTTGTCCTGCCAGCATGGTCCTGGGACGGTATGGGACAAGATGACGACAATACTAATTTGGAGAGGGAGACAGAGACAGGGACAGAGACAGAGATGACCCAGCCCTGCCCGCTTTTCCTTGGGATTTTGCTTGCGTTTCCACACCCCCCCACCCTCTCCCCCCCCCCCCAAGCCAATTCGATTCCTTTGACCTGAGGCTATGTGTCGGAGGTGGAGGGCCCAGATGGCGGCACAGAGCAGCACTACGGGGCCCGCCCGGGGGGGGGCAAAAACTGACCGACTGACTGCTGGTACTTTCGCCCTAAACGGAATCCCTGCAGCCAAAGCTTGGTGGCTCCCAGCCATCTCCTTAGCTTTTTAGCCTTTTAGTGTTTAGTGATAGTTTCCATTTAACCCGCTAAAAGGTAAAACTTTTAGCGGGGGAGCTGAGGGCAGCCCAGAAAAGGAACTTCTTCCATTTGTTGAAAGGAAGGCGTTCTTGATTTCCCCGTATGGGTTTTCAAGGGAACCACGGCTGGAAAAATAGCTGTGTTGTTTTTTTTGGGCGAGGGAACCCAATTTGTCAGACTGCCCATGGGTCCCAATGCCTAGGCTCTCAGCTTGTTGGCCCCCAGCAAGTCATTGGCACTACTCGTCCCTTTGAAACGCTTCGACCGGGTCGCCTCTGGTGGGACATGATTCGCCTCTTGTGTTTGATCAGAAGACGAAATGATTGATAGAACGAAATGACAGAAGAAGACCAACCCATGCCGCGTTGCAGACAGACCAACCCGGTGCGGAGTGATATGCCGGGAGTTCTTGGCTTGCCGGGACTTCGGGATGTTTCCGTTCAAGTCGTTGCGAGTGTCTGGAGTTGACTTGGAAACCAGCAGAACGCAGCGTCGCAAAACTGACACGGAGGCTTCCTCCAGCGGACGGAGTCACATTGAGGGCGTCTTGACGGATGGCGTCCTTCGGTTTCGCTTGGAACCCAAAAGCCAGAAAACAACAAGAGCCCAGCCCGTCAAGGTCGTCTTTGGGAGTGATTCCTTTCTTCCTTTGTTTCCAGGTTTGCTCTTCTACTTCCTGCCCTCATTGGGTAGTAAAGGCTCTGACGGTGAGAAGCAGCGTGTCGGTTCATTTCCCTGCGAACACATCCACAAGGAGCTCCGCTGTTGGACGGCCAAGTTGTGCCAGGAGGATTCCGAGACCGAGAGTGGTGCCATCACCTGCTTCCGCACCTCGAAAGGCGCGGACTTCCATCCGAGCATGGCTCTGAGTCTTATTGCCTTGCACGGGGAAGGGATATCATTGGCATGTTACAACATGTTCATCTTTTGTGACGCGTACTTTTTTTGGTTTGACCGGGAAATGGTGATGATTGGTATTTGTTTATGGCACCTCGAGCAAAGGCCATGCCCGAGATGTGTTCGTTTCTTCGAATTTACCTTGCAGCTCGTGGTAATACTGATGTGTATGTGGCGCGGCTCGGTTGCCGGAAAATGGCTTGTTTGTTGTTCTCAGGTGTGCAGGTAACAGCAGGTGTGCTTGCAACCTTTGGTTGCATGGCTGACAAATATTGAGATGTGCGTTTGCATACCTCTGAGCGTGTTTGTATTACACTTATTACACACTGGGATTACACCCTTGGGAAATGACCCAAAATGGTTCAAAATAACACGGTTTTATCCGGAAATGCGCCCAAATGGGGTCAATACCCAGTGGGTGTATTCCCAGGGTGTAATATCAACACCCTTAGAATACCATGTCTTGCCACCAACCTGTGGACTGGCCGAGGTTCCAGCGCGAAAAGACCCGTAAAGGATGACTTGGACGTTTGGCGGGTTTCCTTTCAACTTGTCCTTTTTGCAGGGAACTGCAGGTTTCAGTCCTTGTTTCCACGTACCAGGTGCCCATTTTTGACCGACAACCATGTGTTTCGTGAGCCTGTGCTGTTCAAAGGTAATCCTTAATCCTTACCTTCGGTTACGCAACGAGGTCCCTTTCGTAGCAGCTTCCCTACAAGGGCAGGCCGCTACACTCAACGTGCACGATGGTCCTTTGGTTGCGGGAGTACGCAAGGGGCGTTTGAGGCCTTGGGGCAAGCTGGTTGGCGATTGCTCATCCTCATTTCCTCATGCCCGATGTTTCACAGATGAACTGGGCGCCATGTTTGTCAGTAGGTCGGGGGGCAATGTGAAAAGCAAACTTTGCGTGTGGTGAATCTCGGGAAAGTTTTGGGGACCGGTCACGCCGCAGTCTTGGCTGCCTTCGACTTATCTTTGCCAGGCTAAATGGGTGCGGGTCAAAATTGAACCACCAGGGGACCGTAGATTTGAGTCCTTGGTTCCATTTACCCGGCTTCTATTTAGGGTACCCATTTTTGCCCCACAGCCAAATCGCGGAGCGAAGTGCTTCATTTCTCGCCTGGGCGTTGCTTGTTCCTTCCCTCTTAGCAGTTCCCCCGCTTGCTTCGGGGAGCCTTCAGGACCCGGCTGAACCGTTCCAATGGCACCTTCCACTATCCCTGTAAGCCATCCAACTGGCGGTTTCCTGTGTTCGGGGATATCCGGGCTCCACTTTTTGACTACCCCAAGGTAGACTTAAACCCAGGGGTGGTTCATGTCCTCCAAAAGGAGAACCCCTCGGTTTAAGTCTATCTTGGGGTAGTGAAAAAGTGGAACCCGTGTTCCCACATTCCCTATCGCAGCGATCGCAAGTTGTGCTGGGCACCCGTCTCTCGCGCCACCGGAGCGGTGCAGGAAGGTTGGCCTGCAACGTGCCGGAGCACGGCCAGGAGCCTGAGTCGGGGGAGGGGTGGGGAGGGGGGCCATCTCCCTGGGCGGCAAAAAAAGAAGTCGCCGTTGCTTCGCCGATTTTGGCTAGGTTCAGTCCTTGTTCACTTGGCAAGTTGGTCTAGTTCAGGTTGTTTGGTGTTGGGGTTCGAACTTTTGCTTTCAGTTGATATTCCTCGCGAAAAGCAGGCGACAAGCCTGCACTAAGCTGGAGTCATCAGCATTCGGAGTATCTATTGCCCGCTTGAGTTCAGCTTATCTGAAATCGAAATCATCACTGACAAGCCGCAGGCACCACAGCAGTTGATGCAAGCTATGTCAAGCTATCACTGATCTGTCCGTTCATGTTGGCTCCCAGGAGACCCGAGATACGAAGACGCAGCTGGATAGTCTGCTTTGACCTCAGCACCGAGGTTCCAAGGGGCTGGCTGCACTTGTTGGCCTGAAAGGCCTAAAGAGTATGTCAGGGGACGGCATGGTGAGTTGCTGTGGCGGTCTTGTTCTAGTGCGTGGCGGGATCCTGCAGTTCAGGGCAGCAGGTACATTGGCTGCCTCGAGTTCAATCTTGCGTTGGCTCGAGCATGTTGCTAGACAAGCGCAAGCGGGCGCAGGGATGCCTATCACAATATGACTGTACATGGACACCCCCTACATGTGTGTCACTGCGCGTGTGTTATGCCAATGTCAATGAAGTATGAAACCCTAGTTCTAAGGCGTGCATTCCAGGCTCGATGGACTTGTGGCATGAAGAGCTTGATGAAGGCCAAACAGATCACGGCATGGTGTGCCGGCTGAAGCAGGCAACGAGGGTAGTGCAACGCCCCCCCCCCCCAGTAAGTAAAACAATTGCAACCCGTGATTTCCCTTCGAGTTCCAAGAATTATCTCGACTTTGTTCGCGCGCGTATTCTTGACCTTGCTGCCTCTACCTTGGCTTTGGGCCTGGCCAAGCTTGTGGAGCTCTCGCTGAGAGAGTTGCTGCCGAGGTGGTTTCCTCAAGCGGTGGCTGCCTACTTGGACGGGCATGGCGCCTGTTGGCATGGTTGAGCCGCAGTTGGTTCCACCCCGGCGGGGGCGAACATGTAAATTAAGAAAACCTCGGTGGAGCAGACGAATGGTGTAGTTTGCATATTTTTCTGTTTGAAGGGGCGTCTCTGTCAGTTTCCGCTGCTACTCGTAGTGGCTGAAAGAGTATGGACAGCCATGACTGTTGAAATCAAACACGTCCTCCCCCCTTCCCTGCATAATTCCCAGACTCCATGTCCAACCGATTCCCTATTCCTGAGGAATGACGGGCCTGCAAGGTCCGTCAGCATGGCGGGCCTTTTGAACCCATCTACCTCCAATCCTCAGCCCGCGACTAGCCCTAAAACCACAAAACTCGCCCGCGAAAAATTCAAGACGTCCAGGTCCCCGACCCTGCCGCGTTGCGCTGGGGTCATTATGTTGACTGTTTCTGGGGGTTATCAAAGTCAGACGAGTTTTTTCATGGTAAAATAATGAGGTCATGTGCGTTGCAGGCAAGAACTTTGACTTTGCAGTGCTCATGGACAGCGACACGCTCTTCGTGGGCCTCGTGCCCAGAACCCATGGCCACTGAAGCGCTTGGATGCGCAAGGTCTATGCCAGTGGAACGTGGGGAGGCGTTTATTTCTTGGGGGATGCTGGTCACTTGGCCCCCCCCCCAAAGAAATGATTGATATTATATATAGCGCCCCCAAGTGGGGCACAGCGTGTCTTTCTCTTTGGGGATGATGGTCTTTTGGGCCCCCCAAAGAAATAGTTCATGTATTTCTAATGCCCCCAAGTGGGGCACAGCATGATGGTTGTTGGTTGGGAATCTGGGCAGATGGCTGCAGTATGCTGCATCGACAGCTTGTGCTTTCGAGCTCGTCATGAGCTCCCTCACACATGCAAGGCTACCACTCCACCAGCCGAGGTCCTTTGGGTCGACAATTGGCACCTTCAGCTGCAAGAAGGGGTGAGTCGGCTTGTGCGGGTCCAGTGGCAGTGCAGCATTCTGCCTCAGCTCGGCAACTCTAGATATGTGTTGATTGAACCTAGGTGTCGACAGCACCCTACGTAGTTATGTATGCATTTGCAGATGTACACATCAATACATATGTATATATACTTTTTTATCATTGGTGGTGAGTAAGGTCCGAAGACATGGTCATGTTGCTCGCACGGCTGGTGGGTAGTGCTCAAAAGCAATGTTGGGATGCCCAAAGGATGTGAACCCAGGATCAACAAACCTTCATGGAGGATTTTAACACGTGGTGTGCCATTGAGGGGCCGGGGGGGGCGGGAGACAATCCACATGAATCCACCAGGTTCTTTCTCGGGTGCCTTTCTGTGGAGCACTCAAAGACCTAATGGGATCTATGGGGCTGTTTCGGGGGTATCTCAACCACCTGGGGGGCCCTTGAATACCACACAGAATGCCATGGGTGGTTTTTTCTTTTGTATTGGTTGCGTCCCTTAGGCAACGAGTTCAGCGATGGGACGGCCTGTCCGGTTTTTCAGACTGTCAGCTCTCATCCTTGGCTTCCAGGCGCCGACAGTAGCAGCGACCTCAGCTGAAGTTAGAGACTGGGAGCCCAGCGGTGTGTCTTTGTTTTTGTCGCTGGGTGTGACCCATAGAGACCGGTTTGACATCAGCTACGGCGCACTAGCAATCACCAGGCTGTTGTCCCTTGTGTTTGGGTGCGGCCTGTGTGGCAAGGATTGGGACGTGGCCTTCACGGTCTATGACCCAGCCTTTTGCCTGCAAAGGGCTCTCAAAAAGTCGGACGGCTCGGCTGGCGGATGAATGTCAACTGTCAGTGCCCTTGTCCAAGACAAAAGGCAACGATTGGATCACAGACGCGTCCAGCCCCCTATTCACACGGGGTAACTCAAGGAGTTTCAATTTAATTAAATACTACTGCGTTTTACATGCCAAGCAAGAGTCATGGGAAGGCCCCACGCATGCTGCGTAAGCGCCGGAGAAAGCTCTGCTTCGTGGCTGCTTGCAAAAGTTGTTGAATGCCAGGGGTTTAGCCGTTTGATGTCCAAAACACAAGGCTGAAGCAGGCTGGTAAGGTTTGCGTAAGCTCGGCAATTGCACGGCTTTCTGGCCGACGCCTTCTGGCCGCGGCCATTGATTGAGCGGTCGGCCAAGTCCGACGCGCTGAGGGCTAAGCGAACCACCCCGCAAAGAACCGCAGCCAAGCTGATCCGCCGGAGGGCAATTCGTCCACTTTTAGTCAGAATCATCCATGTGAGTTTTCTTGAATGGCGGCATAGGAAAGGCCGCGTAAGCAATTCCTGAGAAGAAGCGCACAACGCACTGATTCGCCAGCAGTGCATAAGCTTGACATGCTGACTGCCGGGTAAGCTAAAACGTGGATCGCGTGAGGCACCAGCAAGCTAGCGACGGTCCACTTTATCTAGGTCCCCCAGTAGTGCCCTTAGTTACTGTAACTTTTTTTGGGGAGGGTTCCCTTACTAAAATAGACTACAGGAACAAAAGTCGGGTACCAACTTATTCTAACCTCTCAAATCTGGAGGACCTAGTTATCATTTTGAGTGTAGCTTGCCGTTCGACACTTTTGATCAAACGCAGGCCATGAAGGTGCCCTGGAGCGACAACCCCGCGGAGGCAGGAGGCTGAAATTTCTGGAAACTGGGGCGCGATTCGTATTTTGCTTGAGCCAAAGTTAAATGAATGGAACTCTCAATCCACAAGGCTGCCCAACAAGCGCTGGCTGTCATCAATCCTTGCATTTGAGCCCATTTAGCAGTTGGCATTTAGCCCCAAGCCCCTCGCTTGTGCAAGATCACCCACATGGCAAGTGATGAGCTTCTTTTGCAAGATGACCTGACCAAAGGAGGGGCAAAGAGGGGTTTCCACACTGATGACTTCCATTTTCAATTCACCCATATGCGCCTCCTTCTGCAAGGGGCGTGAACGTGGACTTGAAGTTGATGATCTCTCAATTTGCCCTTTGAGCCTTTGCCTCTGGTCGTGTGCGCCCTTTTTTCCTGTTTTTTTGGAAGGTTTCCCCTTGAAACTCAACCAACCAAGAAAGGATGCCCTTTTTTCCATTGCCACTGGGCATCTGAGTAGAGCTTTGCCCCTGGTTGGTATTTTTGGCCCCTGTCCGAATCGGCCAGCTGAGTCACGGCCAGGCTGGCAGGAGCTCCCGGGGGTGGGAAGTCAGAGTGAGCCTCGGAGTGAAATGGAAGTGGGTCTTGCTTACTCCCTGCAGTTGTTCAGTGGCGCCCTTCCCCCCCCCTTGTTTGGGGGGGGGGGTGGCCCCACTAAAAGGGGTCTTCCCCAAAAAGGGCTCCCTTTTTTCCAGGGTCACAGAACAGCTGAGCTGAGTTCCTGGACTTTGAAGACTTTTTTGGGGTTGGACCATTCTGGTGAAATGAAAAGTTACGACTTGTTTTTGGCCAGTCCACTCAGGAAGTGAGAGAAGAGTTTTCCCCAGCCCTCTCATTCAAGGCCCAGCAAAAAGACCCTTTCTGTAGGGGGATTCGGCTGGGACCTCTGCGCTGTTCGAGGTGTTTGCGATCGCAAGCTGGGTTTTTGTTGCCAAGCATTGCGGAAATATGTGGCAACAGCCGATTTGTCAACCGCTGAGCGCGTGAAGGGAGCCACGCCCGTTCCATCAACTTGTTCTTTTTGCTTCGCGAAGCTTCGCAGGACGCCCAAAGGCTATGCCCGCATCAACTGCGGGGTGGTGCTCTTGAACCTCGCGGATCCCTCCCTGGCTGCTCGGACATGGGATGTAGATACTTGTGGCAAGGTGTGCGTGGCAAGGTTTGTAGCTCCCTCCACCTGTTGTGAAGAATGCGGAGCCATCCGCAACTGTGGAGTGAGAACTCAATATCGGCAGATTCTTGAGATGTTTGCTGTGGGTCAAAACCCTTGCGATCCCATTTTGGGGTACGTGCACCACCCATTTTAGTCTATTGTAGTGGGGATTGGGATGCGCACAGGGGGTACGATTTGGATTTCGCCCACGGCCATTTTGCCTTGCGTGGCGCTGAATGTCTGGCTGGCCCCATCGCGAAAATGGGCGCGAGCGAGGGCCCGTGTAAGTCAGTTTGCATGATTGTTTTCGATGTTTTTCGATGTTTGGTTATTCAATTCTCAAAAGCCCCCTGCAAAATCGATCTTTGACAATGGCACGCCGGAGAGTTTCTCTGAAGCCGGGTTCAGTGAACCCAGGCTCGGGTTTGTGCCGCCAGCTCCGTTGCATGACATCCATGTCTCAGATGCGGCGTGGAAATGAGGTCAACTTCTTGGCCCCAATCCAACCACTAAAATAGGTTCTAAAATGGGTGGTGAATTCACCGAAAACCACCACAGCCATGTATGTTTAAATCAGGCCCCCCGACCTGGAGCAGGCGTTCGACACGTGCAAGGGAGGCCCCTCAGCCTTAGCTCTTCTCGAGTTGCTTTGGCCCATGGCTCTCTGAGACTGAGGTCGTGCGGTTCTTACAGAAGTGGACGCTGCTCGGCGGAGATTGCAGGGTCTGAGGCAAGGATTGTTGAAGTCTGGCTGTTTTTCTGGAAGATGTCCCGGCTGTTTGGCGGGGGGTCAGCCTATGCGTTGCCTTCAGCCCAGGCACGTCTCAGCTGTGATGATGGAGCTCCACCAGGCCCGGAAGGGGGGGGGGCAGCACGATTTAGCCTTAGCTGCAGCCAGCACCAAGAGCACCAGCACGCCAACATAGCTATGGGTCAAAGCCAATCCATTTTGGGGTAGGTGCACCACCCATTTTTAGAACCTATTTTAGCGTGATTGGGATGTTCACTGGGGGTACGGGATTTTGGCCACATTGCCACGACCAAGCTGCCACAAATCACAACCGCGCCTCTGCCGGCGCTCTGGTAGCACTGCAACTACCAGCGCTGCCAATGCCACGAGTTTTTCCACTTCCACTGTCTTTGCAACTGCCACCATCACTGACAGCTGAAGCGCTTGACGTCAAGTGCGAAGAGCTGCACCAGCAACTGCTAGTGGCCGCATTGATGGCAACACACCCTTTAGGCTGTTTTCCAAATGAAGTGAACAGCCTTTTGGGGTTCGCATATGAGCCAGTCTCAGGCTGTATCCTCGACGGACGGCTCCAGTGAGTCGGGCGCCTCAGGTGCTCAAAAGGGGTCGGACGTCGCGCAGGCCAATCATTCTACTCCATGTCAGTTCCTTCCATTTGCTTAACTTTGTTTTTGTTTATTTTCCCTTGTTAGTTTTAAAAGGAATTTACTACTGAAAATATATTCCTTCTTTTTCCGGGCGTCTTAACCAAATGGAAGGTTCGCTTTGGCTTGGTTTCCAAGAGGCCATCAAGCTTGCGTGGGAGATTGCAGGAGGTAGCCCTTTTTTAGCGGGGGGAGGCGACCTCGGAGGTCTCGGGAGAGCTGCTTACACGCCTACGCCATGCCTTAGGGCCCGTTCGAAGGACCGGCAATGTATGGATGAACTCCTTGCCGGGTTTCAAGGAAAGCCAAAAGGATGCCCGCCATTTTTTTGTTTGGGGCTTCTGTAACAGATACCCATACATGTTATTTTGCTCACGCAGTGTCTAAGGAGAAGTCGTAGAGCTTGATGCGCATTTGATCCTTGGTATTAACCAGAGGCTCCTGTAATTTTGGGACAGGTTCTGGCGCCTGGGAGGTGTTCGCTGGCGGGCTGTTAGCAAGAAAGAGCTTACCGCAACCTCATCATTGTATACTCCACCCTATGGTTTTCACGCCATTTCAAAAGCGCCCCGCAAAATCTAACATTAAAAACTTGCATAAATCCCGTAAAAATCAATCCACCCACCAATTGTTTTAAGTTATTCATAAAAGCATAACTTAAACCAACTCAATTTTCTTTAACCTCATTCTTTTTTAAATTCTCAATATGCTTATCTGTTCTTTCATGTCTTGCCTTGTTGCATGTTCTGACTTCACAATTACAAACATCACAATGATAAGTTTTTTGTCTGTATGCATTTTCCCTTGCTTTTACTTCTTCGTTTTTCCTGTTTTCTCTCCTCCTTTCATTTACTGCATCCCTTCGTTCTACTGTTTGGCGATGCCGTTTGTTCCTTCCCTTCTCACGGCACTTGTCGCAATTTGTGTAGGGTTCAGTGAACAATTCCACACGCCTATTTGATTGACAACCTGAGCAATATTTCTTATCCATAATCCTTACATAGTAAGGCATCATCCCTTTAAATGGTTTTAAACCAAAACCATAACGAGGTCTGGGTAAGCCCCCTGTCCCGAAAAAAAACCACCAAACAACAAACCACACAAAAACCAAACAACCGACCATACAATAGACAATTACAAACCCCTCTAAACAAAACGAAACGGCAGATGCACACAGGCAACTGGTAGATGCGCAGACATGTAGATGCCTTTTGGTGGCGCTTCCTGTGTCCTGTGGTGAAGCATCCTAACCTTAGGATTGTTGCATCCTAACCTTAGGATTGTTGCATCCTAACCTTAGGATTGTTGCATCCTAACCTTAAGATTTTTGCATCCTAACCCTAGTATTTATGCATCCTGATATATATATAGATATTGGTGTTTTATCTATTTTATAAACTATGGATTTCACCCTTAGAATTCATTATTTTCAAAATTTTAAAATTAATAATTTTTACTCTTTTGTCATTGGATTAACCTAGAAATTTCAAGTTTCAACACCAACCCCAAACTCGTTTTCCTTAATCCACCAAACTCACCAAAATTTCACAAATCAAATCAGCAGGTATTTTGTATAAATCTTCTTGCTTATGCTTTACATAATTCTCGCACCAATTTTCCCGCTTTCCACTTGGTGCCCGTTGCGCAGTTTCAATATGTTTGTTATTAACAACTTTACCACAATCTTTATTACATAATGGTCTGGGTTTCCATCCAGAGGATGTAAAAGGGACTTCGTCCCGTTTCCATTTGTTAAGATTGTTCCACAACCTAGTTCGCTTCCTGTAATTAAATCCATATTTGCAATAGTCAATGTCATTAAACCTTAACCCATTCATAAAAGACTGACTTTTCAATAATCCAGTCTGTGGATTTTCAATAACAAAATACGGCCATCCGAAATATTCAATAATCTCTATTGTTTTTAATACAATGCTATTAGCATATTCAATGTTTCTTATTCCTGTTGTTTTTGCAATACTGTATTCTGTGCAAGGTGGCGATGCCCAAATGAATGAGAAGTGGTTTCTGTCAAACTGCTTATAATCCCATTCAAGTATATCACAATTAATATCAGCATTTTTCAAATCCAACGATATTACATTAAAACCGAGCGACTTTGCAATAAGTCCAACACTGCCTGTTCCACTAAACATCTCTAATAAATTCATTTATTAGAATGATTTAGATATTTATTATATTAATCCATAAGTTTATATTCATCACCATCTTTCGCGATTTTATAGTATTCTAAAGTTTGTTCTTTTGGGTTCTTAATGCGCCCGTTGGACACCATCTCAAAATAAGATTGTCTTTTAGTTTCATGGTCGCCCGAGGTTCGCCCTAATCCTTTCTTTTGAAAGATTTTATCCATCTTCTCCTTATCGTCTTCGTTATTGCTTTTAGGTTGGTTTATTTTTTCATCGATATTCTTAATAAGTTCAGTTAATGTTTTAATATTCTTACTAATAATTATAATCTTTTTCATTAAATCATTAATTGTAGAATCATCATTTTCTGACATTTCTATATATAAATATTTATATAATTATTTATTTATTTATTTATGCGTTTTATTATACAATTTACCTGAATAATATAATTTTATGTATGTAAATAAATTATATTCTAACAGTCTTTCATCAATTTTATTTTTCAATTTTATTAAACCTTCATCACTACCTGTAATTTCAAAAAACTTCAACATTTTATCAAATTTTTCCGGTTTAGTTATACCTTTCATAAAATATTTATCATTGAATTTAGCATCTAACCAATAAAAGTATTCTTCGCTCAATTGTTTAGCAAAGTTTACATCACCATTGAATATGTCGTTAATTTCTTCATTGTCGAAAGTTATAATTCTATGGTCTTCTCCATTCATAGTTGGCATTATGATTATATAAATATTTATATATTTATTTATTTATTTATTTATTTATGCGTTTGAAGTGGTGTTAAATCTACTCCTTAAATGCTAATTTTTCATCATTTGTTTAATAGTTTCTTGTGTTTCGTTATCGCCATTTTCCGAGTGTGTAGCTTCATTTCCAAATTTGATAGAAATATTATGTGCATCTGTTTCTAAGTTGATGCCGTCTTTAGTTTTATCAATGTTCATTTTTTTATCTGTTTTACTTATTTTAAAACCAACTGGTATACAACTGCATTTGCAGTTTCCTTTCTTTTCTATTGATAATTCATTCTTCGTCTGTAATATTTTTTTACACATCGGGCAAGCGAACTCAATAACTGATGTTTCTTTAACAATTTCTTCTTTATCTTCATCTGTTGAAGATACAGCTGGTTCTGTCTTATTCTTTTTGATTTTCTTTCTTCCCATCTATATTAATATTTATATTTTTAATATATTGTATCACAAACTTAATTAATTCTAAAACAAAATAGCATACTCTTTTAAATCTATTATCGGTTATAACAACATCTTCTATATGTTGTACTTCATTTATTATATCAATATAATCTGAATAACTCCTATTCATATAAATAATAAGATGAAATAATTATTTAATCTTATTATTTCATGCATAATAGAATATTGATGGGGGCACAGCACTTGGAGTTTTCATTGCACTGGACAACGCAAGCGAGGTTCAAACTAATTCAAACTAATTAGCTTCAATGCTTACTGATTGAAGCAATGGAAACCTGTTCCGTTTTTATGATATTCACTACCAGCATATCATAAAAAAGATGTTCCATTTAATATTAAATAGAATATGTATTTAAACTATTTTCTTTACTAAGTTTCATTGCAGTTGATAGAATAACATCTCTAATATTAATATCAATAACTTCTTGTACACTATTTATCATTTCATTTGTATACATATCGGGATAATCTTTCATAAAATTTACTAACTTTCTAAAATTAAAATCTAGGTTATTGTCATTTTCAATTGAGGACTTGGATACTACGATATTTTGTTTTTTAATTGCCGATAAAAAGTATAACATTGTATCATAATATATTTGTTCAGTGTCGGGCACTAAGATATCACCAAATTTATATATCCTCCGAATACTATTTACTTCACTTAAATTAATAGACTCTATAGATTCTATTGTCATTATGATATAATTATATTATATATTTTTTTATTTATAAGTATTTATAGTATTATTTTTATTATGCCTGATGTAAAACCAACTGATGAAATCAAATATGACTTTAAGCAAAGTAAGCACGAGGTCGTCCCTAAATTGCCGATGAGAGCTATGATTGTAGGCCCGTCTGGTTCTGGAAAGAGCACCCTACTTGTATCAATGATACTTGATATTTATAGAGGTGCATACGAAAGAATTTTTATCTGGTCCCCATCTGTAAATTTGGATAGTATTTGGTTGCCTGTCAAAAAATACATGAAAGAAGGTTTGAAAGTAGATACTGATAAAGAATCGTGTTGGTGGGATGAGTTCAATGTTGTAGATGTAGAAAGAGTTATAGAAACTCAAAATAAAATAATTGAATATCAGAAAAAGCAAGGAACGAAGAAGTTATTTAATATTTTGATAATTTTAGATGATGTATCTGATAATCCAGCAATAACAAGAAATAACAAATTGTTAAATTCTTTATTCTGTAGGGGACGTCATAGTGGAATATAACGCTTGTCAGTCTTCAGAAATCATCAAGTGTCCCACCAATTATTAGAGTAAATATAAGTCATTTGTTTTATTATAAAGTTAGAAACTTCAAAGAGATAGAAATATTACAAGATGAATTATCAGCAATTGTTAGAAGCGATAATTTACACGAAAGCAAGAAACTAATTTATAAAATCTATGAGACTGCAACTGATGAACCTCATAGCTTTCTGTATATTAACCTTTTAGAAAAGAACCCAGATAAAATGTTTATGAAAAAGTTTTCACAATATTTGAAAATAACTAATCAATAACATTAAATTTATTGTTTAATGTTATTAATTTAAATTAATGAAGCGTTGCAAAGTTGCAAGTTTGGTAATTTATATATTAGTTTGTCCGATTTTTGACTGTCTAATCTTTCTATTCTTGCCACACATTCTTGAATAGATTTAATGGTTAAAGTATCCGCTCTTGTTTTTTCATCTACTCTTAAATTCTTAATGTCTTCCATACTGTTATTTTCATCGTTTTTACTTTGACCAATACCCATTATATATTATTATTTAGATTTTTTGTTTTTCATTTCCTTAATTTCTTTTTCAAGTTTATCTACTTTATCATTTAATTCTAATACTGCTTTATGAACTAACACGGGTAAAACTAAATAATTCAATCCTAAATACTCTCTATCTTGACTAACAACATTTTCAAATTCTTTAGGAGTTGCTTTTAATACTTCGTCTGCTAAATAACCTATATGAGTTTTACCGTCATCATTTCTATCGTGTCTCTTAAACTTCTTCGGTTTAAATTTCTTAATAACATTCATACAATTAGATTTGATATTGTCTATATCATATTTAAATCTTGAGTCAGATGAATCAACAAACGTTCCATTTATGGTTACTGTTGTTGCTGTTAAATCTATATTAGTTCCTGTTGATGGTTCAATTAAATTACATAACATTTTTTTCGTTCCCGCAACTGTTACATTTTCATTAAAAGTTGATGGAGCATTATTTGTAAAGCTTTCAGTATTTATTGTTGTCCCAAATGTTTTATCAATAGATAATAAAACTGATGGAGTACTTGAGCTATCAGCAATTCTAAAAGCAGTGTTTGATGTTCTGAATATTATATCAAATGTAGATAAATTAGTTCCATCATGATAAGTTGATATTTCACTTGTTCCCATTTTAATATCAGTTCCAGTAGTCATGGAAATATCATTTAAAAATGAAACTGTTGTTAAATCAAAAGATTGTATTGTATTTGTTGCTAGATATGCATTTT
This sequence comes from Effrenium voratum, assembly GCA_963377175.1. Taxonomy (NCBI): domain Eukaryota; class Dinophyceae; order Suessiales; family Symbiodiniaceae; genus Effrenium; species Effrenium voratum. Next base: position 67,401 of record CAUJNA010003455.1, on the reverse strand, counting down.
GAACTGCTAGGTTAGTATCAACGGTTACTAATGTTCCACCATTAGGTGCTATATGATTGCTTCTTAATGCTCCCCCGCTTTTAACATAAACATCGTCTGCAAATAAATTACCCATAAAATCAGCAGTAGCAGTATTAAAAGTCCATCCGGTAGTAATATTAACTGCTCCAACTATGTTAGATTGAACAGCAGGGTCTCCACAAATGAACCTAATTGAAGAATTAGCGTCAGTATTCCTCATATCAAAAGATGAAAAAGAGCTAACATATCGATATAATTCACAATTTGTATCAATTGTTAATTTACCATCAGTAGCAATATTAACATTATCACAATTAACATCAGCATTCGTATAAATATTTCCTAAGACATCGATAGGTTTACTAAAAATGGTTTTATTCACTAATCCATCACACATCATATACTGATTACTAGCGTTAGTAATATCGCCAACAGAAATAGCGACGAAATTATTTTGATGTATATAAAAACCTTCTATTGCATCTGGTGTATATGTTTCTAAGTATGGTTCTAATCCATTTATTGAAGTATTGAGATTATCTATTTTTGTTTTAATATCTGTTGAAAAATCATTATTTGTAAATAAATTTCCTTTCATATAAACAGCACCTTCGAAATATGATGTTCCGTGTGCTTGAGCAAAATTATACGAAGTATGAACATTACCATTAATTGTAATTCTTGAAGCATTATTAGGTCTTCCAATAATAACATCTCCTGTATTCCATCCTAACCATAATCTATAAGGAGTAGCACCTTCTAACCCTTGATAAGAGTCTAACTGACATCCTCGTTTAAACTCGAGTCTTTGGTTGCTAACTGCGTCCTGGATTCTAAAATATTGGATTAGTATTATCTGTTAAACTAAGTATTAATGGAGAGTTTACTGTTTGCGCAGTTGTGTTAACTTTGTCTAACTTTTGACCTAATGATACATCCTGTGCGCTATCATTTGTAATTATTGAATTAATTGTATTTGTATTTCCCGTTATTAATCCACTTAATCCATCTGATTGTAAAACATATCTAGCGTCAGAACCTGCTATATCTAAAATAGACGAACACGAAAATAAACCTGATACTTGTAAATTAGATAATATTGTAGTATTATGATTTAATAATATTTTATCATTTTGAAAAGTTGAAGAATTATTAATTTCTACATCTCCAAAACCTCTTTGATTTAAAAACATAGTTGCTCCACTTAAATTTCCATAAATATAACTATCAAAATAATTATTGTACATTTCATAAAAATTATTATAATTTCCAAAATTTGCTATTTTAAAAGTCGATGTTGTTGCTATATTATGAATTAGTGTATTATTTAATATTGATGTGTCTAATTTTTCTGATAATAAATTATTAGTTGTTATTTTATTGTAATATAAATCACTATCAAATGAACCTGTTTGTAATTGAGATATTAAATGAGAATTTGATGAAATATTATGAAAATTAGTTGTAATAGTAGAATTTAAATTATTTATTAAATTTGTATTTGATGAAATATTATTAATATTTGTATTAATTAAATTAGTATTTGAAGAAATATTATTAAAATTAATTGTCGTAGTAGAATTTAAATTATTTATTAAAATTACTTGTCGTAGTAGAATTTAAATTGCTTATTAAATGTGTATTAGAACTAATATTATTAAAATTACTTGTCATAGTAGAATTTAAATTATTTATTAAATTACTATTAGAACTGATGCTATTAAAAATTGTATTTGAAGTTATTGTCAGGTTACCTATTAAAAATGTATTTGATGAAATATTATTTGATAATACATTAATTTCTGTTTTGTCATATGTTTCAGTTATATCATAAAAATTAGCATTTATCTGCTCCTTTGTATAGGTGTCTGCTTGGTCTGCTTTACTATCTAATACTGTTTGAATGTCAGATTTACTCGCGTAAAGGTCTTCTATATCATTGACTGCTCCGTCTTTTACTTGTCTAATTCTATTCGCTGTAATATCGAAGATATTCATTGAGTTTTTGCTCATAATATTATATTATTAATTAGAAAATTAATAATATCATATTTTTTATTTAATCATAAAAGGTTACAGAATTTGAACGGATTTCAAGGATACATTCGTGCGCCATGAGCATGTAAAGTCTCTCTGCCATTTTATTTTCAGTATATAATGTTGAACCATCCAACGCCTTTATTTTTACTACCATGTTTGAATTATTTTTTAAATTTAAACCTGTGTAGAAGGCACTTTCTAATTTTTGTAAATTAAAACCATACATAAAAGCGTGAGACCTGTAATCTTCTGCTCTAACTAACATTGGTTTATCAGAACAATGCATAAGATGGGCGTATGCTTCACGGACACCTTGAATTTCTTGACTTGGTATGACTTGATTACCGATTACTAAAGAAGCGGATAAATCATATTCTGGGTTATAAATACCTACACCATTTGCTATATTCCCTAATGGGTGATACATACGATTATATTCTTTCAACAACTCACCATAACCTCCAACATAAGTTTTTGCAGACGGGTTTGAAAAAGAAATAAACAATTTATTTAATTTAGATACATTACGGACAATTGTAGTAAATACTTCAGTTGAAGCAGATGCTGTTTGTTCTTGCATGGTTTCAGTTTCAAAAGTAATAGGTAAAGAACCAGTTTCTAAAATTTTTGAATATTCTGCGTAAAGGCTATCATCAATAGTATAAACATTTCCTTTGAATAAAGGTTTTGTAACTGACCAAGTGATACTCGTATTTGTAGCAGTAAAAAGTCCTGTTCTATTAACAATTGGTTTTAATACATCACTTGTTAAATATAATTCAACTGTTATTGGACAATAAGATAAAGGTATCCAGTTTTCACAAGTCTTAAAGCATTTTAAGTTTAAATCGAAATAGACATTAGCACCTTTACCTCCTTTAATTCCTCTAAAATTGTTATTGGTAACATTTCTAACGACTGCTTGAGTAGAAGAGGTTGCTGACGCATAACAAGTTAAAAACCGTCCATCGTGATTAAGAAGAGTATTCCCGAAACCCAGTGATTCATCAATCCTCTTTTCTTCTGATGATTTTAAAATATCTTTCATTGTACTCGCACGAGAAAGAGAGTTTAAATCGCATACAATGACATCACCCATTAACACACGTACCCTATCAAAGAAACCGGCTGTATCAATTGGTCTGAGTTCATTACTTGCTGACGCATCAGTGTTGTTTAGAGTAAATCCTAATAATAGAGATGGTAAGGACAACCATTGATTAGGTGGTCCAGTAATGTTAAATCTAATTACCGAATTTGTATCAGCGGTATAAGTAGAAACCGATGAAGGGTAAAAGTTTTTACTTTCTTTTGACCGAACATAAGAACCGCCGTCTTTTAACTTAAATCTTAAATTCTTTTCAACAAGAACATCTTCAATATCTAATGTTTCCATAACTTATATATTTAATAATAGAAAAATATTATATTATTCTATTATTAAATTAATTTATTTTAAAGTGTGAATAATCTATAACTTCTTTTTTAGATTTAGTATTTAATAGTTTTTTAGATTTATTTTTCATATTATTATGTTCAACCTTATAATTCGGTTCGCGTAGCAACGCGAAGGCTTCGCGTTCATCTTCTACTATTTTCTTAATGTCATCATAACTGACTTTCTTTTTAGGATTTATAGTGTTTTTAATGTCATTATTAGGCATTCTTATACAATAATTTATATAAATAATTACATCACAAGTTTAACCGGGTCTTCACCTACAGTTGGTTCTTTTCCTTGGTCTTGAAAATTTGTATATTGATGATTTGTTAAGGGGTTATAAGTATTGGTTCGTGTTTGAATACTACCTTGGTCTAAAATGCTAATCACATCTCCACCACTTCTAAAATTAGTATAACTATCATCACTTTTAGATGACCAAGATACAAACGGAGCACCGTAAGTTGTCAAACGAATATTTCTATCAGGGTTATTTTGTAGATATTTTGATGATGCTGATGCTCCAAGACTATGACTAATAACTTCACTAATATTATGGTGTTCATCAAGTATATCACTAATATCTCTATACCTTTGACTGTATGAACTTAAACCAAATGGAATTGTAATATCACTTAAAATATCATTAATATTTGATTTAATATTAGACTTACCAAATGTCCCAGCAACATATAGTTTATTATTATCTAAATAATAACCTTTACCATTTGTATATGCTTTGTTTAATCCTTCTGTGTCAGATAAATTATTAATATATTTAGGTTTGAATAATGATTTTTCTTTTTGAATTTCATTAATTATTTTTCTATACATTTCGCTATAACCTTGATGAAGCGGATTGTATGATTTTAATGTCCCTTCTTTTAAATAATGTTTATATTTATTTTTCATATATAATTAAATTATAAAATTTCTAATTAATTAATATAATGAGATTTCGTAAAATATATATCAACAGTGCTTATCGTGATTTAAATGACAGTCAATCTACATCAGATTTTGTTATTAATTTAAGAGAGCAACAAGAATGCGGACCAAATACTAAAATGATTTGTCACGAAGTATCTATCGCTAATTCATTTTATCCAATTGAAGATAATTTAAATAACAGATTATATTTAACATTAGGAGGGATATTAATAGGAGCACCAGTATATTATTTTATTGTAGCACCTGATAAAGGTAGTTATGTAGGTAGTGAATTAGCAACCGAATTACAAAATAAATTGAACACTGCAACCAATGGGACCGATGGAAACAGTAATTTTTTTACTTGTAGTTATTCATTAAAAACAAATAATATAACTATAAGTTGTAATTATATTTCTTACTTTTTTGTAATCCATACAGATAAAGAATTACAAACTAATTATAGTTTTGGTGTTGATTATGATAGAGATTATCCTAATAGTATTAATGACATTTTAGGAAATACTACTGAAAAAGTAAATAGTACAGCAGACCCGTTTGTTAGTGGATTTATATCATTTTTACCTGTTAAAAATATTTATATTCATTGTAATGAATTAAGTAACGGAAACCAGTTATGTAGTTTTGGTACTTCATCAATAATAAAGAAAGTACCAGTTTTAACATCATTCGGCAACCTCATATATGATAATGAACTAATTTTAAATGATGCTAATGATGTTAGTATGCGTTCATTGAATAGACTTCATTTTAGATTTACTGATGCGTCGGGTAGAGTTTTAAATATGAATGGCACATCAAGTAGTTTTAGTTTAACATTTTTTGAAGGTTAGAAAAGCATATATTAAATATTTTTGTATAAATATTTATTATATACTAATTATATTCAAATATTTTAATATATATATTTATTATATACTAATTATATGGTTAAAAATATTCAAATTATAGACGTAGGCAGTGAAAATAATGAAGCACCTAAGGAAGTAGAAGAAATTAAAGAAGAACCTATTATTAATGAAGAAAGTAAAGAAGTAGAAACTAATAATACTATAAATGAAGAAAATAATAAAGTAAAAGAAGAACACGAACCAAAGCAAGAATTAAAATCTAAAACATACTCAACTGAAAAAGTGGAATGTCCAAAATGTAAGAAATATTTAACAAAATACACTTTCAAATATCGTCAAAACTGTAATGGAATACCAGTTAAAAAAGAACCAGACCCTAACAAAGTTGTTCGAAGAAAAATTATGCATCCAGAACAAGCAAAAGAATTTGAGAATAATGTATATGAAAAAGTTAAAGATAATATTCCAAAAGTGGATGAACAAGAAATAGAAAGAAGAGTAGAAGAACGATTGAAAAAGCATTTAGAAACAACTGCTAATAAAGTATTTGGAACTGCAAAAGATAGATATAATAATACGAAGGTAGAGCGCGATAATAAAAATAAACAGAAAATTAATAATTTAGCAAGTAAAATTATTTAATCTAAGTAAATTATATAATGCTTTCTAATAGACAAGAGTTTGAAAATATAACATCAACACTTACAAAGAATGGTAAAGCAGGTCGCGAACGCTCGCGAGGCTCTGCCGAGCGTCAATTACCAACATCAAACAAATTTTATATTCCCATAACAAAACCAAGTAAAAAATATAAATCTAATGTCCATTACTATTACGAAGGAGACAACAAAGCACATCAACCAAATTATACATATCTGAAAGAAATGAAGGAACAGTTAGAATTTCATAACGCTAAAAAAGATTACGCTATATTTCAAAATGGAAGAAGATATCAAGATGAAGCACAGGCGTATTTTAATGAAATCCAAAGGTTGGAAGGTGAAAAAATAAGACATCATCCATCAAGTGAAACAGGTAAAACCTATTCGGAAATGATTAAGAAGAAAAAAGGAATAATCAATCAATTAAGACAAGATTTTAATTTTGAATATATTAATTAAATTAGATTAATAAATTTTATAATCTAATTAATTTCATATAATAATGAGATTAGAAAATGCACAGATGAAAACGCTAAAATCAGAATTAAGATTAAGACCGTCTTATAATGAACTCATCAAGGAAATTACAAAGGAAGAATATAAAAATAAGAATATCAGAGATGTAATAGACAGAAACGCTTATTATTTTCGTGATAGTCCATTAGGAGCAGTTTATGATAATAATACCGTAGATTTGAGACAACAACACTTTCAAAAAATGTTAGAAAAACCTAAAACAGTCGAGCAGTTTGATATGTCAAAGGACGATGAAATGGATGATTTAAGAGATGGAGCAATACAAACACTAAGTGCCACAATGGACGATGCCGAGGAACAACACGAACAACAAACAAGTCAAATGTCAGAAGATGTTAGACGACAATTTTTAGATGATTTACATGAAAGGGCACGGGTAGCCACAGATTGGAGAAAAACAAAATATGATACACCATCAGAGGTACAATCAATGGCAACTGCTAAATCAAGCGATGATGAATTACCACCGTTAGAACCGCTTATGACAGAAGATGAAGCGGCTAAACGACTACAGGCGGCATTAAAGGGGCGTATTGTAAGAGAAGAAACTTTACAAAAGAAAAGAACCGAGAAGAGAGAGCAAACAATGGACAACGCTGACAGCTCATCCACAGTCCCACAAAGACAGACAAGAACACATAAGGAAACCATTGACTATTCAACTGATATAAACCATTGGAAAGGAAGCACAGTAAAAGAGGAAGACATATTATTTCAATTACATTTACGAGGAGCAGGACTTACTGAAGAACAGGAACAACAATATTCAAACACAAAGAAAAAAGGTAAAGGTAAAAAAGAAACCGGTAGAACTTATTTAGTTGGACTGGTGGAGAAACTTATAAACAACGGAAAATGGACGACGAAAGTAAATGATGAATTGCTAAGAAAAAGAATGGAAGATTGGAGAGATATTAAAGGCAAAGGCAAAGCAACAAAGGATTAAATCATTTATATAATTTATCAACAATTATATAAAATGATTAACAACCGCAAACACGAGTTAAGGAAACGCCCTACTTATGATGAAATGCTTAAACAAGCAATGACAAACAAAATAAAAACAACAGTTATACTGAAGAAATACAAGAAAGATATGTTATTGAATAATTTTGATTTTGATAAAATGGATTTAATGAATTATAAAAATAAAGAAAGATATATGAACGCTCAAGTTATGATGGCAGACAAGGCAACACAAACGCTTAACAAAGAAAACAAGGCAACACAAACAGACCTACCATATGATAAGGCAACGCAAAACTTATAATTTTGATGACATGACAAAACTATTAGGTGGTTCTTCAAAGAGTTTCAAAAGTAAATTGATAACCAAGGCTGAAGCAGAAGCAGAAGCATTTACATATGACCCTGATTTATATGATGATGACGATGACGATGATGATGACAAAAAAGATGATGACATTGATAAATATAGAAAGAAATTATTTATGTTGATGAGGATTATAGAATTTATGATGAGGTCAGGTTTTAGTATAGGACAAATAGTAGCACATTTAACATACCACACTACATTAACTACAATTCAAGGTTCAGAGTTGTTAGTTAATTTAACAATGAATTCATTAGTAACATCATACGATATAGCAACTGTCATAATGAATTGGTTGAATACAAATGTTAGTGATGAAGTTGAGTTAAACACCTCACCGCCTGTTAGTGTTCATAGTTCTCCTCCTATCACTGTTAATAGTTCTTCAACGCATACTGTTAATTCATCATCCTCAGAAGAAAATCCTAATTATGAAATAGCACCTCCTACTGACATGCCTATTCCTACTGATGCTGAAAGTGAAAATGATGAAGATAAGGATAAAGAAAAAGAAAGTCTAAAATAATATTATTTTTCATTAAAATAATATTATTTTCAATTAGCGACAGCAACCATCGCATATTCTGTTTTGTATTTTCTGCTCGGGTGATAATTTGACTTTTCAGGTTCTGGTTCTCCTCTCTCTCTCCTCTCTTCGGTTTCTCTTGCTTCTCTCTCTGCTTTTTTCTTATGATAAAGTGCTTTACCTGTTATTCTTTTTCTCTCTCTTACTTTTTCTATGTATTCAGGGTCTTCTTCTTTTCTCTTATGATAATACAACCGTGAAAACAACGCCATCTGTTCCTTAATTTCATCCAATGTCATATCTTCTGGTTTCTTTGTCATTATCTTAATTATATTAAATAACATTTCTTTAAGACTGTTTCGAGACATATCATTAATTTAAGTTTAAGACGAAAGCATTTAAAGAAATACTTATTATTATAAATATAATATAAATATATTCATGACTAAAAAACTTATCCAACAATATACCCAGAACTTGAGAACTACAAGAGATAGTAAAATTGGCAAAGTCCCGCCGGATATACAAGCAAAAATCAATAAAATAGTTGATTTGTATGAAGACCGCAAGATTTCACAATATGAAACGGCAAATACATTGATAAATGACATCAGCATCAATGATACAAAGAAACGAAAATCAGGATTTCAGAGATATGATAAAGCAGTGGCAAAGTACGAAGAAGCAGAACCCATAACTGAAAGAATGGCAAAGACAGCAAAGAAAGCAAGGACGGCAAAGGAAGTTAAAGCAGTAATTAAAACACACGACAAGCAACCCATCTTTAAAAGAAAAGCAATATCAGGATTAGCAACAAAGGCAAAGGATATTTTCAAGAACAGGAAGACTTATGATGTAAAATTTATGCTGTTTTCAGTTGATAACAGGTCAGGTGTAAAGCGACCAGCATTTACAATGGACGGTAGAGAATATTACCCTCTCATTATCAACACCAGAGGTGAGAAAACAGAAAGGATGGTAGCAACTGCACACGTCAAAGCAAATCAGTTTATAGAAACAGTAGTAAGTAGAAAGATTAGAAAATATCATATAGATGAAAAAAGCTTATTCAAAAGGGTAATGCTGTTGATGAACACCAGTAGCGAATTTGATGATATAGGGCATCTTGTGGAATACGCTGACGCCATTAGAATTGAAAGCGTTGAACTGGTTGAAGCTGACACCTCAAACTACGATGAAAGAGAGCAATCACTGAGGGAAAGTCAGAATATACGCATCTATTATAGATACATCCAGACCGAAGTTGACGCCGATGCTTTAGCAATAAAAGAAGCATTACAAAAAAAGGAATATAGAAATAATGAATGTTGGATAAATGCTTTACTTGAAAACTTTGAAGGAACAGACCTATTGAGAGAGAAGCGACAACAAAAGAATACTATACCAACATTATCCCGTAATAAGGTTTTGGAATTGCTGGAAATTACAGAAGAAGAATTTATCAATAATGGAGCATCAATAAACCAAATGGGTAGGGTCTTTAAATTCTTCAATATTCCAGTCAGACTTTACAACTTTACAGGAGGCTTAATTTATCAACACGACCCCAAAGACTACGAAAAGGGCAGAGTTAAAATGTTCAGAGGATTAGTTAAGAATAACCATATTTATTTGTTAAACCATGATTTAAACACATTAAGGCAAATGCAAGCAAACGAGGAAGGATTTAAAGCACCAACTACAAGCAGATTTTATATTACTGACAGGAATGAACCTATTAAGTATAAAATGTTTGATGATGTAGATGATTTATTAAAAATGCGGGATGAAGAAGAATATGCCTTAATACATTCTGACAATGATATGGTAAAAGTATTTTTTCAACTCAACGAAGCAGGATACAAACCCTACATTAAATATGGCAATTCCGGACAAATTGCTAATATTATGTGTAAGTTTTATTACAAAAAACTCAAAAAATACATTAAATATAATATTGTATCACAGAGTTTATCAAAAGATAGGATTGATGAAGATGTGGCGGTTGATGATGAAGACACATATAATAATATTGTTAGTGCTATGTTCCGATTTCAAAAGGACATGTTTAAGGAAATCCACTTATCATATTACAATGAAGTTGATATTAAGATATTGAAGGAGTGTAAAACTATTGTCCCTGTTGGGAGGTTTCATGACACGAATGTTAAGATTAAAAAGTTGAGGGAGATTGACATTCGAAAGGCATTTACTTTTGGCGGGTGCTGTATCAAATACATCCCGAGATTTACAGAGTTTGATGTTTTTAAACCCTTTACTCAGGATTGTGATATTAATAGTCTTAATAATTTAACTTTATACATTGTAGAAGTCTATGAAGGAAACATATTTTTTAACAAGAAATATAATCTGATTTACGGTAAGTTTTTAAAGCAGTTGTTAAAGCGTGATATTAAGTTGAAGATATTATATTACAAACAACCTAATCATGTTTATAAAGTTAATTACAAGAAAATAATTGATGAACTCTATTCTACAAACATATCAAGCAATGAAGATTTAAATAAGCAACTACAAAAAAAAGTAGCAAACATAAGCATCGGTATGCTGGAAAAATCGCATAACACATCACAGAAAAGTAGCACATTTAACTCATTGAGGGAGGCATGTTATTATCAAAAGTTGAATCCAAACAGTAAAATCTATACAATCGGTCAGTACCAAACAGAATTAGAAGAATTAGAAGATGATGAAATGAGAGTAAAGGATACAGAAGGCATGACATATTATGTATTGAATGTGTCAGATAAAAAAGTATTGACTAATGGATTTATGTATATTAAAGAACTGCTTTTACAATACCACAATTTCAAAATGTATGAAACATATAAAACATTAACTGATAGTAATATTAAAGTGTATAGTGTTAAAACGGACAGTTTTACTATCCACAAAGACGATTTGGATAAAGTTTATGGATATACTTATTTGAGAAAATGGCGGGAAGGACTGCTGAAATTTGGCGATGAGATAGGCGACTGGAGACTGGTGGGACACCCTGTGTCCCAGCACTTGGGAAGTGAAACTTCCCAACTGGAAGAGAAGCACACTATAACATTACCGACACAACCATATAAGTATAAGTTTAATGAATTACCTGAAATACCAAAGATTAAGAATATTAATATTTCTATTGAAGATGAATGGATTACTGAAAGCATTTGTAAAAAAGTTATTAAACAAAATCCAGTAATTGTTAGGGGTAAATTTCCGGGCACAGGCAAGAGTTATATAGGTCAGCATTTCCAAAAGATGAATAAGAATGTATTATTCGTAGTGCCTACCAACCGACAACTACAAGAAATGCAAGATAAAGGAATAGAAGCAACAACATATAACAAGTTTTTTAGCATTGCCGTTCATGAAGATGTCGGAGAGAAATTACCAATTTATGATTATTCGCCTTATGATGTAATAGTGTTTGATGAGATTTATATGTTGAATTTATACACTTTGAATAAAGTTTGGCAGTTTATGGAAAACAACACTCATATTATCAGAATTGCTACTGGTGATGTAAAACAATTAGAAGGGGTGGAAACCATGACAAACTGCCAAGACCCCGCAACATACATTGACAACTGTATAGACACAATGTTTAAATATAATATTTTCTTAAAAATATGTAAGAGAGTAGGAGCAAAGGACAGCGTAGAAGGAGAAAGAAACAGAAAATATTAAATGATATGTATAATGACTGGTGGGAAAACAACATTCCACGCAAAGAGTTTATACTTAAATACAGTTATTTAACCGATGACATCATGGCATCAGAGCATAATATCGCTTATACCAATATGAGATGCGAAAATGTAGCAAATGAGATTAGAGACAGATTAAACATAAGTGAGAAATATGTAGTGGGTGATATTTTGGTTTCCAGAACATGGATTAAACAACCAAGGGTTAATATCAATTTGAGATACAGGATTACAAAGATAGAAGATGATGAATTAGGGAAGCAAATAACATTACAGAATATAGCAAGACAAGAAGATGAGTTTATGTTGTCTGAACCTATTGTAGATAAAAACTTCATCTATCCTTACTGTGCTACTTGTCATTCAAGTCAGGGGTCAAGCGTAAAGGAAAGCATAACTATTCACGAATGGGACTTACCCATAACCAGCAGAGAGTGGATATGGACGGCATTGACTCGCTGTGTTGATTTTAGGAAAGTTAAATTTTATTGTAATCCAGACTTTGATAAGCAAATGGATAAAAATATGATAATGAGATATTTTAAAAACAAAGTAGAAAATTATAAGATACAAGACCGTCGCGCTCAAAGAGAAATTAATGAGGAAGAATACATTAGTGCTGAATGGTGTTTATCACAGTTTCGCGCCAGATGCCACAAGTGTAATACTTCATTTAACTTTGAAACGAAGAAAGGTAAATTATGTAGCAATTTTACTTGTCAGCGCCTTGATAATTCAATCGCTCACCATATAGATAATTCAACTTCATTCTGTGTATATTGTAATGTTTCAGCTCATTAAGATTTTAATATTTTTTCATAATAAAATCTTAGTTTTAGACTAAAAAAGGTTTGAAGAAATAATACCTATATATAGTAGAGAGTAATGAAGGAACAAGAAGTAAATAATTATATCAATAAGAAATGCTATGACTGTTGCCACTTCAAAAACGAACATATGGAATTATACAAAATGAATTTACCTAATGGAATAGTTAATAATATTATTGATTATGCTGTGGACGAACAAAATTGTAAAATTTGTAAAAATTGGAGGTTTTATCAAGAATTAATCAAATGTCATTTGAACCATAAAAGGTTTCTTAAAACAAATGTTGAAGATGACATTATAATATTTTTAACTGTGTATGAAAGACCACGTTATAGTTATGTTAGAATATTTCTCAAAATCGGTAAGAAAAAGTATGAAATGATTAACCACATATTATGGATGTTGTTGCATCGTAGGAGAGACGGGTCTGATTTAAAAGGAGACATTAAATCATATATTGAAAGCAACAAGTTTAATGTGAAAAATACCGTGAGAGATATCAATATTATTATTAAAATTATGTATGAAAGACGTGAGATATATACACAATTTAATAATCATCAATTAACTTATTATCCTGAATTTAAATTATAAATAATATTATCAATATAATAAATCTTAATTTATTATATGGATAAACAAAAAATAATTAGTGATATTTACTATGACAAAAGCGGATACGGTAGTAAAGCAATAACTTTGAAAGATGCCAGACAGAAAGATAAAACTATTACTGCGGACGATGTTAATGAGTTCTTTAAAAAGAATGTTGAGGAAAAAAGGAAAATGCGAGGGCAGAATAGTTTTGTTGCTCCTCATGCCTTCTGGGAATTTCAGTTAGATTTGTTTTTTATTTCAAAAAATGATTTGGAAAATCAAAAGTTTAGAATTGGATTAATATTAATTGATATATTTAGTAAATATGCTACTGTAATACCTATTGCAAGTAAGCAACCGCCAGACGTATTAGCAGGAATAATGGAAGGCATTAAGAAAATGGGCGGAAAACCCAAAATGATATACAGCGACGAAGAAGGCAGTTTGTTTAGTTCTACCATCACAGATTATCTTGATGAGGAAAAAATTGAATTACACACCACGAGAGGCCACCCTGCTTTTGGAGAAAGATTTATTAGAACCTACAAAGATATGCTTTTTAAAAGAGTTGATGCGGATGAAAAGAAAGGTAAAAACAATATACAATGGATAGATTACAATTTAGAAATATTATTGACATATAATAATAAATTAGTAAGTTCCGTTACGAAAATGACACCATTAGAAGCAAGGAAGAAAAAGAATGAGTTTGAAGTGAAACTGAATATATCAATGAATGCCAGAAAAACCCGTGTGTATCCTGATTTAGATGTAGGGGACAAAGTCAAGATAATGAGAAAGAAAGCGATTAGCGAGAAAGAGAGAACCAGTCATTGGTTAAGGACAGTCCGTACAATAACCAAAATAGAAAATAAATTGGGGCAGAAGTATTATCATGTTAGTGATTTTCCCAAACCTCTATTGCAACATGAAATGTTGAAATTATAGTTTTAGACTAAAAAGGTTTAAAGAAATAATACCTATATATATTAGTGATAAATATGGTTGTATTTACAGAGGTTGAACAGGAAGAAATTATCAATGAATTCTTAACTTATATTGAACAACAGGAAACTAAAATAATTGATGATTTTTTGAGTAATAATGATAATAAAACAGAAGAAGAAGAAGAAGAAGATGACAGTTACGGATTTGTAACTGAAAAACGGTTAGAAAAGGAAATTACAGAACATCATGAAATGATAAACAATATTGAAACGAAAAATTACATCCCATTAAAACATGCAATGATAAAATATATGGAACAAACCAACAACCAACACATAATTAGAAATGCTGGAAACTATTCATACAGTCAAAATACATCCAATTGGTGGTATGTAAGCTTTAGAGAATTTGAATGGTTAATCGAAATGAAAAAGAATGGCAACAGATGGGTTTGTAGCAAGGAAAAATTAGATGCAGTTGATTTTAACATATTGTATACATATAAAATGTTTAGAAGAAGATTTGATTAATTATAAAAAACGAATGAACCAGACCTTGCCCATAATATGTCTACAAAATTTGTGATAAAATTTATTGTAAAATAATTTATCATATTTTTTGGAATAATATTTTTTGAAAATTTTGTAAAACTATATTTTCTAAAATTTATATTTTAAAATTTATATTTTAAAATATGGATGAACTTACTAGGAAATTACCTGCTTTGAAATGTTGAAATTATAGTTTTAGACTAATAAGATAAAATTATTAGATTTATTCAATATATTTGTAATTGTTCTTTGTGTTGTTCCTTGTTTGGTTTTTTGTGCGGTTTGTTGTTTGGTGTTTTTTTTCGGGACAGGGGGCTTACCCAGACCTCGTTATGGTTTTGGTTTAAAACCATTTAAAGGGATGATGCCTTACTATGTAAGGATTATGGATAAGAAATATTGCTCAGGTTGTCAATCAAATAGGCGTGTGGAATTGTTCACTGAACCCTACAAAAAATTGCGACAAGTGCCGTGAGAAGGGAAGGAACAAATGGCATCGCCAAACAGTAGAACGAAGGGATGCAGTAAATGAAAGGAGGAGAGAAAACAGGAAAAACGAAGAAGTAAAAGCAAGGGAAAAAGCATACAGACAAAAAACTTATCATTGTGATGTTTGTAATTGTGAAGTCAGAACATGCAACAAGGCAAGACATGAAAGAACAGATAAGCATATTGACAATTTAAAAAAGAATGAGGTTAAGGAAAATTGAGTTGGTTTAAGTTATGCTTTTATGAATAACTTAAAACAATTGGTGGGTGGATTGATTTTTACGGGATTTATGCAATTTTTTAATGTTAGATTTTGCGGGGCTCTTTTGAAATGGCGTGAAAACCATAGGGTGGAGTATACAATGATGAGGTTGCGGTAAGCTCTTTCTTGCTCTGTTTTGCAGGGGCTGCAGGTCCCACCACAAAAGCTTGATGCCATGTGGCGGTGTTCGATACGTGATGGCCATGAGTATTCAGGAAGAAATGTTTGCCCCGGTTCAAGCGGAATACTTTCCACAGCCCTTTCGACATGTGTCGGGATCCAGGCGGATCTAGGGTAGACTTACATATCAGCCCAGAGGGGTTCTCTCTTCAAGCAGAGATATTTTTGGGATGAATGGTCGCTACAGATGGAACGTGCGTCCCAGGCTGGCAGTCAAGGATGCCGTGTACTCCGCAGCAGCCAGGCCTTTCGGCAGGCGTTTGGCGAAAGTCTTGTGGTCGATTTGGGACCATGCCTGGCCTTTTTAGGTCAGCGCGGCTGCAAATAGATGGCACTACTGGTTGCAGGATGTTGCAGGTTGGTTCTAATCTTTGTTGCCAGGGCCATCGATTTTTGCCAAAAGGACACCGGTGAATTTGCAACCCTTTCGACAGGTCCACCAACCATTCTTTAATAAGGCAATTGGGAGCGGATCAATTTGGCTGGGATTTGCCCAAAGCGGCTTTCCGACCTTTTGACCTTTTGGGTCTTCCAGTTTTGGGTTCCCATTTTGAGTCATGGCCCCAAAAGTTGATCACCTTTGATTTCTGGGTCCGAACTGGGCAACTGAGTTGGACTTTAGCATTTTTGGCTGGGATTTGCCATTGGAGCCACACAGAAAGCGAAGCTTTTGCAGAGACGTCGAGAGCAACCAACCGTTTGAAAGGGTATGTTCGAGAGAAGTTATGGCCTCGTGGAGTTCAATGCCTCAGACCGGACACTCCGACCAAAGTGATGCTCACTTGGTTACCGACTGGTTCAGGAGATCCTCATGTAACCCATGGGTTTTTCGAGCAAGACTTGCTGACGCCATTGGGATGGCTGACCCATGGCCCAGAAATAGTGAGCTGCTTGGCTTGAGTCCGTGTTGCCAAGAGCGGGGGCTGGAGATGAAAAAAACTCTTTGCACAATTCTGGATGTAAAAGCCCGGAAGTAAATGCTAGGTCCCCCAGTAGTGCCTCTTTACCGTTTATTTTTCGGGAGGGTTCCCCTACCAAAATTGTCAACAAAAAGGGTACCCTTATTCTAGCCTTCTACCAACTCGAGGCAATTTGTTGAACTCGTTTGGAATTGGTATGGCGAACCTGCTACTTGGTTTGGAATTGGTATGGCGAAACTGCTCAGGAACTTGACCCTCTGGCTGCAGTGGCAGGCTCTCTTGGTGAAGGAGGGGCTCTTTAGCCACTGAAACGCGGGTGTAAACATGTGATAGGCTCCGGCGGCCGGCGGGATTGGGAGTGGTTGCGGTGCTTGGCGATGCAGAATTCTCTGCTATTGGGTTAGATCTTTAGACTTTAACTTTTGGGATTCCCCTCATATTGCCTTTTTAACCACCTAGCTATGTTTCCGCACGTGGCGATTGAGAGAGCAAACAGTTAAACTATTTGCTGGGGGATCTACAGCACCCAATAATTTTGGTGGGTGTGGGTGCTGCACATTGCCGACTGGCATGGGTTGACTTATTCCAGGACCAAGCGTGATGTCTCATTGCGGAGTGAGAACATGAGATTGCTTCAGCTGCTTTGGTTGTGTGCCACGTTTCTGCCTGCGGAGAGGCTGCGTGGGCGTGCGTTTGCTGAGGCTATCCTTTTTGGGGCTTGCTTTTTCAAGGAAAAAAAAACAGAACCCAGCCATTCCGGGTTGATGCAGCCTGGCCCGACCTGCAGGAGTTCCGAGGTAACGACCAAGCAGGAGGGGCCCCAAAGTGCGATCGAGAGACGTGCAACCGGGCGGTGGGGAAGCCAGTAGCATTGAGCCCTTCGACTCGGAGAGTTGCCAGGACTCGCCCTGCTGGTGTCCTCCTTCAGGAGCCGGATTTGCTTTGGGGGATGCTGTTTGCGTGGTGCTCCCCGTCCCTGCGAACCCGTCCTTTGGGGTTGCAAGTTGGGGGTTGAAAAGGGGGATCCTTTGGAGGGCCAGGGGTGCTGTTCGGCCCAATGCGACTCGCTTTCCATGGCAAAACGGAACCGAAGCACTGAGAGACGCGAGGAAAGTCACGCCGAGGCCTTCAAGCTCTCGATCGTTTCGCTTCTCGTTGTCATGTCACATATCTTTGTATAGAGGCATGAGTGATTATGTAGGCAATGGCTTCTCAAGTGAAGGCAGCATTGGCGAGTGGCAGTTCCAGACGAATGGCAACACCTTCCTGCACGTTCCAGCTCACGACTCACAAAACGAGCGGATCTTCTGAAACAGCAAGCCACGCCAGGTGCGGACAAGTTTGATCTGATTTTGTGTCGAAAGCGCCAGGACTGATGATCTTCAGGACAGCACCAAGGGTTGGTTTGGAGAGGGGGCGGGCTGAAACCTTGCCGAAAGGTGGAGCAAAGAGACTCTTCATTTGGCCAACTGAAGCTTTTTTTGATATTCCGAGGCCATCCCACATTGGGCTCCTGCTTAGGTCCTGTGAATTGACCTGCTCTAATAAAGACTACCTTTCAGAAAGATGCAACCAATCTGGTTGCAGATTTGTCACTTGGCTTTTTGCTCGGCAGGGTAGTCCAGATGATGTTTTCATAGTGACCAGTGAGACAAGGCTGTAAGGATGTGTTTGCCACTGCTTGCTTTGAAAGGTTTGCCTCTTTGTGGCTGTTGGTTCATCGCTTTTGTGAGGCAGGCCGGTGATTGAATGAACGTGGATGGGAGATGCTTTAGATGTGCGATCAGAGCTGCCAGACGGAAGGTAAGGGCCCAGTCACATGTTTTTGCACCGCCCAGCTCCCAGCCTACCTCGCGGCCACCTCAAGCGGGGGTGTTCATGCTCCATCCCCAGCCACGCCAGTACCTTTTGGGCTGGGAGAACTGCATCATTTGCGAGGCGCGGACGGCGGTTGCGGACGGACCAGGGCGACATGGAAAACTCAGTTGCCCAAAGCGAATCGACCTCTTGAAATGTTGGTTTTCGCGTTTGGGGTTCCCATTTTTAGGCATGGCCCCAAAAGGTGATCACCTTTTGTTTCCAGGTCCGAACTGGGCAACTGAGAAAAGGACAAGTTGCGCGTGTTGAAATCCATGGACCATTTCACTCACTTAGGTCCCCCAGCTCAGGTTTCTTTTTGGTTGAAAGGGTTCCCCTACTAAAATTTAAACTACAGAAAGGGTGCCCTGATTATAACCTCGCTACTGGAGGACCTATTCACATGACCATTGCCAGAAGCTCCTTGCAGGAAAGTTGCCGTTCCTTGCAAGAGCTTCCTCCCTCAGTGATTTTGAAGGTCAAGCAAGAAGGTCAATTACATTCTTCCAAGCAATGGATAGCTTCAGGACGTAGAAAGCTCCACGGTTCATGTTGCAGGTCGAGGGGTGCGGATGCAACAGCACGGTGATGATTTTTTGACTGATGCACTTGGGCATATTTGTTTGACCCGTGAAGGACGGAAGTACGTAGGCATAAGTTTTGCGATGTCAACCAGCGAGCAAGAGCTGGTCAGTGTCAGGTGTTCGTTCAGATTGTAGCTTCCCTTCTTTGGCACACGTTCAATGCTTGTTTCAGGTGAACTTCCGCCTGCCGCTTTCCTTTCCATCAATCCTCGTTGCTCAAGCTGTCAGGAGTCCTATCCAGCTCAGCTGCGCATGTATGTCGGCAGCTCAGCCCGCGCGGGGCGCGCGGGTCGTTTTGGCGTTCTCGGCGGGCCTTGGCAAATGGCATGAAGCGTTGCGCCCAGATATGGCTGTGGGTCAAGAAAAGTGCCCAAAATGGAACCCTGGTAAATGGAAGCATGAACTCCAATCTGCGGTCCCCTGGTGTTTTAATATTGACCCACACCCATATGACACTCATGAGACCACAGAGCCACACGGAACTTCTGACGGAGGATGTCGCCTTCGCCGCTTGGTGAAGAGAGCGGAGTGACTTGCAGACTAACCGTTAACTCACTCTCTTTCCATTGGGATGCCTCAAAGGAGTTCCATTGACTGGAAGTTCCTTGCTTACCTACAGCCCAATCGCATTAAACAAAAGAAAAAAGAAAAAAAACTATGATGATAGGAGTGGGCCATCACTCTCCTGTTTGGCATTTTGTCCAGGATGCCTTTGGAACACTTTTCCAGGGGCTGCCAAACAGGGCCCATCATGATGAAGGCAATTTCCGCGGCTTGACATGGACTTGCCCTAAAGGGGCCCTGAGCTTTCAGTGAAGAAATCGGGTTACCCAAGGGAGCCACTACCAAAAAAAACTTTGCTGGCGCGCAGGGAATGAGAAATGGAATGAACCTTTCCAAAAAGACGATCCCCATTGGCATCCCCAAACGGTTCATTCCAACTCATTCCCTACCTATCGCAGCAGAAAGGGTCGTCCATCCCTTCGCTCTGAGGCTGGCGAGGGCGACCTCACTGTGCGGTTCCGCGCTTTGCCGGGCGCTTGGGGAAGAGATGCCGCGGCGAAGGTCGAGCAGACGCGGCGAAGTCGAGTCAGACATGGGTAACCACTCACTTCCTGAGATTCATGAACTTGAAACTTTTGGGGTTTGGACCATTTGAGTGGCAAATATAAAGTTTGGACTTTCTTTGGGCCATCCACTCAGCCAGTGATATTAACGACCTTGAACATTGGTTCGTTCTGCAAATGGCGCCGATCACTAAGGCCGGCGCGTATTCTCAACCACCCAGAGGCGATGGTGGATGGCACCTTTCCGACTGCTGCTTAGAGTTTGCATCTTGTCAGAGTCGCCGGTTGGACCAACTCAAAGGGAGGTTTCGTTGCGTGGTGACTTGTTTGGAAGGGGACAGGCCAGCAGGATCACTTGCAGGGACACTGGCCGGACTGGGCGTGAAAGAGAGCAACTGCAGGCCTGATGAATGAGACAATTTTCCCCCCGGACCCCTGAACATTTTGCTTTTGCGGCTCCAACGAACGATTTGGAGGGGATCCGGTATGTTCGGATCAGGCCTGATCCGGGGTCAACGTTGCAGGTGTTCGATTACGAAACTGCCAAGTCGGCAGGGCGGAAGATCGGCGAGCTGCTGCTTGTTTGATTCTGAAGACTGCTGTTGATCAAGTCTGCTTCCCAGCTTTTGGGTTCAAACCTGTCGAGGGTTGTGGGCTGAAAGCAGCCAGTTCGGAGTTTGGATTATTTTTGCGTGGCTGGCAGTGTTTCTTGAGCCCGAGGCAAGGAGTAGCAAAAAAAACAAGTTGGTGGATGATTCACTCGGCTGAACGAAGTGAGAATTTGGAGGCGCCGGACAGCAAGAAGATAGTCCGAGGGTTGGCCTTAACCTTGCCCACCACACATTGATGCTATGCTTCGGTGCTATGGGCATATGGCCCTGTGTCCACCCCAGTTCCCAGGTGTGAGGGAAGTATCATTCAGAAAACTGTCGCATGACCCACTCGAATTCCGAGCTCGGACACAAAAATTTCTCAGGCCCGAGCTGCGGGTGGTGCACCTGAAAGGCCTTTGGTGGCAGCTTGGCTGGGAATCGGCCCAGGAGCCCCAAGCCCCGAAGTGTAGAGACCCCATTTTCCCGGAAAAGGCGAAGGGAGGTAAAGCTGTTTGGATCATTTTGTCGGGGGAATGCGCGCGCAAGCACACGGCAAAAAGCTGGGAGTCAACGGCAAGTGGTTGGCATTTCAAGTTTCAACCTGTGAGGTTCTTGGAGCACTTCTGTGGGTCGTTTGAACTGGGGTCTCCTCCAAAATTAGCTGGACATTAAGTTGAACTATAAAAACCGTATCACCCAGCGAGAAACAAACATGAAGATAAAGGTATTTGTATGTATATATATATATACATATCAGATGTATCTTTCTAAATTACATATGTACCCTCTAAGCGAAAAACCTTTAATTTTAAAGGGTCAAATGGGAAAACCTGGTTTTTGGGCAAGTTTTGGAAAAATAAAGGTTTTCCAGGGAAAAACCTGGTATTTCACTTACATCCTTTATTTTGGCACTTTTCGCAAGCGAAATGTCGGATGATTGAAGAACAGAGCAAAGGTGCCAGATCTCGCGCAGGTGTTGAAAGGAGCCGCCAGGTTTCTTTCACTGCCAAATTGTATATTGGGTTTCTAGATGTTTTTGGGGAATCTCTTGTGGTTTCCTTTTGTACCGCCAAGTGCGCGATAGCCCCCTGCTCCTCAAGATTGGAGCTCAAAAGGCAGGGGTAGACGCGAGGGCGTGGTCAACCAAAACTCAACAATGCAGCGGGACAACCAACTTGAATGTACAAGTGTGCAGCTCACTACTTGACCATCAGTAGCTCTGCGTGATTGACACATCATGCTCATCTTGGTACTTTTTTTGTATTTTTAAAACATCAGGCAGTATCCCAAAGTGACACTTGCATTCTTTACTCGGCTCGGCGCACAAGCCAAATGCCAACAAAGCTGGCCTCAGGCCAAGTCGCACTGTCTTCCAGCACCTAACTTTGATTCGATGGGAAGCACAGTCCAAGCCAAACATGTTGCGTAGTACGTGCTTGTGCCCGAAAACCTTCGGACGTTCTACCGCAATGTCATACAAAACCAGTTCGCTGCTCGCGCAATCTAGCTGTGTGCCCGCTTTTCTTTGCTGGAAAGCTTCTGGAAGGCCGAGCGCGTGCGAAAAAAAAGGAAACCCATAAAAATCCCATACGAATCCCATAAAAATCCCATACAAACCCATATTTTCCCGAAAACCAGGTTTTTCCTAACCCGTACAAAAACCGTACAAATCCCATAAAAATACCGTACAAACCCGTACGCAATTTATGGGATTTTCAGCCTCTGCTCAAGCAGCTTTCCAGGCCTGAGCTGCCCGAAATAAGCTTGCAAGGTGTCCCTGCGAAAAGCAGTCATTCATGTGTTCGTCCCACGCGTCTTTTACTACCTGCTGTCCAGTGTTCAAAGTGGGTTAGGTTCTGGTTAGGTTCCTTTGGCTCGCTCCAAAAATGATGTTCCTGCGACGTTTTAGACAAGCCTGCGAGAAGTTCCGGGATCAATGCTCTAGCACGGGACTTGGTTGTCAAACAGTGAGCATTTGCAAGACGGCCCTCCAGATGTATCCGACGCGAGCTTTACGCAAACAGTCCCAAGCAGATTGCTCAGTGCCATACAAAATATGTATACACGTGCAGCTACCGCTTGTTGCCCTTGTCAGAAAGTTCATATTCCAATGCTGTTTTAAACTTCCCGAGCCACGATCTGGGAAGCCTTCCCAACAAATTGTGGATTGACCATTGTTTCGAGTTCAGCAGGTGATTTGCAACAGGTGCCATGCTCAATGAGCTTGCTTGGATGGGATCGCTAGGCGGCCGTGGAGCGATTGACTGGATGTAAGAGAGCCAACAAAAGGATTATATTGAGGGAACCACAATCATCAAAAAGTAAAAACCCGGTATTTCCTGGAAAAACCGGATATTTTGCCATACCTTTAAAATAAACGGATATTTGCTTAGAGGGTGTATATATATATATACCTGGAGTCTCCATGACCCTTAACAAATGGGGTCATGGAGCCATTTTTTAAGGTTCATGAAGACTAGGTATAGGTATCCATGGTCAATATGCATGTGTCTATGTTTGTCCCGGGCTCTCTTGGCCGAAGGCGAATGGCCGTGGGCAAGGGGGTCTTGACCTCCACAGCCACCCGCGAGCCCGAGCCTCAGAGGCCCATAGTCGCCGTAGGCCCGGTGTCCTTTGGAGCGGTCAGGCGATTTGAAAATCGATGGGTTTCACCGGGTTTTCCGGTTCTGATCATATAGCCAGCTTTTTAATCATCTATTGGGTGCCATCAATTTCCATCTATTGGTTGCCATCTATTGGCTTTTAATCATTTACCAGTTGCCATCTATTGCTTCTAATCATTTTTCGTGCCATCATGTTTTTTCCGAAAGGACACTTATATGATGGGCAGGTTTCCCTGTTCTATTCATTTTTAGTGCCATCATTTGTTTTTCCAAAAGGACACTTATGGAGGGTGGGTGAGCCATCTTGGACACCAGCCCTTTGCAAACCTTTGCAAATCAACCACTAGTTCAAGTGAACCGGGATACCAGCATTTTGTGCGTAGCCGGGGATCGACGGCTCCAGTGAGCGCATGTCTTGCCATGGCAACCACTGCTTCTCCAAATGCGCGAGCTGAGAGTCCAACCATTTTGCCGCACAATCCAAGCGACGTGCAGCTCTTTGCGGCTCGACAGGGCTTTGTAGGCGATCGAATTTGTCGTGCACGAGTGTGCAGGTCATGCGAAAGTTGCATCATCTTGCAGAAAGTAGGAAATGCCAATTTTGTTTTTGTTTTGAAGATCGGCATATGCGTTGCTCTTGTGCCTGTTCTGATCTCGCAGTTTGCTTGTTCGCGCACGTCTGGGCCTTGGTGCCTAACCATATCTCTCTATGTAACATTGCGGTTTGGGCCGACTTGGGCCAAAGGCCATGCCCATTCGCGCGGAAGACCACATCACATGGGGCGGCTCCGTGCTGCCCCGCATCGACACACTGGACCCTCGGATCCGCGGCGCCGGGGCGCCCCGGAGCGTGATTTCGACTTGGCAGGGGGCTGGCGGTGAAGGTGTCACATTGACATGGTCTTGGTCTGGTGGTGCTTCTGGTGGTGCTTCTGGCGGTGCTTCTGGTGGTTCGTCTGGTGGTGAAGTAGTTTGCCCCCTTGAACGGAGGCTCTTGGTCACGAGTTAGCTTCGCCCTAGGGCTGCACAGTCTGCGCAGCCCCTCCAGCGCAGGTGGCTCTGGAGCGCTTTTACTTGCCGAAGCTCGTTGAAAATGGCTATTCGCCCGGGAGCTCAGGTCTTTCCGCTTGGACCGCTTGGATTTCTGGGGCTTTCCATATCGGTTTCGTCCATGGGTTCGTGTCCAGGCCTTTGCTGCGTGAGAGTTGGAGTTTTGTCCTTTGCCAGACCTTGGCAGGAGAGTCGTTTTCCAAGAGCTGGATGTAAGCCTGTTATTTGTTTCGCCAGGTGTTGCTTGGTTCAGGTACCCCCTTGGTTGGTGGTTTGGTGGTTTGGGGATTTTAAACCCCTGGTTCTTGCAGAGGGTTCATGGGATCGCCTGAGCCACCAATCCAAACCACCAATTGGAGGGAAGCTGGCTGGCGTGTGGCCTTTCCCTGCGTGTGCATGCTCGTTGTGGTAAAAAAATGCACAAGGTTTGGATGTGTTCATGGTCTGCGTGTCTCCTGGATCGGTGCTTCTCACACTGTCACATCAGATGTTTGTCGATTCCTCTCGCCCAATGGTAGGACGCACCACTACACAGTCATTCCCAGCTCGCAACTTCCATGTCCCCGCCCCATAAGAATATTGGGAAGGCGCCCACATGCGCTGCCCGTATGCAATCTCCATCGTTTCGCCTTGGCGGGCGAGTGGAAACCAGGGGGGTCTTTTGATTGCCAGTTGGTGGGTACCTATCAGCAAGTTCAACCTGCGCTGCAAGACTGTGCCTTGATTTGCGCATTGGGCCGCATTGGGCTGCAATTCGCATGTCATACTCTTTGACGCATGGAGGCCGTACAGAAAATTATCCACGCCCACACACTTGTACTTAGCCACCGCTTTACTACGGTGGATGGATAAATCTATTTCGAATTATTTTGAAGCCAGGGAAGCCATAGTTGGTATTTACAGGGGAATCGAATCAAAGCCAGGGATACTGAACTTCCATCCACCGCCCGGCTGTGAGGGCAGACCCGGCCATTGGCCGCATCATTGCGGCGGCGGGGCTGAAGCCGCGCAGGCGCGGCCGAGAATCGGTCGGCCGGGCACCGCGTTTGTGTTCTGCTTGGTCCCCCAGCCAGGTGCCCTTGCTGACCCCTTTTTGGGGGGAGGGTTCCCCTACTAAAATCGACTACACAAAAAAAAGTTGGTTCCCTTATTCTAACCTCTCAAATCTGGAGGATCCAGTCTGGGACGCCATTGAAAATCACATGCCGCAGCGCCTTCACTGCAGGTCGAATGAATCGACTCGCGGGTGTGTTTGGGAAGGTGTTTGAAAGGGAAAGCAAAAGGATGCCACCCAGGAAAGTAACCCCCATTTTGAGACGCACCAGTTTGTATGTTGAGTTTGGGGCATGCGCGTTCTCTCTGGCAAGGTTGTCACAAACACAACAAGAGCGACAAGAGCGCGCTTTTGAGGGGTCTATTTATCCACACGGGGTCGTCCCGTCCCACAGCCCTCTGGATGCGTCCTTTCGGCCCATAGCGATTCCTGAGTCGACAAACCTCGCAGGACAGAGGTGTCGTCTTCTCGCGCAAATATAGGAGCCAGCTCTTGCCTATTTGAGATCGCCATGGCGGGCTACATGCCGAACTTTCTGCCAATGAAAGTCAGCAGCAGCACGGAGAATTCTATGGCCATGCGCGTGGAGGACTGGTCACCGTGTGTAGTGATGGTTCGCGCGGGCTGCGACAGGGAAACCTGAGCCCTTGCTTTTCTTGTGCAAGAATCCGTTGTCAGGCCGGTGTGCGGCCTAACAGGGTTCGATTAAACAAGCATTTTGTGTGGATGGGCGAATGATCGTGCTGTCCAAGTTCAAGTTGAGCAGAAGGGTCGCAGATGTGCGTGCTTGTTCGGTGGTGAAAATGCAGCTCTTGGCGTGCTCGCTTGTGCGCATTGGAAGGCCGGTGTGCCTACCTTGAGCATGGACTTAAAGTTCAATGTGAAGATCTCAGTGCCATGGCTGCAAAAACTGCGCATACCGCGAAAGTTAGCAGGTGTCGTGCTGTTGCCCTTTGGAGCTCTGCTCGTTGCCATTTCGCCGTGCTCTTTCAACTGGACTTGCCAATGTGGCAGACAGCGTGTCATTCTAGGGGTACAATTCCCCATGCACAGCCCGGCTCGCGGGACGAGCGCGGGCCTCGCGCGTTGCGCACCTGGCTGCCGCGAGGTGCCGGAGCTTCTGAGAGCGCTGAGCTCTTGGCAGGAGATTCCTCCGCCTCGCATGCAGGAGGGATCACCTCAGCGAGAGTTGCAGATATGGGTGTGGGCCAAAACTAAAGGAAACTGCAAGTTTCAGTCCTTGTTTCCATGTACCAGGGTTCCATTTCAGGTGCCCATTTTTGACCCACAACCACATGTTTCCTGAGCCTGGGCTGTTCAAAGAACAATTCTTCATCCTTACCTTGGGTTACGCAAAGAACCGGTCTCCTTTGCAGTGGCTTCCCTATAGCGATTGTGGATTATTGGCAAATCCTCCAGTTCTCGACTACACCAACGGAATCAGCCAGTGGATACTTATGCCGATTGTTCAGCCCTAGATGTCTGAAGTGAATGTTGCCGCCAGGAGCTGTTCACTTCCCCGATTCAGACGCCTTGAAATGTGAAAGTTAACAGAAATGGAGCTCATGACGGGTGGCCTGCATTAGGTGGAACCCTGATTGAACTTTTGGAAAGCAAGCCCGCCACGTTTAAGAGGGTGTCCCATGTCGGGCACGGTAGAAACATGTCGCAGCTTGCGGGGTTTCTGACCCCTTGTTGGTGCCTGAGGGGGCGCGCGTTCGAGTGCTTCGCCCGGCAGGAGGCAGAGCTTCGCCAGGCGCCGACTGAGACAGAAACAGCTCTGACACCCTTCAGGACTGGGCAGAGATGATGGTCTCTGACTGGGTAAGGCCAAAGCCACTCAGACTACAAGGTACCTGTTCCCACGGGATAAGGTTCCCCGCTTTTAGGACTTCACCATACTTCACCCCCCCCCAGCTCTTTGCTTCATGCCCTGATAGGGTTGCAGGGTGCCGCCCAAAGCCCCAACCCATGCTAATGTGTTGGAACAGTTTCAACTGGCCAAGGGCAACATTGACCCCGGGCAAATCGAAAGGTCATGGACATCTTGATTGCAAGGCCTGCCAGACACAACTGGAAGCGGGTCTGGACCCTCTTGGCGGCGTTTTTGCAAAGTCACCGCATCTGGGCCATTCAGTACCCAGACAATGAAGCCCTTGTACAATCAAGTCGGTGGGCACTTGATGGGCTACGGCTGGAATGTTTTTTCAGGAATGCACTGAGCTACGGCGAGTACTTGGATCAGCACAAGTGGACCAAAATTGCCGTGAACCAACCCATTGTCCTGAGTGAGCCTTGGTCGAGTCTGGCGACTTGGGATTCAGCTTAGGTTGGAGCGTTAATTAGCCTGCCACATGTTTGTGGATGTGCCGCTAAAACCGGTCAGATACGGCTGACCGGAGCAAGACATGGATGTGCGCGTGTTCTTCTATGAAATGAAGGTTGCACAACGCAACTGTAAGTATGCAGAATGCCCACATATTCATCCACATAAAATATCCAGCAACTGCAACACCAAGTTCAGCTGACACATGGTGTGCTGAATGCATTCGCTGGTCGAAAGGCAGGTGACAAACTCAATGATGACTGGACAAGGCAGCAGCGGATTTTTTTTTGTAGGTTGTGCCCCTCCGACTCTTGCAGCAAACCTGCAGAATCTTTGTATATGCATGTGTGCAGTTTGAAGCTTAGCACCAACAGCAGCATGCTCACTGAAGGCTTGCCGCATGCCATTTGCAAAAAGACATGGAGGTGCAGCAGGGTGCAATCGCCTCGGGACCAATTATACTGCTGTTTTGCTGTGCTTTGCTCTCAGCCGAGCCGATTTAAGGACGAGCGCAGCTTTCGGGATGCCAAGTTTGTGCCAATTCCTTTGCCGGCCCGGGAGAGGCTGACGTATGCAACATACGCGAAGCGCAGAGAGGCAGTGGTTGTGCCGGGGGACAGGTGGGGGTGGGATCGATACTAGGCGCCCCGCAAGAGCACGCACACACACACACGCACGCACACACACACACGCACGCACGCACGCACACACACACACACACCCACACCCACACCCACACCCGCCCGCCCGCCCGCACGCACGCACGCACACACACACAGACACACACACACAGACACACACACACACAGACACACACAGACACACACAGACACACACAGACACACACAGACACACACAGACACACACACACACAGACACACACAGACACACACAGACACACACAGACACACAGACACAGACACACAC
>CAUJNA010003455.1:0-38357 GCA_963377175.1 Effrenium voratum | reverse complement strand
CACACACACACCACACACACCACACCCACCACACACACCACACACACCACACACACCACACACACCACACACACCACACACACCACACACACCACACACACCACACACACCCCACACACACCACACACACCACACAAGTCACACACACACACACACTTTAGGCTTGGCGAAATTGATTTTTGGAACAGAATTCGCAAGCGGTTCGGCGATTCGGCCACTGTGCGTATCCTAAAGTAGAGAGAGAGAGAGAGAGAGAGAGAGAGAGAGAGAGATCTGCTTGGATGAGCCACGGGAGGCTCAATATATGGCGGGGTTCATCGCGCGGCAAATGTCAAGGTTGTGGGGGATGTTTGAGGCTGGCGACAAGCGAGCAAATGACGCCGCACTCAGAGGAGCTCCCGCATGTCCATACCACAACGACTTGCCGCGCTATCCCAACGTCACTGTGCTTGATCGTGCTGGTATTGTTTTGCCATCTTCTGAGGAAGAAATATCTCGTTCTCAGAGTGTTCGATGGACTTTCGGATCAGCCGAGGAGCGCAACCAATACATTCGCTACTTGGCACTCAAATGTAATGGGCTGTACATCTTCTACAAATTGTGGATTGCAGCGAAGATCCTCGACATCACCAAGGAGGAAATGAAGCTATTGGTCAGCGAACGCAAGCATCCAGTGGGAGACATTGTTTACAGGTGCTTCTCTCTGGCATTCAACTGCAAGTACATATCTTTCGAAAGGACCGGGCTAAACCTTGGTACATGGATATGTGGTCGATGTGAGCGCTATCATTGCGGCCACTGACCCGGGCAAATGTGACGGACCTCTGCTCGATTGGTGCATCCGGAAGGGACATTGGCTTGCGGACGAGCACTACAAGAAGTATGTCCGAGCACGGGACGCGTCGACGTATCACTAGGCTGGCCATTGTGGACCGACCTGTGTGATGCAGAAGTGGATCATCGTTGCTTTTGCGGCATGGTGCGGGCCAGTCCCTCCCACTACGATGGAATGAATTGCGATGTGAAGTGACTTCGTTTGTCCAAGGGATATTCATGGATGGACACTATTGCCTTATGGATGATTTCATTTCCTTATATTATTCGTGGTATCTGGGATGGCTATTTTTTGTTCGCCAATTTCTTTGCCGGTGATATGCAGATGGCTTATGGCCATGCGCTGTTGTGGAGTTCTTTGGCCAACCCACCAACCCATTTCGGTGGATGACAGCTGCGTGATGCGCAAATACGGCAGCTGGGATCTTCAATGACTGCGTTGTGGTACGAGGTATAATGCCTCATGCCTCTGTGTATAGGGGCGCACTGTGGTCTGCGGATGTACGAGTTTTGATTTAATCGCACCCGGCTGAGTTTCACAAAGAATAGATGGCGATGCAATTGTGAATGAAAGAATGTTTCGACACAGTTTCGTAGTCCCAGCCGTGGCCATTGGGACGTGTTGTGATGTTTGGACCGCATGATGAACAGTGCGACCCAAATGGGGGATGTTAAAGCCCTCCTGGCCCCGTGCCTAAATTGGGAAGCCGTTCTGAGGTCCATGTTCTCTTTGGTTGAAGTGTTCCAATGGATGCCAACGTTGGCTCAAGACTCAAGTAGGGCTTATGGTCTTGCATGGACTTGCATATACCTGTGTTCGATCCGAGTGAGAGGAAACAGGTGCGATCGCGCTGCTGATCTCGAACGTGTGTGTGGTTATTGAAGAGCACCCCTTACAACAGTTTACACTGGTTTGGCTGTATCCGTTTAGCCGTATATCTTTACCACGTGATTGAGTACATTCAGCTGGAAGCTTGGTGGACAGCGTCCCACGGGACGTCATCTTGCGCTCTTGACATTAGGTATGCGACACGCCTCCGCAATGTCGGCGCATTTTTTCCATCATAGCAGGGGGGGTGGGGGCTGCCCCAGGTCCAAAAAAGACCCTGGGCCAGGTCCAAAAGCCCCCAACCAGGTCACAAAAGAACCCGCCACAGGTCCAAAAAAAACCATTCCAGAGAGAGAGAGAGAGAGGCTGTACCCCAGTGTGCATGTCACACGCACATGTACATTTAGATAAAACAAAGGAACCGTTCCCATGTACAACTGCGAATGGAAAAAAGTATGAAAGCACTTCGCAGCAAGTGGCCATCCTGGGCATCTCCACCCAAAAACCTGGGGGGCCCGCTGGTTTTCGGCCTCAAAGTCGTGTCAGGCGCAGCCACGGCCGGTGGTGAAGCCTCCGCCCAACTACCCGGCGCCGGCGCCGCCTTCCGCCAAGAGCCCTCCAAAGGCCCAGGCGGAGATGAAGAGACCGACCGGACCCCCCTTTTGCCGAGACCGAACCCGGATCCCGCCCCTCAAAAAAACGCATGCGCATCCAGGTTCGACATGAACTTAGAGAATGGGGGGGGGTTGAGCCGATTCCGATTTTAGGCTTGTTTGTTCTAAGGATGTCACCTCCCATGGTGGGGTTGGCACCCCCAATTTTCTACACCGTGAATAAAAGAAAATGGGTCTGGTCAGGAAGGGTCCTAGGTTGGCCCCCCCATTAAATTAGAAATTTCTGAGTCTGGATTGGTTGACCCCATTGTCTAAAATACTAATTGGTTGGTTGAGAGAAGCCAGGAAAAAAGCCCGCGCTGCGGTTCAAGTGGGATTCGCAGCCCACAAAGCCGCAAAACGGACTGTCCGGTTTCCCTTTGTCTTGACCCACAAATGGCATAGAAGCGCTTTTGTCCTGCATTTCAGAAAGCACGCCAAGTACAGAACTACAAATAATTCTTTGCTAACTGAGGGTCCGCCAGCCTTTGGGCTTGCCATCTCAGAATAATCTTGAGCCAAGACTCAGACAACATGGAGTACCCCACCAAGAGCAAACATTGCATCCTCGCATTTTCGAAATTGATGCCCCTTTTTTCACGACACTAACGTTTTTCGTGAAAGCACGGTGAAGGGTTCTTCTGCTGGGTTCACTTGAGTTGTTCTCATGAGAGCCATTGCAAGGAGTCATTGCAAGGAATCATCATCATGAAGCTCATTGCAAGGTGTCATTGCAAGGAATCATGAAAGTCATTGCAAGGATCCGTGCACTTGCAACTTGCACTTGACTCCTTGCACTTGCAACTTGCACTTGACCCCATGCACTTGCAAGTTGCACTGGACCCCATGCACTTGCGACTTGCACTTGGCTCCTTGCACTTGCAACTTGCACTTGACTCCGTGCACTTGCAACTTGCACTTGACTCCATGCGCTTGGCTCCTTGCAACTTGCACTCCTTGCAATGACTCCTTGCAATGACGTCAAGCAATGACGTGAAGTGATGACGTCAAGTGCAATTGACTTGCGAGGAGTTAAAATCTTTTGTTAGGGCGGCGGGGTAGTGCCGACGACACGCGACGGAAACCGACCCTCTGCGGGGATTGGCGTGGTCGAGGTGCAAAAACTCAAAGTTTTTTGCGACTTTTCTTGTTCTGGTCCTCGGGAGTTGTCTCGTGGTTCGCCTGCTCCCGGGACCGGCGGGTCGCGGGCTCGATTCCCCCCTGGTCCGCGGGCGGGCTTCGCAAGCTGCACGGAGCAACTTGCATAAAGCAACTTGCGCAGAGCAACTTGCGCAGAGCAAGTTGCACAGACCGTTTCGCGCAGAACAACTTGCGCAGAGCAACTTGCACAGACTTTGCACAGAGCGCCTTGCCTAGAGCAACTTGCGCAGAGCAACTTACGCAGAGCAACTTGCACAGAGCGCCTCGCCTAGAGCAACTTGCGCAGAGCAGCTTACGCAGAGCAACTTGCACAGAGCAACTTGCGCAGAGCAGCTTGCACAGAGCAACTTGCAGGGAGCAACTTGCACGGAGCAATTTGCACAGAGCAACTTGCAGGGAGCCACTTCCAGGGACCAACTTGCACGGAGCAACTTGCGCGGAGCAACTTGCGCAGAGCAACTTGCGCAGACCAACTTGCACCGACCAGTTTGCGCAGAGCACCTTGCCCAGAGCAACTTGCGCAGACCAACTTGCGCAGAGCAACTTGCACAGAGCAACTTGCACAGAGCAGCTTGCGCAGAGCAATTTGCGCAGAGCAACTTTGTCAGAGCAACTTGCGCAGAGCAACTTGCGCAGAGCAACTTGCGCAGAGCAACTTACGCAGAGCAACTTGCACAGAGCAACTTGCGCAGAGCAGCTTGCACAGAGCAACTTGCAGGGAGCAACTTGCACGGAGCCAATTTGCACAGAGCAACTTGCAGGGAGCCACTTGCCGGAGCAACTTGCACGGACCAACTTGCACGGAGCAGTTTGCGCAGAGCACTTGCGCAGACCAACTTGCACCGACCAGTTTGCGCAGAGCACCTTGCCCAGAGCAACTTGCGCAGACCAACTTGCGCAGAGCAACTTGCACAGAGCAACTTGCACAGAGCAGCTTGCACAGAGCAATTTGCGCAGAGCAACTTTGTCAGAGCAACTTGCGCAGAGCAACTTGCGCAGAGCAACTTGCGCAGAGCAACTTGCACAGAACAACTTGCACAGAGCAACTTGTACAGAGACATTTGCACAGAGTCAGTTGCACAGAGCTTCTTGCACAGAGCAACTTGCACAGAGCAGCTTGCGCAGAGCAATTTGCGCAGAGCAACTTTGACAGAGCAACTTGCTCAGAGCAGCTTGCACAAAACAACTTGCGCAGAGCAACTATCGCAGAGCAACTTGCACAGAGCAACTTGCACAGAGCAGCGTGCACAGAACAACTTGCAGGGAGCAACTTGCACGGAGCAACTTGCACGGAGCAACTTGCACAGAGCAACTTGCACAGGGCAACTTGCGCAGAGCAACTTGCGCAGAGCAACTTGCACAGACCAGTTTGCGCAAAGCACCTTGCCCAGAGCAACTTGCGCAGAATGTCACGGGGCTGTGATTCTTTCGGGCCAACCGTGGTCTAGTCTTTTTTTCATGGTGAGGTTCTTATATTGGGCCGGCCCAGTGCCGCATCGGACCGAGGTTGGCCCCCCCATTTTCTGAAGTGAGCATGTCTTATGAAGATGTGGTTTTCTAATGAAAAATGTGGTTGGAACCCCCCCAACACCAGACCCCCTGTCACGCGCCAAAGTTGTTCGCAGGCGAACGTCGTCAGAACGCCTCCCGCAGCTGAGCGAAATTGGTGTCAGCAGCCCCTGTCGCTCTGCCCCCGCTTCAGGCTTATTTAGAAACCCTATATGCTTTCAGCAGTGGGTCCAAAAGCACAGCACAACGTCAAAGCATGTCAGGCCAAGCGGGGATGACATAGTTGTCGGGCAATTCGACTTGGTTTTCTCAGATCGGACCGCTTCCGAAGCGCCTCCCCGCTAAGGACTCCGCTAGCCAGATGGAACGCGACCAACCGCGATCCCCGAGCTGAACTACAGGCGTGGACAAACGACACGCGAGGCCTTCCTGGACCGAAGACGGGGCTCCCTAACGTTGACCCCTTGTCGACACCCAAGAAAGGAGTCCCCACTGAACTGAGGGGCCCCCTCATGAGTGACTGGGGGGATATTAGTCAGGGGTTGGCATTGTTGTATTTCCCCCTTTCATTAGGTTAAACAAGCACTGTTTGGACACATCATACACAAAGTATGCATTGGGAGATTACGGGGTAGGAGCCTGCCAACCCATTTGAGCCTGGCATCTTTGTTTGGTGTTGCTTCCCGTTTGCGCCCCTTGAGACTTCCCACCCCCGTTCCGTCAAGAGGACTTGATCCATGTTGGGCTTGGACTATTCCGGCGGTAAACAAAAAGTGCCTGGACTTGCCAATCACGTACAAGCTAGACATCAGTTGACTTCCAGAGGAAGTTTCAGTTTTGGCCAGGCGTCACATACCCCCTGTAACCTTCCAATCAAATGATGTCAGGCCCTGATTCACACCATGGCAAACCAGGTGTGTCCAGCTTTGTACCCTGAAAGAAGCCGGGCATGTGGGTATAATTTTTTCAGTTTTGGCAGATCTCCAGGGGTGGATTCCCCATTCTTTTTTCAAGCATCGTTCGTTTCGATACCCAGCTGTTTCCTCGGCTTTTGGTGGTTTCCTGAAAAGAAGGATCCCTGCTTGCTTGCGTGCTTGCTTGCTTGCTTGCTTGCTTGCTTGCTTGCTTGCTTGCTTGCTTGCTTGCCTTCTTGCGTGCTCGCGCTCTGAGAGTCAGGAAAGAATGTTTGGTAGCCCTAGGTCAGCGAACCTCTCTTCATGAGTTCCGGGACTTTCGACTTTTTGTTTTGTTGGACCATTTTGGTGGTAAAAACAAACACAACAGTTTGGCGATTGTTTTTGGGCCAATCCACTCGAAAAGTGAGGAGCTGTGGATGAGCTTGGGCGGAAGGCGCCTTGGCTGAACAAGGCCTAAGGCGCAATGCCAGGCCTTGCTCCCGAAAAGTTTTTGGCCCAAGCGCGAGGCTTCAATGACGGTACTGCCCGGGTTCCGATCTGAATTTCAGCTCAAAACGGGCTCTTGGTACCTTGCTTCCAATTTTAAGGGATTCATGTTTTGGTCCCTGGGTCCCGAAGAAGTGAGCCTTTTTGTATTTGGTCCCTGGGCAACTGAGAGGGTTGGAACCCGACCAAAGGCAATTTGACCAATGGCAGTCTTTTTGGGTCGTCCTGCGGATGTTTGCGCATGCTCCCGAATGTCCCGAGGAGACGGGTGTGGGGCACAACGTTCCTCCTCTCCACAGTTTGAAGGTTCTGTCTTTGTTCGGGTTTGTTCTTTTTCTAGGAGACCCCCAAAATGATAGTTGTCCTATTGGTTTGCCTGTAAACCTTCCCCAAAAAGGAGTAAAGGCACACTATTTGGGGGCTGGTTTTAAGGGGAAACCAAAAGGCAACACCCATGTAAGCGACAACCCCGAGTGAATCCGGGAATGTCGCAGCCATGCTGACATGCCGCCTTTCCATTGCACAGGAGTGTCCCTTTTTGTGAGGTAGGGAACAACAAACACGATGTTTTTGAAGGGGTCCGATTCCTTAAGAACAAGGCGTACAGATTTGGGCAGACCGTTGCAAGGTTTTGAACATGAACATATGTTGTTTTGTTGGTGGTGAAGTGCTTGGTGCACCTTAAATAGAAACCAAAAGAAACACCATTCGGAGGGCGGTCGCCTACAAAAGAAACCCGACTTTTTAGAACACAAAGGGGAACCAGCCTGAGACCCATCTATGTATCCTAAGGGTCCGACTCCAGTCAGATTCAATTGTTTTGGTGTCGAGAATGGGAGTGTTTCTTTTCGGGCCGTTGAGGAATTGGTTGGAGGACAAGAGATGACAAGTGATTCAATGTCCTAGTTCCACGATTGTGGACAAGAGAGAATTCACTCCCCCCTCTTCACAAGTGCTCGGATCCCCATAAATGAATGCACAATAATGTTTCCCATTCCCAAGTCTCCCGAACTAGGTTATTACTAGCCGATACTAAGCCAATGTTGAGCCACACGTTTCCGCCCGACCCGGGAAGGCAGCGGAAAACTCCCAGTTGTCAGTTCCATTGGCGACAGTTTCTCTGGGTTTGAACCACCGTTAAGGAACAATGGCTCATATAACCACCGTCGTTGACGTAAGAATTTTGTCGCCATCCAAATTGGGTCAAGCATTGCAACGGGGGTTCGGCTGAACCCCAGAGGGTTGGCGTCCAAAGGTTGGCGTCCAAAGCAGAGCTTGGGCTCTTTTTTCAGGAGCTTTTAGGGACCATTGGAAGGCGCCAGCCCGGTCGCAAGAGGCAATTTTTGGGGGTTTGCCAGCTGCCCAGGCATGAAAAAACACCGAGTCGCTGTCAACGGTTCCATCTTGAGGATCCCGTTCCGGCCGGCAGGCGATCCGCCTGCACCCCACGTAACACACAGGAAGTTGTTCTACGGGGATGAATTGATGTCAGACGGAAAAAAAGGATCGAGGTATTTGCAACATGCCAAAGTGTTCAACGCCTATAGATAGAAGTTTGGTTCGTTCTCTGTTTTTTGGGCCTTTTCCAGGCCCTTCCTGGTGCCAGGGATTTTGGGTAGGAATTCACTCTTCCAGGCTGCGACTTGCGAACCTGGGGGGGGAGTGTCTGCTTTGGTACGGGGCTCATTGCGCGGAAGTTGAACGCAATCATCTCGTGCTCCAAGGTGTACAGAAGGAACTAGCTGAAGGAAGCGCTGCCTGGAAGCGGCCAACGTTGGCCGAATTTTGAATTTCGTTTGGTGGAAATTCATGAGTGCTCGAACTTGCTTTTTGCTGCGAACCGTTTCCCATTCATCAGAATCGGTTCTCAGTCTATGACATAGGGTCCTCGGGGCGCAGGGCGCCTTCAAGAACAATGGATGGGCCCGCCATTGCCGGGGCCGCCATTGCCCGCAGTCCACAAAAGAAAAAAGCACTGCGTGGAGATGTGCATTTGTTCGAAGCTCGTCAACATTAATGTTGACCCCGTATCAGTCTGTAACCCCCCCCCTGTGTTTGGTTTGTTACACAATTGATCTCCCGCAACCATTTGGCTCAGGCCCTTCTGTATCATAGCAATACTCATGATTGCGTGACAAAGGAACCTTTGCAGGCCGCTTACAGGATTATACAACAATACAATCCACCAGGGACAATCCATCCTCCAATCATCCATAGTGGCATATTGGATTCTCTCCGGAATAGATCCAGGGACCTAAACAACGACCTCTACTACCACAAGGGTACCAGTTCCCTTCTGGGATAGGTACCCCGGCAGTGGGCCTCAATTTGTGGTAGCGGAGCGGGTTTTCCGCAGAGATCCAAGGAAGATGTCATCCGATGGAGAAAGCTTCATGGAAGCCTATTCAAGTATGGCCAAGCCACAAGGCTATACGGAGGAACCACTCAATTTATCGATGACCGCCAAGCAGCCGCCATCGTACGACGGAAAAGACAGCTGGCTCAGGTATGAAGAACTCGTAGACGACTGGGTGACAATCACTACGGTGGAAGCACCCAAGAGAGGACCACTGCTGAAAAACAGACTCACCGGAGATACATGTATAAGGCAGTCCTCCAAAATGACCTTCTGCAAGATCCTGACGAAGGAGTCAACTACTTCAAGAACACGCTGAAGAAGTACTTTTTGAAAGGTGCGACCAACTCTTCATCACGACCAGGACATCCATTCAAGATCCATCCATCCGACCTCAAGGAGGTAACCGAAGCAACACCTTCTTCATCATCGAGCAAGGTGTATATGAAGGAGAAGAAGGCTTTTGTGTTGAGGATGAAGAAGGACTTGAAGGATTCATGTCAAACAACGATGAAGAGACATTCTGGGTCCTCGAGGAGAACGATGCGTTCATAGCAAGAAAAGTGTCGGGGCGGAACTTCAAGTTCAAGAAGAGCAAAGGAAAAGGAACATCAGGAAACAAAAAGGGCAGTCACCAACGAGGTGGCTTCAAACCCTTCAGAAAAAGCGGTTCTGGCGGAAAGGCCAATATGGCCAACGAAAACTATGATCCCTACGACCAGGCATATTGGGGAAAAGGCAAAGGAAAGAAGGGAAAGAAAGGAAAATCACAATTCCAATATCCCTATGATGGAAACAAAGGTTATCCATCCCATGAGAATGGCAAAGGAAAGAGCGGACATGAAAAAGGGAAATCCAAGACGTTCGCAGCCAGAGAGAAGACGGAGGAGCAGCCCGCCATCCAGCAGACTGCACCATCCATAGAGCCTACCTATGCCGGTTGGACAGACCAAGGCTGGGATCAATCATGGACATGGAACGAACATGGCTGGTACTCATCCCATGACACATCCAGGTCAAAACAAGCGCTAATGGCATTCCATGGTGCATATGAGCATCATGAGAAAAAGGCAATCCACGGGAAGCTGATCCAATCAGATACAGTTTCAGAACACAATGGATGTACCAGATCTATGGGCAGCTGGCATGCAATCCAGCGTTTTACTCAGGCCATCGAACCAATGAAGGACATCGTCTCCTATCAGTACATCCCGCCCGAGACCAAGTTCACTTTTGCAAACGGAGAGAC
Source organism: Effrenium voratum (assembly GCA_963377175.1). Lineage (NCBI taxonomy): Eukaryota > Dinophyceae > Suessiales > Symbiodiniaceae > Effrenium > Effrenium voratum. The sequence goes on along the minus strand of CAUJNA010003455.1, from coordinate 28,363 downwards.
CGCCAGGGTAAATTGGACCCTGCATCTTCGATATGACACAACTCCTCCATGCAGTACCAACATCGACGTCCTTGAACAAGGAACTGCACCGATCCTCCTCAGCATCAGTCACATCCGGACCATCGAGCACACACCTCAATGTGACAAGGTCACATGCGAGGCCTTTGGCATGAACCGTCAAGCAGTTCCAGTATCCGGTACAGGACATGCACTCGTCGGCCTCGCTGGAGTTGCAAGAGTGAAGGCACATGGAGAAATTGCTCACAAAGGCCTCACCAACTATGTCTATGATGATGACAACAGCGTCAAGTTTCCCTCCAGGGGTCTCACCAAGAGTGAAACTGTTTGTGCAGCAAAATCATCCGAGACAAAGGAGGACCTAGCAACTCCTAAAATCATTGGGTCTCAAAAGCAGGACCATTGGATCCTTGACAAGAAGAACAAGCAGCACATCCGTGTGCGCATCACGCCCCGCAAGGCGCTGATGGAGCCAAGGAGTGTCCAATCAATCCTGATAACATTAGCCGAGAGCGTACTACGGAAATCATTGATGCATCCGCAGGTGGAGATCCAGACATCCTAGAAGACAATTGGAGACTTACATCCCAGGCAAACAAACCGATGAATAACCTGTGGGTAGGTAAGACCATTTTCACCTTCGCGGACAATTCGCTTAAGGACGAAGAAGCAGGTTCAGGATCGGCAGCAGACAGGATCATCGACAAGAAGGGCCGGTCGACCATTGAGCCAGATCCTTTCGCACCATCCTCAGAAGAACCAACATCGCTTCCGCTTGCCCTAGGCAGAATCCACAAGCGATTGTCAAATCCCGAGAGTTGAAGAAGCTCCACCTCCACATTCGATCTATTTGACAAAATCCGAAGTGAATGTGAAGTTTGCCAAGCGGCGAAACATGCACCATCACGAAGCAAGACGAGTGGACTTCGGGCGGACACCTTTGGTGACATGACATTCATTGATCACTGTCAAGTTCCTCTTGGAACAGGAGAACACATCATTGTTTTTGTCATCCTGGATGACATTGCTCACTGCAGAGGCAGTGACAACTACGCATGGAGTCAGAACATCACTGTCCTCAGGAACTATTTTGACCAGTACCACTTGCAGCCCAAATCGGTTGTCGCAGATCAAGCCTTCATGACAGAGACATGGGAACATTTCTATCAGTCCCTTGACATGACGCCGATATCCTTGGGACCGAACACACCATGGCCAAATCGAGCTGAAGCAGCAGTTCGACTCCTGAAGGCACAACTAAAGATCATGCTAAGGACATACAGACAGCTGGCGAAGGCCGCTGCAACTGTCAGGAATCAGACTGTCACCTACGGGGGTGTAACACCATTGGAGCTCGCATTCGGAAGACGACCAGCAAATCTCATCCAACTCGATGTCGCAACACCAACTCAGTTGACGATTGACAGGAATGAAGAAGAGCTGACAGCCATCCAGATCAAGCAGCTGTCTAAGCAAGCATTCCAAGAAGCGCGTCAATCCGAAGACATCCGACGAGACCTTGCTCAAAATTTCCGAATGAGTTCTAAGCCCTTTCAAGGTATTCTACTGGCAGGAAGACAAATCCAAGATCCGTTCCGATGGAAGCAAGGGAGGAATATGGCTGAAAGGGAAGGCCATTTCCATTGAAGGAGCAATGGTAGGACTTGATCTTGGGACTCGACTCATCAAGGTTAACATGACGAAGGTCAGGAAGGATGAAACCATCCCTCCGGGGAAACCTGGAATTGACCTTCTATTGCCAGGAGCGAGAATCCTTGCAGAAGGAGCAACCCGGCTCCTCTGCAGACGCCAAGAAGAAGGAGTCATCCGCACCAGCTCCTAAGCCAAGATCCTCAGTGCCATTACGTATTGCGGGAAAAACAACTCCCAAACCTGCAGCACCTCATCCGGCAGAGAACATGTTCGTCGAGGACCTCACATCCGTTCCTGAACAAGCACATTGGAATTGTGCACGTAAAGAAAAATTTCCACGTTCTCGAGATCTTTGCAGGAAGTGCCAGATTCAGTCAATGCTGTGCACTCTCAGGTCTGAAGGTTGGGACTCCCGTAGGCATCCGCACCGGATTCGACGTAATGACATCCAAGAAACGTGGTCATAGAGATCATCAGGGAGCAAGCGCCTGATGTTATCCTAATGGCACCGGTCTGTGGACCATGGTCAAATATGCAGAACATCCAACAAGACCAACAAAAGGTCGGGGAAAAGCGGAGACGCTACCTTCCCATGGTTGAATTTGTGGCATCCATTGCGCGATATCAGTTGAAGCACGGAAGATACCTCATCATTGAAAATCCTCAGACACCCAGGATATGGTATCTGAAATGTATGCAACAATTGTTTTCAGATCCATCCGTGACCTGGGGAGACTTTCATTTCTGTGCATACGGACTAAAAGATCCTGAATCCGGGCTCAGAAGTCTCAAGCCCACGAGCTTGATGCGCTGCTTACCTCCCGAGGTAATGAGACCGATCTTCAGAAGGTGTAATTTTTTCCAGCTCAGTCAAGCATGAACACCAACCCCTAGAGGGAAACGCTGGTACTTTCGGAAGCAGGACCAAACTGGCACAGGTGTATCCTTACCAGTTCTGTCAGGATCTCGCGCATATCCTCCTACGGCACATGAAGGTGAAACCACTTGACAACGAGGTGTACCTCTTGGAGGACCTTTTCGAACCATTCACCATCAAGCAGGTTGACATCCTGAGAAAGGAGATGGAAGCCATTGACAAGGAGTTCAACATGACCAGCAGCAGTCTTGCAGTAAGAATACAGGACCTGCCGTTCAACAAGGACGTTCAACCATTGGTCATCCAGTGTAGTTTGCAATGTGATGTATTTATCAACCATGTAAAACCCCAATGCATGAATGTCTCACTTGCGCAGTCTCATCATTACGACTGCGTATGGCTCAAGAAAAAGCGCGCTGTGTACAGGGTTCATTTGTGACCCTTCCCGGTTGTTTAACCTGTTCTATAGGTTATCAGCCGTAAGCGGCTCTTTGTACAGAGTTGTACGCCATGGATGGCGACCCTGGACTACCCCATACCGAGGTGCGTCCCACACCTGATGAGCCCGCAGGCGATGAAGACGCCTCGCAATATGAACCGACTAGTCGAGCAAACTCCCAAGTGGCCAGGGAGCTCATCAGGAAGGGACAAGCACTGAGCAGTCAGGGCCCCGAATCACTTCGACCGTGGGAGGACTGGGCGGTCTGGTGCTCGATCTCCTTCACCTGTTGGATCAGATCGGCATCGGCATGGTGACATCGTCATGTACGACCCCCAGGCCGATCTCGCAAGGGGAAACCCTATGCCACAGTCCATGAATCAGTTCAACCAACATGTTGCAAACGTCCACCTCGATCCTTCAATGACGATCAACCAGGACGTGACGAACTATCAGCAGATCAACGCTACCCAGAACAATGCCCAATTCAACCAGTTCGTGAATCAGGACACCGGTCCCATGGTCGCCCAGATGGCGGAGGCAAGGCATGGTGAGATCATTGCCGGTCTCCAAAGCCAATCGGAGGCCATGAGACGCGAGATTCAGATGAATGCTGAGCAGCGTGTGAACACCATGAAGTCAGAAAGAGAAGCCGAGATGAAGTACCAAAACGCCATCAATACGATCAGCGAGCAGGAGAGACAGATCAGAGAGCTAAGGGCTATGGTCGAGCAGATGATGCAGAATCAACAGCAACCGCCTGCTCAACCTGCTCCTGCCCCTGCGCCTCCTGTTCAGCAGGCACCAGCTACCCCCTTGGCTATCCCGACAGTTCCTTTGGCTGCATCTCCACCCGGACTTTCGAATGCTTCCTCGCACAGTTGGACGAAGGTCGGGAGCGACCCCTACGGCAAAGACGGATCCGTTCCCGCCGGGGCCGTGGACGATGCTGCTACCGGAGACGGTTGGCCTTGCGATGATGGTGATGGTGGAAATGACAAGGACAAGAAAAAGAAGAAGAAGAAGAAAAAGAAGAAGGACCGTAGCCGACGCCGGCGACGAGATCCGTCATCTTCTCCCTCGTCATCTTCATCATCAACTTCAACTGCATCGGATGAATCCTTTCGACGAAAGCTACTGAAGCACTTAGGTAATTCGAGCGATCCGACAGCGGAACGCGTTCGTGTAAAGGAGGGTGACAGAATTCAGATTCCCCGATTCCCGAAGCCCGAACAGTACCGTAATTGGAGGATCAAAGTTAGGGATGCTGTTGTTGCTACTTCCGACCAACCCGAAAAGGCATTTGAGTGGATTGAGGCAACTTGGATCCCAGGTCAAACTGTTGAAGTCCTTCGTGATTCAGGAATGTTTGTCCATCTTGATGCAAAGCTGGCATCGGCGTTGACGAATATCTTGGAGGGCGACCTCGCGCGGCAAGTCGACATTTTCAAAGAACAAGAAGCAAAGGAGAAACGCTACGCGAGGGGGCGCCAAATTCTTTTGATGGTTCACAAGCACTTCAGCACGAACATCAAACATGGTGCAATTTACGACTTTGAGGACTTGCTCTCCGTCCAGCTCATCAATGAGGACCTCAAAAACTTCATGACAAGATGGGACACGGTCATCGCTGGAATGGGCAATGAGCAAAATGAGATTCGAAAGTTTCGGCCTCTCAGTCATGATCTCAATGAGTATGAGCGGGCTGAGGAAGGGACGGAAAAGCACTCCTATAAATTCTTGATTGACGCATCGAGGAATTATTTGGAGCGCAAGAGGCTTGTTCACATGCGGGATGCTATGTCAAGCAACACAACGGGGCGTGGCAGGACTCCATCGAACAACCCTGCAGTTCCTGGAATCCCCAAGGGTGTATGTATCAAATTTCAAACTGGCCAGTGCACCTATGGTTCAGACTGCCGATTCGAACATGTTAAGGCACCGAAAGGTAAGGGGAAAGGCAAGAAGGGCGGGTCCAGACCCCAGACGCCAAGGAAGTATCGTTCGCAGAGTCCCCCTGGTTCGAAGCCCCAGGTGTGCAAGTTCTTCAAAGCGAACAGATGTGAGAGAGGGAAAGATTGCCCATGGCAGCACCCCGCAACTTCCAAGGCAGCTCCAGCCCCAAAGGCCGAGAAGACCGCTAGTGGAGACACCCCCAAGACATCGCCGAGAGAGAAAAACAAGAAGAAGAAGGGAAGCAGGCCTTCTTCTCAAGATTCGAAAGACTCGAAGGGTTCTCAGTCCCTCAAATCTCCGCGATCGTCAAAAGGCAGCAATGCTGCGGTGTGCCTCCTCCAGGCGATGGTGTGCGCCGCGACCCTCGACTCGGTCGCCTCGCATCCTTGCTTGCCTAGTGTGACTCACGATGTTTTCCAGAGTATGCCATGTATCAAGAAGTGCGTGCAATTCTCTGATTACCCATCCATGTCGAACTATGAGACTGACGGCGAGCTTTGGCCCTACACTGCCTCGTCGAGAAGGTTTGCACACGAATTTCCTGTTGATTATGTTCCGAAGTTCGATGAGAGAGCTGTCTCTGACGCAACTCTTATCGGCACCATGCATGAAGCTATGATGAAGGATTTGCTCAAAGGCACGAAGACTCCTTGCAAACTTCAATGCGACTCTGATTTCGGCTGTGATTCCTGCATCCCCGCAGGCCTAACGGCCGAGCCAGAGAAGCCCGTGACCTCCCCCAAAAAGGGGAAAGCTGCTGTTGCTCGTATGACAATGGATTCTTCTCACATTCCGTGGATCGCAGATACCGGAGCTTCTCAGGACTTGCTATCGGGAACCGATGCGGAGATGGGGTGTATTTACGAATCGTCTCAACCTCTGAAATTTTCCACAGCCAATGGGAATATTATCGGTACCAAGCAGGCCAGGGTCAAGATCCAACAGACCGATAGTGTTGTTCGGCCATATGTTCTTGACAAGGCTCCATCCGTGTTATCCGTGGGTATGAGATGCCTCAGGGACGGATATGATTTCGTTTGGAGAGCCCACAGCAGACCTTATTTCCGACTTCCGGATGGTTCACGTATCAAGCTCGAGGTCAAAGACAATGTTCCATTCATTCCCCCAGCAACTCAAAATGCTGTTCCAGCTTTGTCACAGAGCATTCCAAAGGTTACATCATTACCATCAGCTCCCATTGAAATTGAGGATGAAGTTCTAGTCATTGACGAGGAACCAGAAGCTGTTGAAGAGGTGCTTGTGACCAATGAGGATGATGGGGATGAATTGGGGAACGATGATTTCTTGCTTGAGGACACCATTAGCCAACCGGAAGGTGAGGTCATTGAAGAGTGCCATGACATTCCCTCCGAAGATGCGCCTAAGGTCATCGCTTCCGATTTTGTGTCAAAGCCTATTTTGAAGGACGCCCCTCGCGAACGCGGTGAAGCAGCTTTGCGTGATGAGGCGACCTCACTCCAGCACTTGATGTGTCACACTCCCAAGAACCCCTTTTGCGAGACTTGTAACAGGGCGAAGATGTACAAATATCCATCAAAACAGAAGGGAGGTTCCACTCAAGTCGAGGCCAAGAAGTTTGGTGATCACCTTACGGCGGACCATCTTATCACATCAGATGATCGTGAAATCGGCATTGATCAATCTAGAGTTGCACTTGTGGTTCGAGATGTTGCCACTGATTTCCGTTATGTTTACCCAGCAGCACGGAAAACCTCTCATCAGTGTGTGATGGCATTCAAGCACTTTGTCCGCACCGGGGAAACCGTGAACGTGTTTTACAGTGATCGGGCTCCTGAACTTGTGAAAGCGGCGGATCAATTGGAATGGAAGCATGTTCAAAGTACAAACTACATTTCCAAAACTAATGCTATTGCTGAGAGGAACGTCAGGGCGATTATCGAGGGCACGAGGACCAACCTGGAACAAGCTGGTTTGCATCATTCGTATTGGCCACATGCGGCCAAACACTATTGCATGGCGCATAACATCACGGACCACCCAGATTATCATTCACCATGGAAGGTACGTTTTGGAGAAGATTTTCCCGGACCATATTTGCCCTTTGGTTGTCAAGTCAACTTTTGGACCGGCCCGAGGAATCGACCCAACAAGCCTTTGAAGTTTGAACCTACTTCCAGGGCTGGAATATTTCTGGGGTATCCCATCCATCCTGACTTTCTTTGGCGTCACGAGTTTCTCGTTATTCCTTTGCGAGATTTGATGGAGAAGGACTATGATCAACCTATTGCTCCTTTGAGGGTAAATCAGATCAAATGTCCGAATGGTGAATTCTCTTTTCCAATGGTCGAACGGCACTTATTGCACATGAATGGCGTAATGCCGGGGCTTGAATATGCTCCTGAAACGCCCGATCCAGCTGCATTGGATGCGCCGCTCTTGGAGGAGGATTTGCCGGCAGAGATGCCAGGCCAGGATGACATCGATGATCAGGAACTCGCTGAAAACCTCGGAAAGCTGATCAAAGATTCCCCCGAAAAGGGACCCGCATCGGAGGAGATGGTCAAAGTCATCGATTTGAAGACCAGCAAGGACACCTTTGTTCCCAAAGATGGAGGTGCTCATTACGATGCGGGGGGTGTGAAAGCCCGAAGGTATTCAGGATCGAGCAAACCCGACAGTATTCCACCTTTTCTTTGGAAAACAATGTCAACAAAGCAAAGGAGACTCGCCATCATCAAAGATGAACGAGAGAAGGCTCGCGAGGCTTTACTCGATGAGCCCGTCTCCGAGGACCCGGAAGCTTCTTCATCCAAAGCTAGGCCGGCGACCACTGCAGGATTGGAAGATGAATTTTCAAACATTCCTCTTATGCCTGTTGCACCTTGCGATGGGAACCGCTCTAAAGAGGAGACTGTTGAGGACGCGCTGGATGTTGTAGTTTTGCTTGCACTTTCTGCGAATCCCGAAATTGGTCAACATCGTTGCAAAGTTCTTCAAGCTCACCTTCACCCCGTTATTCATGCTATGGTTGCTAGACCGGTGGGGCGAAAGGAGATTGAAAGCAATGCTGATGCTCAAAAGTCTATTGACGTGGAGTGGCACAACCTTGAGAGCAAGGGCGCATGGGATTACAACACTGTGCGTGAGTGGTCGCAGGTGGTCAAAGAAGCTAAGGGGAGAAGTGAAAAGGTCCATGTTGGCAAAATCTTTGAAATCTGTGTTGAGAAAGGGAGTGAACTTCAAAAGGGAAACCCTCTTCGCAAGTTTAAGGGAAGGACTGTGTTTCAGGGGAACAACGTTAAAGACGAAAATGCTGAGCAAGCTTTATTCGCTGAACTTGGATCGGCCCCTTCCACCATGGAAGCTGCCAAAGCCATCGATGCGTATGGAGCTATGCCTGGTAACTGCACCCAACAATCCGATGGGCGACAGGCATATACGCAGGCATTATACAAGGGAATCAAGACATGGGTACGCCTCCCAAAGTATCGCTGGCCGAAAGGTTGGGCCTCAAAGTATAGCGATCCAGTAGTGCAGCTCATTCTTGCTCTTTACGGCCACCCGGATTCGGGGGGTCTATGGGAGAAGCACTGTGAAGACATCCTCTTGTCCCTTGGTTTCCGTCTTGTTTACCCTGGAGCCTGGCCTTCAGTTTTCTGGCTTCCGAAACTTCGACTCCTGCTCGCAGTGTACGTCGACGACTTCAAGATGTCGGGACCGGTTCAGAACGTTGCAAAAGGTTGGGAACTCATGTCTTCCAAGATTGATATGGACCCACCTTCGGCTGTTGGTAGGTACCTCGGATGTGAACATGTTGTCACGGAGAAGGTTCAACTTTCGCCTGAACATCATCCTTTCGCTCATGTTTTCAATCATGACCTGGAGGATCCATCCGACAAGAATGCACCGCAGCTCGCCGAACTCAGGATTACTGGGAACACTATCCAGAACATGGCGTGGTTGTTTGTCAACACGAGCAACCAAGGCGCAAATTTCGCCGCACGCCTAACGGTGTTGCCAAAGAGATTGGGTGGGCGGGACGCGGTATACAGAGTGCAATCCATGTTTTAATAAAGATGGTGCTGCTCAGCAGTATTGGCATTTCGATGAAGACGATGATCAGATTCAGACTGTTCCTTTTCTTTGGGTTGGGACTACGTATTTCTTTCATGAAAACGTTGGAAATGCCCGCCTAGCGGCTGCGGCCGTGAAGAAGCTCAGGGACAAGACGTCCGCCAAGAAAGCCAATCGAGCCAAAGGTTTTTCGTATATCGATGAACTGTTTCAGCACCAACCTTGCATGGACAAGCCCGTCACGCTGGTTACCTACGACATGACCGGATTCCTTAAACAATGCCTTGACAGGTATGTTGAGCTTGCGGGGGGCAATGTTCAGTTCAAGAAGGTTTCCACTCCATTTCAGGATGACCGCATTGCAAGACCCACCAAAGACGATACGGAGAAGAAGGGTATTCTTCAACCCATCGCCTCCAAAATCCTCATGAAGGTCCTGTTTGCTGCGCGGATGGCCCGTTTTGATCTCTTGAGAGCGACCCAGGGACTGGCTTCTCGCGTTACCAAGTGGTCCGTCGACTGCGACCAGGCGCTCTTCCGGTTAATGTGCTATATCCATACCACAGTCGATCGGAAGATGCACGGTTTCGTTGGTGACCCTTCATCACGAACCCGACTATGGTTGTTTGCGGACTCAGATCATGCTGGCGAACATGACTCCCGCAGTACATCAGGGTGCTTTCTTGCATTGATTGGCCCTAATACATTCTATCCTCTGACTGCATTTTCCAAAAAGCAGACTTCCACTGCGATGTCGTCCACGGAAGCCGAGGTGATTGCAGCTAATGTGGCATTGCGTGCTGTTGGACTTCCGTCTTCCTGCCTCTGGGAGATCATACAGTCGGCGGGGGGTGGTACAGAAAACCCAACTTGCACTCTCACCCCATCAAGAACTTCCGATTATTGGATCAACGACACGGTCAATGGATATATAGTCAGAGTCCACAATAAAAGAAGAACCCAGTTGTTTGTTCCATCGAACGACGACTGCCCGGTTAGAACCGAGGCCTTGTCCAGCACCAGATACACGGTTCAACTCTTCAACGATGGCAACATCAATCTCAAAGTTTCTCGAATTTGCCCAAATGATCCAGAACGCCAAACCGACTCCGCATGGATAGGCAAGACGTATTTCTTCATGCGGGGGGCCGGCGAGGCAGATCTCGAAATCGAGGCCAAAGAGATCAGGGACAACCTTACCGACTTTGAGTATGTTGGGGATGAACGTGTTGGTAGCGAGGGTGTGACTCTTATCAACAACGGTTCTTTCGAAGGCATTTTTCTCGAGGACAACCAGGCCACTATCCGTATTCTTGAGAGTGGTAGATCTCCGGCCTTTCGCCATACCGACAAGACCCAACGTGTTAATCTTGCTTGGTTGGCGGAGCAATTCAGGCGGAAACACTATAAGCTTACGCACGTGTCCACCGAACTTCAGGCTGCAGATATTCTTACGAAGCCTTTCACAAATGCTGAGAAGTGGCAGGGAGGGCTCAAACTCATGAATATTGCTAGCAAATTGGATGTCCCAGGTATGCCGGCTGCCGTTTCGCCACGCCTGGAGAAATCCGAGGCCAGGAATACGGGGGGTGCCCCTAATCGTATTCTGGTTGAAGTTTGCTGTTCACATGATTCCAAGCTTGGTGATACTTCGCGCCGACCCGCTTTTGGCTGCCACGTGATTCGGATTACCCAGGACGATGATATTCTTTCTCATGCCACTCGTAAGCGTGTCGTTGACGAGGTGAAGCATATCCGCTCTATCGGCAACAAGGGCTCCATTCCTGTTTTATTATGGGCAAGTATCCCTTGCACTGGCGGAACTGCTTGGTCTCATATTAACATGAATCATGACACGGCGAAAGAGAAGGTGAAGCGACATCGATCCATTTACAAAAGAATTTGGTCTGCCTTCGTTGACCTCGTGAACTCAATGGAATTTGCCAAACCGTTGATTGCTATTGAATGGCCTAGGAGTTGCACTTATTGGGACGATAAGGCTGTTGACAAGTTCGTAATTCGATACAACATGACTTCTGTTAAATTTGACGGTTGTGCTGTTGGTGTCAAAACTACCGATGGGATTCCTATGAAGAAACCATGGACCGTGAAGACCAACATGCATTGCCTCCACAATTACCTTGATGGAAGAGTATGTTCTTGCGCTGTCCAACATGCTGAAGGTAGGGGACGGAATCTCAAAAATACTGAATCCTACACTTACGTCATGACTGACTTGATTCACAAGGCTTTTGCTTATGCAGTGTCGGTTCAAGAAAAGGTTGTCCAAACACGGATTCTAGTTGCGACCATGGCTGAAGCACTGCCTGTGGAGAAGGCCTTGAAGACGGTACGCTCGGCATTCTCTGCGAGGAACTACAAAGATGTGCCGCTCGCTCGAGTTGACTACGGCTCGGACTACATCCTGCACGATGGGAAGGTGAAGGCCGAGGTCATCCCCGACGAGCTGCGCGTCGCCAACCGAGAGGCTTGGTCAGACATGTTCCGTGATGCGGCAACTCAATCATTCATCGTCAAGGACGTGAACTCCGGTGTCGACCTTGCCAAGATGAGTGAACGCACCGATGCGCTGGCTCTCGCCAAGAATGCCATGTCATCGTTGACTGGTACTGCGGGAATTCTCAAAGAGGCTCCGGCTGAGGCTTTCGATATCCTCTTCTGCCCGGGGAAACCCGCGGTCAACTATCTGTTTTTCGGCGACTCCTTCAATGCATTGGTCAAAGATGGAGCAAAGACAGATGTTGGCACCATCATCAAGGAGAATAAGCGGACGCTATTTGGGCACAAGCACGAGGTCTGGTCCGAAATGACATGGGGCAAAGGACTGGCGGAATCTCTTGATGCCGCTGAGCGGGCAATGCTAAAGCTCGCCGAAAGGCCTGAGCCCCGGCCGTACGTCATCGTGATCTCCTGGTCTGGAAATGATGTTGTCGGTCGTAACGGTTACATCGACAACCCCGCCGCCCTAGCGGGCTGGGCCACTGACTCCGAGGCAAAGCGGAAGGCTGCGATGGACATCATCGAAAGGAACGCCCGAGCGGTGATGACTGTCCGTGACCGGCTACGACATATTGCTTTTCGGGAAGACGTGGTCCAGGTCGTGCTCATCGTACCCCGGGACTTTGAGACGTATGGATTGAGTGAATCTTATAAGACTCAAATGGACGGTCATGCACGTTTGTTGCACGGTTCAGCGGGAATCACCGTCCTCGACCCCCAGACTCTCATATCCAACACGTCCCGGGCAGACCGCATCCACACCGATGACACCGAGCGCAACAGAAAACACTACATCAATTACTATGTGGCCGCCGCGAAGCTCGGGTACTGCATTGGCCAAATCAACCGCTTCGAAGGGGCCATGAATTGGTACCGCCTCGAAAGGGAATACATGAACATTGACACATCCATCCCTATCGTTGGCGCTACACCCCAGGAAACTGGCGGTCCGGCAATTGCAAAGAACCCTGAGGACCCTTTCGACAATGAGGTCCGCGAGAGGGAGCTGGAGGCGATCAATGAAATCGCTGCGCAAGAGCCGAAGCGCGAGGTTTTCCTGGAGGCTGAAAAGGAGGCAAACCCCCTCTACCCCCTTGACACCGTCAAGGAGGAAGCAAAGATCTTGCAGATGATGCAACCCGACATTCACGCGGCGACCGTCAGCGGCCTCAACGATGTGATTGGTCTTCTTCTTCGGATGAGGAGGACCTGATCAGCTTCGACCTGCCCCCTGGCTCTCAGCCTAAGGTCAGCCGGCCGAAAGGCCAGGCCGTTGAGGTTGCCGCAGTGGATCCGAACGATATTGGTGAGGACGGCCAAATCAAGCTTATCCTCACTTCCAAGCGGAAAAGTCATAACAAAATGACTGCAGCTCTCAGTGCTGCGACACCAAAGGTGAAATCAAAGGCAATGCCAATGCCTGCTGCCTCATCCAGCGATCAGGCGTCCGTGGCTGGGACCAGCAAGACTCAGCCCGGAGAGATCCGTGGCCCGGAGAACATCCCCAAGGCGAAGGCAGTTTCCAAAGCTGCTGGAAAGCCCGGGGAGACCCGTGGCCAGGCTGCTGAACCCAAGAGGGAGTGGATCAAGTGCTCAGGAATCAAGATTCCCCAGATCCAGAACTATGGCAGAAGGACGTTCTTGAGCAAGAAGGTGTCGTATTTGGTTCGCGGACATGCCCACGAACATGCGACGCGATCCATCCCTGAGATCAATCTCAAGGACAACTCCTTCGACTACGCAGCCGTCGCCAAATGGATCCAACGCCGATATGACTGGAACTGCTCCCAATACACTCTTCTTCAGGCCACGTCCACATCGAATCGGTTCGAGGTCTATGTCGAGTACGCGCCGGCCGGGCAGCAATGGAACGGGCTCAGTTTCATGCCACTACGCATTCGCGCGTTCACCGGCCACAACGATTGGGTGACCGAGGCCAGCGGCTTTGACAACATTCCTGGAGATCCCATTGCAATGGATGTCAATTACACCATCGAGCACGCAAAGAAGGGTGTGCGACCGGGCTTCTGCAAAGATTTCTCGGACGCACGCCGAAAGGCGCTGCCCAAAATCGCCTACCACACGTGCAACATGCAGAATTTCTTTGACATGATCTACATGGGCATCTTTCCGGGCGGAATGGGAGACCGGCAAACCTCGCGTGGTCACGCCTACCTGACGGTAGTGCCTCCTTGGGACAGGCATGGCCGGAAGGCGGGGGGTGCGCGTGCTGACCGACCCATCAACATCGCCGTCGATGTGGAGATGTTGATTCAATTGGGATGTCGGCTGTACGCACCCGGAGACGGGGAAGCCCTGGTGACGGAGGATTGGATCACGAACAAGGTCCTCATCTACGCCTATGACACTGAATGTGCAAAGTTTATCTGGTCCAACCGGATGTACGTCAGCGTCAGACGGAATTACCAGGACAGCATCAAGAAGTATCGGGAAGAGACCCAGAAGGGCGTTGTCGGGACCCCAGTGCTGGAATCATTCATGGCGAACGCCGAGAAGGAATGCAAGCTCTATTACAAACAGTGGGCTCCGACAGCGTGCCGCGACCTGCCGCGGCCCCACCGCATTGGCAATGGGACGAAGGTCAAGGACGTCTACGACGAGAACCTCCCGAAAGAAGAGCAGGTCGCGCTTGAATTCGAGACTGCCCGCTATGGCCTCTACAGGAACTGGGCCCGAGCTGTGACGCAGCAGCCCGGGGAAACCCGAGGCCGGAGTGGTTTGTGGCAGGACTTGGATCCCAACAAGAAGAAGTCGACAAACTGGCGCTTCGCGGAGGTCATGCACATCCCTGACGTTGAGTGCCCTCGCTGCAAAATCCTCATCCCGGTCGGCACCATCAACTGTTTCCAGTGTGACCAGCTGATGGAACGCATGCCCGATATCAAGAAGATAGCCAGGGTCGTCCGTTTGCAGGAGATGGCCAACACCTTGGGCGTGCCGCTTTCCATGGACCAGGTTGAGACTCAGATATTGACGCAGCGGAAGGATGCGCGGGGGGATCGAAGCGCAAGAGGGGGCCTCGGTATCATGAAGGACATTGCCAAGAAAGCAGTTCTTCGCAACAAGGAGTACACCACGCTGTACGAGAGGCTGATCAATGACCCCTTCTACGCCTACACTGCCGCGCGGGGAGACCTGACGCCGTCCGCCCTCGAGTTTATCGAGAAGGTGGCACGATGCATCATTCCGAGTTTCGTGAGAACCAAGGAAATGATCCAAGGAAGCGTTGCTGTGCCGAAATATCACGCACGGCTAACGCTGGTGCCGCCAACGGAGGACGTGCAGGAGGTCGACCCGAAGGACGTCTATGTTGTGCATGGCGGCAGATTTCTGGAACCAGAACAATTTGCTGCACTTTATGGAAGCCTTGACAAGAGCAACCGCTACCCCGTGATGGGCTGGACCCGGGATTTCTCGTCTGTGGGAGACCCCGAAATGGTATTGGTTGAGTTGCTCTGCTTCGTCGAAGAGGAGATCCCCAACATCGAGATCCCTGGACGGGCCACCCCGCTCCCTGCAGTTGTCGGTGTGACGCGCAAGCCCATTCCACAGCTCCGGGAGACCGGTGGCCAATGGCAGGATCGTCAATGGAGCCAGTCGTACTGGGGAAGCTGGGGCCAATCCTGGGACTCGTGGTGGTCTGATGATCAGCGCCCGTGGAAGAGCTCCCGCAATTGGGATTGGCGATGAATGAGCGATCTGTTCAACAATCTTTTCTATCTTCGGCTGACATCCATTTACATTTCAAATTCAATGATCATTATACTTCTCAATCATGTTGGCCGAGGATCAATGTACAGTGCATGAGCACGCCTCGCGAGAGCGACGGTCAGTGGAGGCGGAAGACCTTAACTGCCGATTGCTCGCATTCAAGTGCTTATGTGCTGCAAAAGGACTTCATGCCTATCGGGTTTCTTTGGTTGTTTCATCCCTTTCATTTGACCTCCTGTTTCACATTCGGGCACGGGGGGTGTAGTTTGCAATGTGATGTATTTATCAACCATGTTAAACCCCAATGCATGAATGTCTCACTTGTGCAGTCTCATCATTACGACTGCATATGGCTCAAGGAAAAAGCGCGCTGAGTACAGGGTTCAATTGTGACCCTTCCCGGTTGTTTAACCTGTTCTATATCCAGGATCCGCTAGTCCAGAAGTTTCAAAAGACGATGAAGCAGTACCCACCTGGGACTGAAATCGATATCTTCAAGCAAGATCCTAATGACTGGCGATGTCAGAACATGTGGAATGGCTGCAAGAAGTTGAGACAACTGTGCATCTCATCCACTCAGTATGATGCATGCGCCGCATTCGTCCACACTATCGGCATCAATATGCCCATTACGTCACCTCCGGACGATGCGATCATATCCTTCTGGCAGCCTGATCAGCTGAATAGAATTTGGGTCTTGCCTGCATCAAAATGCACTTGGGAGAAATATGATCCGAAGACTTGGCATGCCGTGATGTTTTCATCCGTTCGTCAGTCGTTTACAGATGCGCCGGCTATCAGGCCGATGCCCATCGAGACGGATCCATCGGATCCAACGGATGAACCTCAACAACCTGACACACAGCAGCCACCTGATCAACCGGACCATCCCATGCCTGATCCAAGACCTCCAACGCCACCGGCGAGAACATGTCAGATCCTCCTCCGGATCCTCCACATCAGCCTGATCATCCCATGCCGCCAGCACCACGCAGTGTGTCACCAGACAGTCCAGTGGATCCACCACCGCCGCCACACGACAAACCTGGCGGAGGAGATGCAGCGCTTAAACGGCAAAAACAATCCATTTCATCCTCAAGCGGACTCAATCGACTGGGGGGTGATGTCTCTTTGCCGTCACAGTCGCAATCATCTCAACCAATCCTTCTGACTGTCGTGGTACCTTCACCACCTGCGATTCTCACAAATCCCGAAGCAGAAGACCAAGATGAAGATCTTGAACTGCCAACACTTGTGCAAGAAGAAACAACTGGCAGTCCATCAAAGAAGCAGAAGACTGGGAAGAAGAAGAAGAAGAAGCCAGATGACAATGATGAGTCACCTGGGCATTCTCCCAGACATGAACCTGCATCTTCATCCAATTACAATCCGAACAATCCAGCAAATTTGCCGGTGCAATATGAAAGTGAGGAAGAACTGATCCTTCATGTTCCAACCTCATCCGGCACTGCAAGTTCAGAAAGAACCATGAGATATACTGACCAGGAAGATGGAGAATCAGAAGACTCTCAGAGGACCAGATCATACGAAGATCACCAATCTGATCTCGTTCTTGATGAAGCACATTGGTCACTCATGACAGCCGAACAGAAGATCTGTGCGAATACCGGATCCTTTACGGTTCCGAGAGATATCGTGGACGTGTGAAAGGGACCTTCATCCCATCGCCCCGATGCGGATTCTCACATCAGAAATACACAGATCAGAATCATGTTGACCAGTTATGCAAGAACATGACCGATGATGACCGTGCACTCTTAGTACTGTACTCATCCAAGCAAGAATCCTTGAAGGCTTCATCCACATCCGCACTCATTGGCAAGAAGCGGAAAGAAGCTACAGCCACGGAAATAAGAGCTTACCAGAAGCAATTCCTTGAAGCTAAGCAGCTTGAGTGCAAATCTTGGCTTGGTAACGAAGTGTTCGACTTAGTCGACACACGCAAGATTCAGGTCAGGAACTGGGTCACTGGTCGCTGGGTCCTTACCCTAAAGCGAGACAAGGATGGTAACTTCCTGAAGACCAAGGCTCGCTGGGTCCTCCGAGGCTTCCAAGACAAGCAGAAGAATGATCAGCAGACAGACAGTCCTGCTGCATCCAGGAGTGGCTTCCGCCTTGCAATCCAAGCAGCCTCAAATAAAGGCTGGAATATATTTCACGTGGATTTGAAGACAGCATTTCTCCAAGGCGAAGCATACGATCAGACTCGTGGCATCATTTGTCAGATCCCTCCTGAAATGGGATATCCACCACACATTGGAGCGCGCATGAAGAAGCCTGCCTACGGGCTAAATGACGCACCACGCAGATGGTGGAACATCCTTGACTCGGCGCTCCGTTCTTACGGACTGGTGCCAACCAGGGCAGACCGTTGTACATATGTATACTACGGCAGGCAGCTTCCAAAGCCCGCATTGGTGAGTGAGAAGAAGTCATCCAATACTTTCGATCTCGAAGGAGCAGTTGATTACCTTATGGATCCTGTTTCTGGTAACAATGCCAAGAATCGACAAGTTCATGGAGCACTATCTCTTCATGTAGATGATCTTCTTATGACGGGGGATGACGTGTTCGAGAAGGAAATCATGGGACGACTTCGAAAGGATTTTCAAGTTGGTTCCGAAGACAAAAATGATTGCCTTTTCGTAGGTCAGCGCATCCAATGAGAGCGAGATGACAAGCACGGTTGGTACATCAATGTCCATCAGACTGTTGCCATTGACGAACTTCAGGAGATCACCTTTGACAAACACCTGAAGGACGACACTCCTCTTACTCCACAAATGCACACTGCATATAGAAGTGTCCTAGGTCAGATCAATTGGTTACAATCGCAAACGCAGTTCCACATTATCAATTCTCCAGGTGTGCATCCAAGGCATCATCACCAACCATTGAGGACGTTCGCGCCATTAATAAGACAGTCAGAACCATCAAAAGCATCCCGCTTAGCATGAGATTCTGGCCTCTTCGTGGCAAGACACGCATAGTTGGTTATTCAGATGCATCCTAGCGCAACAATGAGGATAAGTCATCCCAACGTGCGCGTGTTATATTTCTTGCAGAACAGAGAGATCTTCGCCAGGGCTCATCGAACTCGAGAGGCTCCTTGGTCAACTATGAGACGCACAAGATCACCGCCACAACCATATCCACTACTGTTGCAGAGTTGCACGGACTAATGCGTTGTTACGGTTCAGCATTATTTCTTCGCGGTCTCTGGTCAGACATAACAGGCGAAATCGCAGATGTGCACATCCGCACTGATGCGAATAATCTTGTCACCACAGCATCCACAACACATCAACCGGAACAGAAAGAAACAATGCATTTGATCCAGATGTTGAGAAAGGAAAGCAACAGTGGACAGATGCATGACCTTGCACATGTACGGAGTGAAGATTGTCTGGCAGACTCGCTGACCAAGCATTCAGCTAAAGCAGACGAGCTCATCAAGGCCGTCCTCACCGGAATTCTCTTGAATGTTGATGCACATCCACCTTTCCGTACCATGTTGCAGAACAAGGCATTGTTGGTTGAGTGGCTAGCACACAATACGAAGCACGGACCCGACATCATTGCCTTTGCAGGAGTCGGTATAGCAGAATCAATGTTTGCTTACTGGGGAACCTGGGCATGATCCGCATGTCCACGAATTCTGATGCATGAGTTTTTCCATTTTGCACATTTTCAATTCCTCAAATCCGTGATGCGTGTTTTAGCACTTGACCCATTTTGAATCTCAAGAAATATGTGTCTGCATCCGCAGCCACTTTCGGTGGGTTCCACTATTGCAAGCAAATCAGAGTTGCAAGATGCCAAAGCATGGGCTGGCTGGTCGGGGGATGAGGCAAGGTACCAGGTGAGCATGAGTTGAAACATGAGTTGAAACAATTGAAACCATGGATGAGCTGAAACATGGATTGATCTAGAGTTGCTTCATGCAGCTGCAATAAGCTCATCAGCTATAGAAGCATAGCCTCACCCTCATTGGATCAGTGTGGTGGCCATGACAACCCTGAAGCCATGCAGATGGCCATGATGAGCATGAAGGCCATGCTGCTGGTGGTCATGCTGGCATGGACCATTCAAATGGCATGGCAGCGTCCTGAGCCTTGGCAATTAAACTTGGGCATTGCACTTGTTAATCAATTTGTTTGCATTTGCACTGATTGATTGAGGACATGAGATTGATCATTACACTCACATGAGTGATGGGCATGGCCTTGTGGATATGCTTCCACATGATGATGTACATCAACAAGATGGTCAGCAGGGTGCAGGTGTGCAGTGAGAAGATTAGCAATTTGGAAATGAGGACATGCTTCAAACATGACATGGGTTTCATGCACTTAAACACATTCTTCATTGTTCTTGCCAGGATGGATGAGAAATATGGAGGAGTGAGGGATCGATCCAGGCATCTCAAGGGCAGATTGTTGAGCTTGAGGGGATGGGTGTGCATGAGCCTCTGGGCAATAATTATACGTGAGCTGATATGAGCTGAGCCAATGCAATCCATTCAGTGATTAGTTGATGGCAACTTAGGCTGGGCATCAAGGAGCTGCCCTATGAAGAAGAGGACATCCCAAATGAGGGCATGGCTCCTGTATGAGCATGATGCGTGCGTGCATGGTGCATGCAAAGACTCATGGATTGAGATTTGCAGCATGTCTAAACAGTGGCAGGTTGAGTAGGGCACTAATCAATTGATTAGTTAGGTTGTATCTTTTGGTATCAGCTTGGGCCACACATGAGACTAACTAAGGCACATTGAGCTGGATCCAGGTGGCATGCGCAGCCATCCACATGGTATTGAAGCCTGATGAGAGCACCTGGGCATGACCATATGAGCATGACCAAATGCATCAGTTAATGCACATTAGCTAGTGCACTACATGTCATGCATGACTGTTGTTATTGTAATTAGATTGAATTCATTCAGGACCAGCATTCTGAGTCCATGTGCTTATGGCACAGATGAGTGGGATCAGATGACACAGCCCCATTCTGACTATAGTGCCTTGGATGCTCTAAGTCATTAGTGATGAGAGATCATGAGTGTTTGCATGTTCAATGGCTATGAAGATGATGAAGGGATTGCCTGAGCCATCCATTGCTCCAATATAAGATCACTATTTTGGAGATGCTTCATCTCATGAGGAGAAGCATGAGAAGAAATGAGGTGGCATGCTCCACAATCGATGGAATGAGCCCATGCATCAGCATGATGAGGATTTGCATGCTTGCTCTCAAGATCATGTGCCATGAGAGCACATGGTGCATTGGGTGGGGATGTGAATGTTAACCATGTGATTAAACAATGAGATAAACTAAATGTTGGCCATTTCAATTTTGAACCTGCTGGGCATGGTGCTAGTATTTCTGATCAAGATGCAGCTGGATGCAAAAATCATGAATTCTGCTTCTACAGCAATTCATTAGTCATCATGGAGATTGAGCTTCTGATGGTGAGTTGCGCATGTTGTTGCTAGTGTTGCATGTGCATTGAACTGTATGGCTCAAATGAAAGCTCATTGTAGGATGGAGACAGGCTATTGCTGATTTGATCTTCCTGATGTGGGCAATGGTTCCATTGAAGAATCGGTTTGCAGCATTGGCCTATGGGATTGATGAGGGCATGGGTGGCACTATTGCTGGCAATGCTGGCAATCAATGCCAAGACCTTATGAGTGGTGAGAGCAGCATGAGGAAGCATTCAGCTGTGCCAGCATCACCAGCCACATGGAGCATGACAAGCGCATTGAGGAGGGAAGCAAGAAGCATGCACAGAATTGCAAGAAAACATGCAGCAAAATGAGGATGAACCACAAGGAGCATCATGAGGAGCAAGGGCATGGCAAGACCAAGAGAAACACCAGCCTGAGCAAATACATCAGGATGAAGATAACAAGCATGAGGCATCAAAGATCAAAGCATTTCCAGCAAGCAATGAGGAGCATGAAGAAAGCTGCAAAGATGGCAGCAAAACATGAGAAGAAACTGCACAAGCACCAGCATGAACAATGCAGCAGTGCATACTTTGACAGGGATGAGCTTGACAGACAAGAGCAGCAGCGTGATGAGCATGAGCATGAGAAGCAGCATGGTGGCATGTTTGATTGGGATGCATCTGAGAATGAAGAAGAGAAGAGCATCAGAATGCACATGAAGAGTGTCATGTGTGCTGATGCTTTCTTTGATTGGCATGAGCTTGAAAAGCAAGAGAGGATGAGAAAGAGACAAAGCATGAGCAGCTCCAGCAGCATCTCTCGTTGCATGAGATCAATGAGAAGGCAATCATGAGGCAGCAAAGGTGGATGAGGAAAATGCAGATGAGTCATTTGCAAAAGCTGCAAGCATGTACAGCAAAGAGGCATGAGAAGGCCTGGTTGTCTTGGTTTGGGGGTGGGGCTGATGGACCGGACTAATTAGGGGGGGCTGATTAATTGGGGGTGCAAGGGGCAAATGTGGGGTACCCTTTGAAACCTTCCAGACTTGAATTTTCTAGTAAAGGATTTATCAAGAAATCGACCATTTCAGAACACTTTATTTTTCTGGCTTGGGCAGGCCCAAAAGCATCCACCAAGCTTCAAGATGAGAGTAGGAGGTGAGCCCTAAGCAAGGCAGCAGCATGAAGAGAAAGGCATCAGAAGAAAGCATGAGCCCAATTGAGCCAAAGAACCTTTTCAGGACACCATCCAGAGAAAGCATGGCAAGCAGCATGAGTCCACAATCTTCCACATCAGCAGGATCAGCTAGCACCAAAAAGCTGTTTACATTGAGAAAGTTTTTCAGCCCAGCCAGCGATGAGAAGACTGCATTGGCAGATGTGCCAGAGCTTGCAGAGCTGCCCATTGAGAACGCGATGCCATGCAAAAAGAGAATGACCACAGAAGATGTCAATAGAAAAAGGGAAGCAAAGGGTGAGCTGACCATCAAAGGGCAGACTATTGAGATCAAGAAGCAAGAGATGCATGAACTACAAAAGCAGATAGGGAGAAAGAATGGGATCTATGGTGGCAGACCACAGAAAGCAGTGATAAGAGGAGTCCTGGGAGGATCTAGCTCATGTAGGGCAGAAGCATGAGAAGCCTTTGAAGCATGAGATCCCATTGGAGGTCAAGAATAAGGTGTGTGTGGAAATGCATGCAGCAAGACATGAACATGCAACTGAAGCAGAGCTCATCAGAGTTTTTGCAGGCAAGTATTCCATCAGAGCTGACCAGCTCAAAGCAGTGTGGATTTCCAGAAGCAAATGGGCTGATGAGAGCGCCAAGCATGCCAGCAGCAAAAGCAGATTCAGCATGAGAAGCAGGAATGCCATGAGCATTGGCAAAGGAGCCAAGAAGAACACTGCAGAGAGATTGAGGGCATCAGGAGGAGGAGCCAAGAGAGAGTTTCCACATTTGGTGGACAAGGTTGCCACATGGGTTGACATGGAGAGATGTCATGGGCATGCTGTTCTCAAGCGCCATATCGCTTGGAAATGGGAGATACTTCTTGAAGAGGAACAGCAACAGCTGCAGCATGAGATGGATCAGCTGGGTGATAAGGACTCCTACACATGCAGATCTTTGCAGAGGTCCCACACCAGAGCACAGAAGCAGCTGCAGACCATGAGAAGAAGTGATAAGGCAAAGCCAAAGAGAGCTGATGTGATCATTGGCTGGATTGGTGCAAAATATTGGATGCTCAATTTGGTGACTTAGATTACAGAGATTGAGCAGCAAACCCGTGCTGAACTCACATGGTGGCATCATGACTTTCTCATGCACAAGCTTGCCAAAAGAGATGCATCAGAATTGCAAGACATGTTTGCCAGACCTGAAGAAGCAGTCCAGCATATGAACTCATGTGTTCTGGCATTCAGCGATCAAGTGCCTCTTTGGGCAAAGAGGCAGACCATGAGACAAGTCTTTGTAAAGCATGAGACAAGGCAAGGTGCAAAGCCAACACATGAGGTCAGGAAGCAATTTGCAGATGAGCTTTCCAAACAAGCCATGCAAAAGGGACTGCAGCAGCCAGCCATAGCTGATGACAATGAGCATGAGCAAGGCATTGTGCCTGCTGGCGAGGCTGCCACTGAGAGCTCATGGAAGATGAGCGTACCATTGCCTGATGGCAGCACTGGCAAGATGCATCCCACAACCATGAGGGAGGCAAACACTGATAAGTTCAGAGTGACATTTGAAGCTCATCAGTATGTGACTGGATGGTTTGACCCAAATGCAGAACCTCAAGGAAAGGAATTTTGGTAGTGGCAGGGCAACATGCAAGATTGTCCAACATTGGGCCTGATGACAGATGGCTGCATGATGAGACAATTGAATATGCTGGCAAAATCAGAAAGCACATTGCTGGTGAGAAGTGTGGGAGAGCATTGGAAGGATGGAGAAAGATTCGAGCATCCCATCCACATCTTTTCCGACATTTCACAGTTATGTCACACCCATCGTGCAACATGGACAGCATCTGCATACCATGGAACATTCAAGACAGCGCACATGAGATGCCAGTGTCACTCTACCAACGTGATGCATATGGGGCAGCATTCAGTGATAGCACCACAAAGATGATATATTTATCTCATCAAGCACAATCAACAATACAGCCAAAGATGACCAGTGCCATGCAGCTGACAGATACAGATTTCAGCCATCAGTTCAAGGCAGCAATGAAATTACACATTGATAGGAAGGTGGAGGCCATGCAGAGAAATTCCACAGAATTGCCCAAGATCAGCAACCTGGACATAGCTTTTGCTGTAGATGCTGCTATGCAGCAAATGGTGGAGGCCAATGAGGAGAAAGCATGGGTTTTGGCTGGCCTCAGGCGCAATGGATTCCTTGCACTCAGACCTGATGCCACAGGCAAGGATCAGCAAAACATGGCTGGACAATAGATTGGCGCATGTTCTTGATGAAGGCTGCACAATCAATGAGCCTAATTGGGAGAGGATAGATGGAGCCAAGGAGCTGAGTGATCTCATAGAATGGGATTATGCACAGGCCACACCATCACATGCTGACATGCCAGCTCTTGAGGATGAGGACATGCCAGAATGGGTGCAGGCTGGTGAGTTTCAGCTGCCATTGGAAAATGGAAGCAAGGCCATGTTGAAAGACACGCAGATGAGTGATGAGGCCAGAAAGCAAAAAGAAAAGATGAAAGCAAAGAAGGCAAAGAGAAACGAGGAGAGAAAGCAAGCAAAGACATTGGAAGCTGATGAGAAGGAAGATATCAAGAAGGCTTTGATGACTGATAGCAGACATGAGCAAATAGCATCCACCAAAAAAAGAAGATCACTGCGAAGAAGACAAAGCTTGCAAAGAAGATGAAGAAACATCAGCTCAAAGACAGAATCAGAAAGATTGCTGCCACCAAAGCCAAAGAGAAGATTGAGGATAAGCAGCAGCAGCCCAAGGCATTAGCTTCACATCCAGCCAAAGCTGATGAGCCCCCATTGCCACCACCATCATCCAGCATGAGTTGGACATTCCTTCTTCCAAGCTCCTGAGAGTGGTGAGTGAGCATGCTGGCCCTTCATTGTTTGGTAGGCAAGGCACTGCCATGGGGGCATCAGAGAAAGCATTGCATGTGCTCCTTGAAGCTGATGGGCTTCATAAAAAGAGTAGGACTGCATGGGTGGATAGGCTGGAGCCAGTGGGAGGGGATAAAAAGCAATGGAAAATGGCACCAGCTGACATTGCAGAGATGGCACAAGCATGATATCCTGCTAGATGCAGGGATCATATTTGAAGACCCTGCATTCAGCTAAAGCAGACAAGGAAATCTCTTGAATGTTGATGCACATCCACCTTTCCGTACCATGTTGCAGAACAAGGCATTGTTGGTTGAGTGGCTAGCGCACAATACGAAGCACGGACCCGACATCATTGCCTTTGCAGGAGTCGGTATAGCAGAATCAATGTTTGCTTACTGGGGAACCTGGGCATGATCCGCATGTCCACGAATTCTGATGCATGAGTTTTTCCATTTTGCACATTTTCAATTCCTCAAATCCGTGATGCGTGTTTTAGCACTTGACCCATTTTGAATCTCAAGAAATATGTGTCTGCATCCGCAGCCACTTTCGGTGGGTTCCACTATTGCAAGCAAATCAGAGTTGCAAGATGCCAAAGCATGGGCTGGCTGGTTGGGGGATGAGGCAAGGTACCAGGTGAGCATGAGTTGAAACATGAGTTGAAACAATTGAAACCATGGATGAGCTGAAACATGTGGACTGGTTTGAAACATGAGCTGAAACATGGATTGATCTAGAGTTGCTTCATGCAGCTGCAATAAGCTCATCAGCTATAGAAGCATAGCCTCATCCTCATTGGATCAGTGTGGTGGCCATGACAACCCTGAAGACCATGCAGATGGCTATGATGAGCATGAAGGCCATGCTGCTGGTGGTCATGCTGGCATGCAGCATTCAAATGGCATGGCAGCGTCCTGAGCCTTGGCAATTAAGCTTGGGCATTGCACATGTTAATCAATTTGTTTGCATTTGCACTGATTGATTGAGGACATGAGATTGATCATTACACTCACATGGGTGATGGGCATGGCCTTGTGGATATGCTTCCACATGATGATGTACATCAACAAGATGATCAGCAGGGTGCAAATGTGCAGTGAGAAGATTAGCAATTTGGAAATGAGGACATGCTTCAAACATGACATGGGTTTCATGCACTTAAACACATTATTCATTGTTCTTGCCAGGATGGATGAGAAATATGGAGGAGTGAGGGATCGATCCAGGCATCTCAAGGGCAGATTGTTGAGCTTGAGGGGAGGGGTGTGCATGAGCCTCTGGGCAATAATTATACATGAACTGATATGAGCTGAGCCAATGCAATCCATTCAGTGATTAGTTGATGGCAACTTAGGCTGGGCATCAAGGAGCTGCCCTATGAAGAAGAGGACATCCCAAATGAGGACATGGCTCCTGTATGAGCATGATGTGTGCGTGCATGGTGCATGCAAAGACTCATGGATTGAGATTTGCAACATGTCTAAACAGTGGCAGGTTGAGTAGTGCACTAATCAAATGATTAGTTAGGTTGTATCTTTTGGTATCAGCTTGGGCCACACATGAGACTAACTAAGGCACATTGGGCTCCAGGTGGCATGTGCAGCCATCCACATGGTATTGAAGCCTGATGAGAGCACCTGGGCATGACCATATGAGCATGACCAAATGAGTGGACATGATCAAATGATTATCATTGCTTTGCATCACCAAATTAAGGTGAAGTCTGGGACACGAGGAATGACAATGGAGCCACACTGCAGGAAGTGATCGATGAGATAGGGTTGAACATGGAAGCTGCCCGATTGCCACTTGGTGAGATAAGTGCGATGCACCAGTTAATGCACATTAGTTAGTGCACTACATGTCATGCATGACTGTTGTTATTGTAATTAATTAGATTGAATTCAGGACCAGCATCATGAGTCCATGTGCTTATGGCACAGATGAATGGGATCAGATGACACAGCCCCATTCTGACTATAGTGCCTTGCATGCTCTAAGTCATTAGTGATGAGAGATCATGAGTGTTTGCATGTTCAATGGCTAATCCAGGATGGAATGACTGGTTCTATCATGAGCTATTTGCAGTGCATACTGCCATTGGCAACGACCATTGCAAGCTGGAGAAGGCTATGAAGATGATGAAGGGATTGCCTGAGCCATCCATTGCTCCAATATATGATCACTATTTTGGAGATGCTTCATCTCATGAGGAGAAGCATGAGAAGAAATGAGGTGGCATGCTCCACAATCGATGGAATGAGCCCATGCATCAGCATGATGAGGATTTGCATGCTTGCTCTCAAGATCATGTGCCATGAGAGCACATGGTGCATTGAGTGGGGATGTGAATGTTAACCATGTGATTAAACAATGAGATAAACTAAATGTTGAATTTTGAACCTGCTGGGCATGGTGCTAGTATTTCTGATCAAGATGCAGCTGGATGCAAAAATCATGAATTCTGCTTCTACAGCAATTCATTAGTCATCATGGAGATTGAGTTTCTGATGGTGAGTTGAGCATGTTGTTGCTAGTGTTGCATGTGCATTGAACTGTATGGCCCAAATGAAAGCTCATTGTAGGATGGAGACAGGCTATTGCTGTTTTGATCTTTCTGATGTGGGCAAGGGTTCCATTGAAGAATCGGTTTGCAGCATTGGCCTATGAGATTGATGAGGGCATGGGTGGCACTATTGCTGGCAATGCTGGCAATCAATGCCAAGACCTTATGAGTGATGAGAGCAGCAACATGTTCTTTGATTGGGATTTGTTGGAGCAGCATGAGGAAGCATTCAGCTGTGCCAGCGTCACCAGCCACATGGAGCATGACAAGCACATTGAGGGGGGAAGCAAGAAGCATGCACAGAATTGCAAGAAAACATGCAGCAAAATGAGGATGAAACACAAGGAGTATCATGAGGAGCAAGGGCATGGCAAGACCAAGAGAAACACCAGCCTGAGCAAATACATCAGGATGAAGATAACAAGCATGAGGCATCAAAGATCAAAGCATTTCCAGCAAGCAATGAGGAGCATGAAGAAAGCTGCAAAGATGGCAGCAAAACCTGAGAAGAAACTGCACAAGCACCAGCATGAACAATGCAGCAGTGCATACTTTGACTGGGATGAGCTTGACAGACAAGAGCAGCAGCGTGATGAGCATGAGCATGACAAGCAGCATGGTGGCATGTTTGATTGGGATGCACTTGAGAATGAAGAAGAGAAGAGCATCAGAATGCACATGAAGAGTGTCATGTGTGCTGATGCTTTCTTTGATTGGCATGAGCTTGACAAGCAAGAGAAGATGAGAAAGAGACAGAGCATGAGCAGCTCCAGCAGCATCTCATTGCATGAGATCAATGAGAAGGCAACCATGAGGCAGCAAAGGTGGATGAGGAAAATGCAGATGAGCCATTTGCAAAAGCTGCAAGCATGTACAGCAAAGAGGCATGAGAAGGCCTGGTTGTCTTTTTTTGGGGCTGGGGCTGATGGACCGGACTAATTAGGGGGGGCTGATTAATTGGGGGTGCAAGGGGCAAAT
>CAUJNA010003454.1:532788-593937 GCA_963377175.1 Effrenium voratum | reverse complement strand
AGGCAACACTTTATATATTGGTGGCACTGGTGCTAAAAATGGTGCTGGACATCTTGCTGATGATATTATTTCTGATTTATTCTTTATACCCACGCGAAATGTTCAATTAAGCGAAAGATATAAGGACGCAATGGAAGAATTAAAAAACAATCCAGATGTGAATAGACTCGTTGGACATAGTCTCGCAGGAGCAGTAGCACGTGAAATAAACAGGAGAAGCGGAAATAGATATGCTACTACAGTTTATTCATCGCCGTTAATTTCAGGAGCGCATCAACCAAAAGACCCACGAAATCTTAAATTTCGTAATCGCGGTGATGTAATCGCGGCATTTGACGACGCGGCAATAACAGGAGAAATAGAAAGCCCTAACTTATTAGATAAGCACGGCTATCAGAATTGGGAAGGAAATGGACTCACAAGTATAAATCCTACTACTGATATTTCTAATGGGTTCAACCCGAATGATAATTCGGGTTAAATGCCTCGCGGTTCAATCCTAATTCAACACCAGAACAATAAAATATCAATAATTTTAATCATAATGTTTAGAAATAAAGACAAACAAAACAAAATTCCATTAGAGAAGAAACTGACAAAAGAACCGTCAAAATACGATAAACAATATAAAAATTTAGATTATGATACTTTAAAAGATATAGTTGATACAAAAAATAATTATCTAATAAATACTATAAAAAATACAACTTCAAACAATTCTACTACAATGCTTCCACATAAGAAACATATAAATAATAAAAAATAAAATCTAAGTTTATCATATATAAGTAATGGATAATATAATTGCAGAAAGTGAAACTACAATGATTAACTCGTTAAATTTTGGACTTCCAGAAACAGCACAATACATCACAGACAGAAGACACGTTAATTATTTTCCATCGGGTAGTAATGTCTATAATCCAAATGCAGGAAACAAAAATATTAGATTTCATATATCAGGAGAAGACAACACATATATTGATTTATCTTCTATTCGTTTATTTGCTAATCTTCAAAACACCGACGGAACACGAAGTCATTTTTTACGACCGTTAGGAAATTTGTCATCCTTCTTCAGTCGTTATAGATGCACAGTAGGCGGACAACAGGTTCAGGATATTATTGAATACAATAGGCACTGTGAATTGTATAATTCTTTTAAAAGTCAAGATGCTAGAGATATGGACGATTTAGAAAGTAGCGCTAATCCTCGTTGGGATGATGACTGGCGACATACTTATGCTACTGGACTGGCAGAAATGTTAGATGTTAATACACGAACCAATCCCGCTGCCTCCCCTGTGGCAACAACATTTCCAACTACAAAAGACCATAACAATTGGGGAGACTTAACAGCACGATATACTCGCCATTCGGTTGCAGGAATTCCTGGTGGCAGTTATATGAGATTAGGGCATAAACCAGTATGCGGACTGTTAGAAAGCAATTATTATTTGCCTCTTCGTTATGCTCCACTTGAACTGGAATTTACAATTGTATCAGATGAACATATACCAGTAATTACGCCTTTTACAGTAACTGATGTCAATACTCAAAATGATGCCAAAGGTTATTATTTCACAACTGGAGACACCTCAACACAGTGGGAATTAAATAATGTAATCATACGAGCTGAGGTAATTCAATTGGACAACACGGTCAACAATAATATAGTTAAACATTTGTTAGAGGGTCAAAGTTTGAAATTGGTATTTCCAATGTATCACACTATGACACAATCATTCAGCGCAGGAGGAGGAGGTGAAATTAATATGAACATTGTTAAATCCGCTTCTAAATTAAATGGTTGTTTCATTACATTGTATCGTGCGCCAAGAGCAGGTGTGGATGCTGATAATGATGATTACTACAGACATGATAATTATATTTATAAGAGATGGAACTATTTTTACAATCCTATGATTAATTCTCGTATTTTTGATGGTCCTAATCCAGATGGTGCTGATCGTGAGCGATTCCAAGGTAAAGGCTTTCAAGATAAAGATTTAAATTTAACGTGGCAATTACAAATTAACAATAAGAAATATCCAGAGTTTGAATGTCAATCGATGGCAGAAACTGCATATTATTTAAGACGAACATTACACTATTTGAACCCTGACCAAGATGCATTTAGTATTTCCTACAAGCGATTTAGAGAAGATAAATTTGTAATTGGTATATCGTTTGAGAAAATGGCAGACACTAATTTTACTGGACAGAATACTAAAATGGGAGGTTTACTCGTTTTTAAATTGAAAGGAAGTAACAGAGCACTGACAGATAATGAAGATGTGCGAGAATTATTTGTGCATATGATTTCGGAGTCTGTTCTGGAATTACGCGAAAGTGGGAGCGTGCTTTACGATTAAAATTAAAATCTATGATAAATATATAATGTATAAATTCCACAAAAGAAATAATAAGAAAAATAAAGGTAAGATATTTTTACAATCCTCACAAATTAAATATAGTCCATTTGATATGAAAGATACAAAATATTTAGAACACCTACACGAACAAATGAAATTAAGAAATGCACAAGAAGCATCAGTAGCCTTAAGGAAAAAGATTGACGAAGGAAACAAGAGAGCAAACTATGTAAATGAGCTGGATAGGACGATGGGTGAATTATATCGTCCTAACTTGCCACATGCAACAAAAGAACATTTAAATAAATGGTATGAAGATACAAAAAAGTTAATATTTACTTAAGATTTATTATAATATATTAATAATCTAACTATTATTATAATAAATATGGCAACTACAGCAAGTCTAGAATTAATAAATCCATATGCAAAATTTGGATTGAAACGACGACCTACTTATGAAGAAATCACTAATTTGATAGGTGAGAACGAACAATTAACAGGAAAACTACCTAACAGAGATGCTACATTATTCAAAGCAAGTCCTCAGGGTAGTTTTTTTGATGGAAGCGACCACTTAGAATTATTGAAAGACCAAGAAATGAGAATATTAGACAGGCAGATGAGAGAAGCAATGTTGAAACAAGAAGCACATAGAAATGGACACACATATGCAGTTCATAGAAGAAACACAGAACCGGCAACAACAACAGATGATATCCAACCGACACAACCAGAAGAACCAACAATAGCACCTGTGCAAACAGAATTGCAACAACGAGCACAACAAGCAACACAAAGACAGCAAGAAGCACAAGAACAACATAGAAACTTTATTGCACAAGGCGCATCGTCTATTTTCAATCGCTTAATGTTAGGACGCTCAATATCAAGCGACATAACTGACAGCCCAGAATTAATACCAGATGATGAAATGATGACAGCAAGAGAATCGCAATTAAGTGAAAAAGAAAAAATAATTATATCAAGAATTGATGAACTACACCCAG
This sequence comes from Effrenium voratum, assembly GCA_963377175.1. NCBI lineage: Eukaryota > Dinophyceae > Suessiales > Symbiodiniaceae > Effrenium > Effrenium voratum. Next base: position 590,552 of record CAUJNA010003454.1, on the reverse strand, counting down.
ACATTCAACCGGAGTTTAAACAACAAGCGTTTGAAATATTGTATTCAGTAAGGGACAGGCAACCACGAATTTTTGCTAATAATTTGACTGAAATGAGCAAAGTCGTAAATGATTTATATATTATGCAACTAATTAAGGCAACGGAGTTTGAAGAATTTTCACATCTAGCAAGACTTCATAAGAACGCAAAAGGCGATACAAAGAAACCAATAACAGACCAAATCGCCCAAATGTATGGCGACTTAGTTTATTACAAATATATCGCCAAACCCCAACAAGTAATAGGAGCAACTACTAAAAAGATGGCAAAACCTCCAAGTCGAGCAGCAGGAAGCGGTGAAAGTAAATAATAATATAAGTATATTTAATGATAATATTAACTAAAAACATACTGAAAAGAAAGAAGCAGAAATTCAATGATAAATATGATGACGACAGTTTTACAATACATAACCTAATGAAACCAAACACACCAACAACAATACAACCACCGAAATTTATGAAAATGGGCATACCGAGAGAATTTGTTGACATTGCAACCAACACAGATACTATTGCTACAGCAACCAGAGAGACGCAAGAAAAGTTATACAATGATGCAAATCAACCATTAAATATGACATTTGAAGCATTTAAGGTAAAGGAAAACCAAGACAATATGTTTAAAATAATGCTTAAAAACTTTTGGCACAACACATACAAAAGAAATGAGCCAACAAGAACACAGGCAACACAAACATTGAAAAACCAACGCGACACAATGGTGTCAGCCTTTACTAAAATGCTCGACAACAACAAACCGCCAGAACCACCACCAAAGAAACCACCAGATGAGGATGACAGCGATGAAGAAGAAAAGAAGTTCAAACTGACAAAAATGATAGAAATAATGCTACACAACGGCGCTACAATAGCAGATATCATATTAAACTTATCACACAGCACAATTGCAACAACAATAAATATCGCAGATTTAGTTAATCAAATAACAGCAGGAAATGCACAAAGTAGCGGTAGCAATTCATCAAATGAAGCTATTAGTGTTCATAGTTCTCCACCTATTACTGTCCATAGTTCTTCATCTGAAAGTCCAACAGAAATACCAGCACCAACTGAAGACGAAGATGAAGAAGAAGAAGAAAACCAACATTTCAATTTTGAAAAATTAAAATCTAAATAATATTATATATAATGGGTTCAAGTAAATCAAAACCAGTAGAAATTGATGACGAAGAGGCTATTAAAGTAATAAAAGATATAGATGTAAATACGATAAGTGAAATGTCAAGAATTGATATTCTACAAATAAATTCATTGAAAGCAATAATAAATAAATTAGAAAAAGTTAATGAATGTAAAAAAGATAAAATATATTATAAATTACCTGCCTTAAATTTATGTAGTTATTCTTTATTTTGAATTAATAACATTAAGCCAATGGCTTAATGCTATTAATTGCTATCATAATCTGTCATTTCACTTTTTGGCGTTGATGTTGAAACAGTGCTATTTGTTTCATCTATTAAATCGTCGCGAAGCTCGCGAGCCTCTGGCGAAGCGTCTTCATCAACAAAATTATTTTGAAATCTTAATAATTCCTCGTCCGTTGCCCTCCTCTTCAATGCCTTATAAAGTTTATGTATCCAAGAATTAGTATGAAAATTATAATTACGTATACGATACAATCCACCACATCTACATAGTTTCATTGGCATATTATTATAATATATTAAGTTAGAATATCTTTATTCATCATTTGTAATTTGAAATGCCTGTTCAAAATTGATATGAAACATTTTGTTAATGTCTTTTGAATTCATATTCACGTAGAAAAAAGAATATGGAGCAAAATTCACTGCTTGATGATACATATCTAATAATTGCTGTTTGTCAACAATGGCGCTATTTTCTTCAATAAAACTCATTAGCTCACTGGCATTTTTCAACCTAAAAATATATAATGAACTGGCATTTAAACGAATGATAGGCGCTAAAACATTATATTTTTGTGTTGAACAAATCACACTTACTGCATCGTGCCTGCCTCTTGTAAATAATCCATGTAATAATTTACTATATCTAACAAATTTAGGGTCGTCTGCGTGGTCATCTATAACGATTAATATTGAATGTAGTTTCTTTATCTTTTTAGATTTCATATAATTATTTTTTTTTCTTCTGTTTCTCAATTACATTTTCTAAATCACTTGGATTAGAATTATCAAAATAAATTTGTTCTTTTTCATCATCTACGTGCAATTCGTCCCTGATATATTTTTAAACTTCTGTAAATGTAGGGTCGTTATGGACACTGGGTGAAAATATAAATATTCTTGCAAATGAATTTCTATAAACATTCAATATTAGATTTTGAATAAGGACAGTCTTACCGCCTGTCGAAGAAGCAACTATAATACTTCTAAATGGTAATTTTGGCACGTGCTCATATTTAGATTGTTTGAATTCATATTCAGTTATGTTTATTGGTTTTATTATTGGAACATCTGTCATAGTTGATATTAAAGATATATAGAAAATTATATTTAAAAATTAACTTGTAATTAATATTAAATGGACGTGAGGAACGAGCCTCGCGTGCTAACACGACCATCATTTTTATGATATGCTGGTGGCGAATATCATAAAAATGGAACAGGTTTTTCCATTGCTTCAATCAAATAAGCATTGAAGCTAATTAGTTTGTATCTCGCTCGCGTGTGCAATGAAAACCCCAAGTGCTGTGCCCCACCAATATTCTATTATGCATGAAAATAACAAGATTAAATAATTTAAATAATTATTTTATCTTATTATTATATGACTGTTATCCATTGCAATTGTTGTAAAACTTATGATGACAAATATTTATTTAAACATCTAAATTCAAAATATCATCAGAAATTTGTAGTGTATAGATGGAATAGAGACGATACAATGAAAAAACTTTACAAGAAGAGAAAGGCAGAAATGAAAAATAATTTATCTTATTATTTATATGAATAGGAGTTATTCAAATTATATTAATATAATAGATGAAGTAGAAAATATAGAACAAGTAATAATTACTGATAATAAAACTAAAAAATGCTGTTATTATTCATTAGAATTAATTAAGTTTGTGATACAGTATATCAAAAATAAAAATGTAAATATTAATATAAATGGTGAAAATGAAAAAGAAAAACAAAAATAAGACAAGTTTAAGTCTATCCTGTGTTTTTCTTTTTCTTTGGATTTTTTTTTTTTTTTTTATTTTTTTTTTTTTTTTTAATATTTTTTAATGTTTTTGTTTTTTATTTATTTTTTTTTTTTTTATTTTTTTTTTTTAATTTTTTTTTTTTACTTTTATTTTTTTTGTTTTTTTTTTTTGTTTTTTGTTTATTTTTTTTTTTTTTTTTTTTTTTGTTTTTTTTTTTTTTTTTGATTTCTTTTTGTTTTTTTTTCAACAGAAGATAGCGGAGAAATTGTTAAAGAAACAGCAGTAATTGAGTTTTCTTGTCCAATGTGTAAAAAGATGTTAGAAATGAAAAATGAATTAGAAATAAAAAATAATAAAAATTGTAAATGTTCATGTATTCCAACAAGTTTCAAAATAAGTAAAAATGATAAGAAAATGAGTATTGATAAAACTAAAGACAGTATCAACTTAGAAACTGATGTCCACAATATAACTTTTAAATTTGGTAGGCAAGCAACACCATCCGATAATAATGAAAACGAAACACAGGAAACTGTTAAACAAATGATGAAAAATATATAATTAAATAAATTAATATCTAAATAAATATATAGTAATGTCTGAAAATGAGAATTATACTATTAATGATTTAATGAAGAAGATAACATTAATTGGTAAAAATATCAAAAACTTAAATGATATGATTAAATCCATTGATGACAAAATGAAACCAGTTGAACGCGAACAACAAAGCAACGAAGAGAAGGAAAAAATCGATAAGATATTTCAAGCAAAATCTATAGGTAGACCCAGTGGCGATTACCCTACAAAGCAAAAGAAATACTGTGATATGTTGAATACAGGAAAAATCAAACAACCAAAGCAACAAACATTAGAATTTTATAAAATTTCAAAAAATGATGATGGAGTATATGTATTATTTGAATAATTAATATCTAAATAATTCTAATAAATGAATTTATTAGAATTATTTAGCGGAACAAAAAGCGTCGGAACCATAGCAAAGTCGCTTGGATTTAATGTGATATCATTAGACTTGAACATGCTGATATCAACACTGATATTTTGGAGTGGGATTACAAACAGTTTGACAGAAACCATTTTGATTTTATTTGGAGTAGTCCCCCATGCACTGAATATAGTGTAGCAAAAACTAGGGGAATTAGGAATATCGAATATGCAAATAATATTGTCTTAAAAACTATTGAGATTATCAAATATTTCAATCCTAAATATTTTGTAATCGAAAATCCACAAACTGGATTATTAAAACATCAGGAGTTTATGGATGAGTTTGAATTCAAAGATGTTGATTATTGTAAATATGGAATGCCTTACAGAAAACGCACTAGGCGCTGGAATAACATTACAACTTGGAAACCTAGAGAATTATGTAAAAAGGATTGTGGTAACATCAGGAATAATAAACATATTGAAACTGCACAACGGCTACCATCGGGCACCAAGGAAAAATGGGGTGACAATCCAATAATACATAAACAGGAAGATTTATACAAAATACCTAGCGAATTAATTTGTGAAATCTTGGTGAGTTTGGTGGATTAAGTTTGGGATTGGGCTTGAAACTTGAAAACCCAGCCAAAATGAATACACGCCAAATTGGTGTGTATGTCCATCGGTATTGGTGTGTGTGGTTACCGGTATTGGTGTGTGCGGCTAGCGGTATTGGTGTGTGTGGTTTCCGGTATTGGTGTGTGCGGCTAGCGGTATTGGTGTGTGCGGCTAGCGGTATTGGTGTGTGCGGCTAGCGGTATTGGTGTGTGCGGCTAGCGGTATTGGTGTGTGCGGCTAGCGGTATTGGTGTGTGCGGCTAGCGGTATTGGTGTGTGCGGCTAGCGGTATTGGTGTGTGCGGCTAGCGGTATTGGTGTGCGCGGCTAGCGGTATTGGTGTGTGTGTGTGGCTGCCGGTTCTGGTGCAACTATTGAACTGATAGTGGTGAAATTATTGATTTTGGTGGTGAAATCACTGATTTTGGTAGTGAAATCACTGATTTTGGTGGTGAAATCACTGATTTTGGTGGCGAAATCACTGATTTTGGTGGCGAAATCACTGATTTTGGTGGTGAAATTACTGATTTTGGTGGTGAACTCACTGATTTTGGTGGATTAAGGATTTTGATTTCAGTAAAGTGGTCTACAGTTTTCAGTAAAGTGGTCTACTGTTTTCAGTAAAGTGGTCTACTGTTTTCAGTAAAGTGGTCTACTGTTTTCAGTAAGTGGCTTACTACTGTTTTCAGTACAGTGGTCTACTGCTTTCAGTAAGTGGCCTACTGTTTTCAGTAAAGTGGTCTACTGTTTTCAGCAAAGTGGTCTACTGTTTTCAGTAAGTGGCCTACTGTTTTCAGGAAAGTGGTCTACTGCTAAATGGAATAGAACAATCATTAGGACAGCAGTATTATTATCTGTCTTGAGACATGAGTTATTAAAACCATACTATGATTATAACATTTATACCCTTATATGTTATAATTATAATGTAAGTATAGCGTTTTATATATTGAAGATAAAATCCTACAAGGGACACCACGCCCAAACAAATATATGATGAAACTGATGAAACGAAGGAGGGAGTGATGTTGTTGCTGTTCTATTTTTTGTCCGGGAAATGGACAAATCGTTTTTAGACAGTTCGAATATTTTTTTGATGACAAATATTTTTTGCAATATATTTTGCAAAATTTATTTTTTTGAAATGGATGAGGCGAGGAGATTGAGGAAATGACATTTTGGAGGGTAGTTGGTGAAATGAATGAGGCGAGGAGAAAGGAGAAAAGGATTGCAAAAAATTTGGAAAAATGATGATAAAAAAACGGATGAGATGGACAGAAAGGAATGTAGAAAAATGATGAAAACAAATGAGGGTAGAAGATGGAAGATGAAAAAAAATGTAGGGTGGGGGGTATGTATGAAGCAATTTATTTGCTAGGCGAGGCCCTCCACTACTGTCCCTCCCCGACAAAGCAAAAAAAAAAACACGAGGCACCTCATAGACGCCGTCCTTTTCGGAGCGCGAGCATCTTCGGCCGAGGAGGTGGGGGACCCTCTGGGGGAAGAGCGCGCCCTGGAGCTCATGGCGAAGCTGAGAGCAGCGCAGGGCAAGATCGAGTCGGCCCTGGAGGCCCCACGCCACTGGAGCTTTCCTTAAGCCGCTGAACGTTAGCCGAAGGGGTGCTTAGGTGGTGCTTAAGGGGGTTTGAAGCCCGTCTAATAACCGGAACCCATCGAGTTCTCTAGATTCCCTCCTTCGGAGTTCGCCCGGTCTTTGTTTTTTTTCAGCCGAATCGGTGGGTTTGGTGGTGGAGGTTTGGTGGTGAAACGGGATTCCCCCTCTACAAGAACAAGAGGTGCAAATTGCCAGCCCCCACCAATCCATTTCGCACTGCCGGACTGCTGACCTTTGAGAATTTCACTCCCTGAGTTACGAACTTTAGTCACTTTTGGAGCTTGGACTATCTTAGTGGTAAACATGAAGTTTAGACTTTTGCTGACCAATCCACTCAGGAAGGGAGAAATTCAGATGGCCCGCAAACCGAATAAAACCCGTCTAAACCAGTGGAACCCATCTATTTCTATCCGATTTGGCAGCAGATCTTCGGACTGAGCAACTTGTTGTTGAAACTGCGTGGAAATTCCATACCCACGAAAAGCTAAGAACTTGTTGTAGCGGGTGTCAAAAGATCCGCAGGGCAGCAGATTCCACTACCAATGTTTTTTGTTTTTTTTGCAGGCATCGCCAGACTGAAGCATAGGTGTCTTTGGGTTGGTTTGGTTGGAACTGGATGTGTTCCACTGGTTTGGATTGGTTTTGTTCCATTTACTGCCATCTATTTTTCCAAAAGGTCACCTATGGACCAAAGGCTTACATGTTCTTCCGTTTGCCGAAGTGAATGTTGTTTATTCTCCCTGCTGGCTTTGGGGGGAATCTACCACTGCCGGAAACATGGTTTTGCCCTAGGGGATTGGTTACTCTTTTGCACCTCAAAGGGAAACCACCCCAAAATTGGGGGGCAAAAAGGGAAACCACACATTTGGGGAGTTCCGGAGCCCATTTTTGCGCCACAGTTTCAAGAACCTAACAACAGGAACCCAAGAAACCCGTCCGTTTCTTTTGCCGGGTGCCAAGGGCATCATTTGAGGGTGCCACAAGGTTTGGGTCCCCAAACAAGGGATGACAACCGACTGCCAGACTGCCAGTGTTGAATGGCATTTTTTTTTTAGAAATGGCCATTTGTTGTGTTGTCATTTATGCCATCAGGCCATTCATCCCACCCACTTATCGCATTGTCTGAAGACTGCCATCTATTGTTACAACATTTCCTGCCCGACATAAGCATCTACGATTTTTCCCCCTTTTGCCCGCAAGTGTCCTTGACTCTACTCCTCTTCCTGCAGGGTTGCCGTGCCATGAGAGCGGCGATGGTTTCAATGGAAGGCACCTGTAGGTTGCAACTTTTGAAGGGGAAGCCCGGGGTGAATTCTGTGGTCGTTTTGTTTTGGGAGGACACACCTCGAATTCAACAAGTGAGTTGGTGACTTCCATTAAACTAGTTGGTGACTTTCAACTTGTTGACACCTCAAAAAATGGTCTGGAGCCATTTTAGTGAACAAGTTTGGTCGCTTGTTTTGCACAACCTCGATCCGAAGCGAGCTTTAAGCTCTGCCAAGGGGGTTCAGCAAACTTGATAAGGCCCTGGCATATCAGACAGGTGATCAAAGCGGAGGATTTTTGCCACTCTGAAAGGGTGGCAGGTGGCAGGTGCAATTGCAGATTGGTGAGAACCAGACGATATCCCGGTGCTTTTTCTGAGAATAAGGCAATTCACAAATTGGTCTAATCCCGCAGGGGCCTGGGCAGGGCAGAGCCAAATCATGTTTCTGTGGCGAGCCTATGGATTCGGGAAAGCGAGCGAAAGCCGTGAAGGAAATGCACGTGAGAGTGTGATACTGGCTGCTTTTGATAGGGGTCAATGGGTTTGGAAGTTGGAAGGTCACTGGATCACGTTTGTTTCGGGCTGTTCGGATCTTGGTTAGTAATGTGAACACGCTCGTTGCCAGGGCACATCTTAACTCCTTCCCACCCCAGGGCCAGAATGGTATTGTCAACCATAGTAAGGAACAGCTTGCGTTGTACCAAAGATTCGTACATTTGTACCAAACACCCCTGTTGTTGTTCATAACTTGTTTCGGTTTGTCCCACAACCCCATTTTAAATTTACTCGGTTCGATGTTGATCTGCAGAGGGGTGGGCCCTTATCGTAGACAAGCACGCGGCTCTGGGAAGTTGCATTTAAGAGCCTGTGATAGGGAATGCTCTGAGGAAATGGCTGTGGGTCAAGACCGATGGTACCATTTTGTGGTGGGTGCACCACCCCATTTTAGTCTAAGTGGTTGACCTTGGTATCACATTCGAGTCGTTTCCCATGAGGATGCCGTCAGCAAGTGGCACGCCCCCCCCTGTCAGGCAGGCGAGGAGAGGCTGGCTGTAGTGAAGCGCTCTCAGATCGGGGTGTCACACGGTGACTCGTGCGTTGTACTCGTCGGTGGAGTGTCCTTTTGTTTTGCTTTGGTAGTTATGCAGTTATTCATTATGTTTGTTGATAGCTGTGGTTTGGGTGGTTGGTGTGTTCATTGGCCTCCATAGGCAGCCAAGATGTCAGGCAACCCTTAGTTGGGGACTTAAACCCCTGGTTCTTGTAGGGGGTGAATGGGAAACCACTCCGCAACCACCAAGCCACTCACCAATCCGAATCACCATTTCTCCATTTCTCGATTCATCCGCTCTAACGGAGCTCAACTGTGCGAGCGCGGCTATGCGGTACAAGTGAAACACCCTACTGCCAGAGCCGATCCAGCGGACCGACCCGCTGAACCGGAACCGACATGTGCACCAGTGCTGCCGGGGGAAGGCTGCGCATCCCACGAGACCCCCTGCGCACTGCAGCTCCGGGCAAATTTGCCCGCATCCAATTGTCCACCGTCTGAAAGCGAACTTCCGACCAGCACACTGCGAAGCAATGAGACCACGGGCATACGACCAGGCTCCGTGGTCTGACGTGCCCGGTGTGATACACAACACCCAAAGATTTCCACACGGCGACAAGCATGCGTCTGAACCATCGAGATCTCTGAAGGACACTGTACTGCGGGAGAGCACCATTCGGCGCGAGAGTAGGTTCGGACCACTTTCCAGTTGAGGGGCAGTGGACTGGGCCTTGCAGGCCGGTAGCCATCTGGAAGTCAACTAGGAGTTGGACTGGTGTGACCCAACACAAATCACCACTGGTAACGGCGGCTTGCCACCAGCTGTAGGCAGCATCAACAAGAATAGCGCCAAAGCGCGCCCGAACGTTGTGCAGGCGTGCAGACTGCAAAATCGGTATGTGCGGAGGCACTGGACTGAGCTGCACGACAGCTGGCGCGGGTTCCTGCTCATGCTGGCGAGCTGCAAGGTGTGTGGCATGCCTAAAAATGGATACAAAATACTTGTGTATCTCCGTGGTGATACGCTCCGCATCTTGAAGGCTATGGAGAACTTCAGCCTGCGTGGCCAAGAACACAGCAGACCGCCGACGGTTGCAATCACCTGCGGCGAGATCAACAGTGGAGTTGTGCTTGACGGCCCACTCTTCAAGGGGACTGAGGGCTTGCTGCTGATCAGTATGAGCAGCAACCTTGTTGATCCGAAAAGCATACGGGCCAAGAATATTCAGGCAATGCAGAATGCGATACCACAGGTCACTGTCTGGCGAGTTGGGCGAAATGACATCGCCTGCTTGCACGCGTCGCGCTTTGTTGAGCACAACTTGGCAATCGGTCCAAACATTGAGTGGCCTTGACGCTGCAACGGCAATCTCCAACGCAGCGCACACTGCATACGTTTCAGCACGGCTTGCTGTCTGAACGAGGCCGGCAAGGTGGCCTTCAGCAATAATCTCCCCACACCAAGGGTTGGTCTGGTCAACCATAAGCACAGCCCAGGCAGCAAACCTGGCCCGAGGCCACGTCGGAAACAAAGCCGACCCATCCGTAAAACAGACCAAAGGAGATGTACCGGGCAGGTCGCGACACCATGTGTGCGTGGGCATCAGCAAAGTGCCTGCCGCGCAGAGGAGTTGCTGCCAGAAATGCTCATCAGGTGGCCATCCGCGGACGGCCCAGCATTCCGGGAGCTGTGGTATCCGCCGCAACACGTCCTCGGGAAGGCTGGCCCGAATGGGAGCAAAACCCCGGCAACCCCAGTGCCGGTGATGCACGCTGTCAGGTGCCTGGCAGAACTCACACAGGGGCGGCTGGTCAGGGTTCATGTGCGAGGCGGCATCATTGGTGAAAAAGGTGCCTGTAAGGACGATCCGTAGGAGGGCTTGGTCCTCCTGCGACAGGGCGGCTAAACACTTCCGGGCGACAAGAGGGTCAACCTGGTTGAACCCTTGGAAACCTTTGCGATGCTGCACTTGATGCCCAATTTTTTCTCCCCAAGATTTTCGCATGCGAACCTCGAGTTCTTGCCATGGGGTGTCCAAAAGATGAAAGACACCAATGGCATCCCTGACCAGGCCATCGGGCTGCACAACCCAATTGAGCAATTTCAACCGCTCGAGAAGGACTTTACCCGGCCCCACCCGACAGTTAGACTCCCGGGAGTGAACATGGACCCACAATTGGTCACAGGCATGGGCCCGAAAGTCCCGTAGTGTGGCGCGAATGACAAAGAAGGCGGGGTCAGCTACTGGGTTCTCAACCAGTCCTAGATGGACCACTGGACTGGTCCCTGGTTTCCGACAACGCAGACCCCGAAGGGCATCGGTGCGGAGTTTGGTGAAGTGGTCCTCACCAATGTGCACGACTGAGGCGCCATGGAGCGCTCTGGGCCAAGCGGCAATGGCCAACGCGAGCACTTTTCGGTGATATGGCGCACACGACACTGCAAGCTGAGTCCACAAAGGCTTGACGGCTCGGACCCGGTCTACCAAAGTTGCATTGGTAACTTGCCGGCAGTACTGCATGTGGGCTCCAAGGTCGCGTGCGTGAAGGCGGACCTGATATCTGCCCTTACGAAGTTCGGTTCGGTGTCTTGGCTGGCACGCCCAAGTGTATGTTTTCTGGTCATCGATGCTCAGGTCCATGGAGGTGGCAAAACTGCGAAAGGCCTGATCGGCCTGGTCAACCGAGACAGGACACGACCCCAGAAACTGGATGTTATCAACGTAAGTGATCGTGCGTATGGTGGGGGAGTTGAGCTTCATGTGAATCGAAAGGAGTTGATTCACGAGGATCATGGCGAGGCAGGAAAGACCACACCCCTCTGGGAAACCGGTGCACGACCGGATGGAGGGGCCTACACTGCCTCGAATTTTGAAGCGTCGCTCCATAAGAGTCAGAGCCCCTGCCCAACCACGAATGACTCCCGGCGGAATACCGGAATGCGCAGCCGCTGCGAACACTGGGTCTCTGGGCAAACAGTTGAAACACTTGGTGATGTCAGCAACTAGACCACACAAAGGCTTGGCCTGGTCCGCGGCTTCTTCTATTTCGGCCATGGTGGACCACCACACTTGGCTCGCATACCTATGTGGCAGATTGCCGTGAGCATTGGGATCGATGTGCGGTGCAAGCTGCTGAATGAGCTGCCGCGCTCTGATGGAACCCCAAATGCGATATAGGAGCCCAAACACCACAATGGGCCGGTAAGACCCCACGGAGTCTGGGCAATCATGCTTTTCCAAGGAATTCACAAGACCGGTGACCAACTGCTGGGGCCACTTGCCACTACTTTCAGCTTGCGTGAGAAGCTGCGCGGCTTGATCTAGCGCAGCCTTTGGCAGGCGCATGATATCCTGACGGGAAACCCCATCTGGACCTGAAGCGGCTTTGCGCCGCTTTCGCCTGGCTGCACGATAAATGGAGTCCCCAGTAATGGCAGGGAGCGACTGGCAAACTGGAGGCATGTGGTCCCTAGCAAGGTCAGCGAGGGCAATCCATCTATCAGGCGGAACATCCACATGCTTGTTCCACCTGGCGGACCACTCCTTTGCAAAAGCTTGGAACATATCATGGAGGGAACCAATTTTGGTCTCTTGGGTGAGTTGTGGTCTCCCACAGCTGGAAGTTGTTCGGGCTCCAGCCACACCTGATCAGTATCATGATGCACCGGCTCAACCAGGGCCCCTTGGACACGAACTGGCTGAGTTGGATCCAAAGCATGTGACGGCTCATAGACAATGGAGCAGTCATCCGGATTGACCTGGGTGACAGTAGCGGTGCGCCGCTTGATAAGGATGTCCACAGGCTTAGCCAGCTCCCTGGCAAGGTCGCGGAAGATGAGTGATGGCTCCTCTTCTCGGCGCTTCCGGGCACGCGCAAGGCGAGCTGCCAGGAGAGACCGCTCGAGAGCTCTGTACTCACGGTCTAGAGCCTCGGTGATGGCATCAAGAACATTGGCATCCGGGCATGTTTCCGGGATATGCACAGGGTCCCAAAGAGTCCGCTGCGTCCGAGACTAAAATCCGGGTAGAACCCCGCAGCCCGCTTGATCGCGGTCCATGTGCCAATTTTCCGCTCGAGGTGATGTTCCCGGCAGGTAACAATTTTTACTATCCTACGGAGAGATTGCAGCCTACGGAGTTGTGTGAGCCATGCCCCATGTGTTCTGTGGACGCCCACAAAGGCAGGTTGAATCTCACCGTGGCGGGATGGCTTGAGCGGGACTGCTCGAACCGGGAGCTGCTTGGGCTCAAGGGTGTGGGCCCGTCCTAATTGCGCGCTGGGAATGGCGCACTGCTGCTGTTGCCAATAGGCACCCTGAACTTGGGCTTCAACCTGATGCCACAGGTGCCGATACTGCTCGGTGGGGTCGCTGTGGTGGCAAATCTGTGACACTGGGAGATGAGAGGTGGCCGACTCAGGGATGAGTTGCCACGGCAACTGCTGAGGCATCCGCCAAATGTACTGAAGCTCTGGCGTTCCAATGCGAAAGGAGGCACTAAGGATGGCATGATCCGAAAATACAAGGTCGTTGACGACCACTGCTTCAAGACATGCAACCAACTCAGGGGAGATCCACAGCTGATCAACTCTGGTGGCTCCTTTGCAAGTATTGGATGGGGGAACCCCCCATCTAGAATGGGCAACATCTTGAATTTCCTGCCACCCAAGTTCTTTCCACTGTTGGAACCGAACGTTCTGATGAACTTCAGTGTTGAAGTCACCACCGAGAAACCTTGGACCCCGGGTGCCGTGAACGATGTTGTCCTCAAGCTGCGAGAGCAGAGTATCTGTCTTGGCACGGGAGTCAAGGCCTGGGGCAGGAAAACCATAGCAGATCCCACCTTGTATCCAGCAATTGTGCACTCGTGTGGCACACGTGAGGACACGGCCCGTTTCCCACACGTTAGGCTCCCAAGTAGCCGGCAACCGACGAGTGGGGTTGGTAGAAATGGCACAGACACCTGAATAGGTGCCGACAGTGGCTGAATGTGCACGGGGCTGCAGACTGGCACCAGGCACAACATACTTAAAAGGGCTCTTGGCACACGCCAGTCCCTGACGAAACTTAGCAAGGCCGAAAGCGGTAAGATGAGTCTCAGAAACAAGCCAGAGTCCAGCAGGGAGCTGACCTAGCTGCGTTTCTTTCCCCTGCAAACCTGTGGGGTTTGCAACACCAAGTGTCCAAAGGCATTCTGTCCCCGAAGGCCCTGGGACTTTGGCTTCCCCAATGCGGCATGACATGAGGCAAGAGCCGATGATGGCCCACCACATCACACTAAGCAAGCACGCGAGATGCGTGCGGGTGCACTGAATTAAAGCTCGTGCTCGAGCTAGTCACTCTTTGCGTGACCTCGACCGGGCCCTACGACCACTTTGGAGGAGCAGGGACTCGATCTTGGCCATTTGCGTGTCAAACATCAGCTGCATCGAGGATTGCTGGGATTGCACCGCAGTCTCAACCGACTGCACTTGCTGTTCCACACTCTGGAACCTGGCTTCGGTGGTGCGCTGCTGCTGCTGATGTAAGTCAATTAGCTTACGCTCCAGGTAGTCGATCTTCGTATTGGTCTGATCGATTTGATCCTGAAAGCCATGGGTTTCCATGTCCACATCGGCTTGCTGCAGGTGCGATTGCACAATGCTGGCAACTTGTTGATCTATGTGGGCAAGAACGCTGGGAGCCGTTGTGCTGCTAGCAGCGGCGGCCGGACCTGGGTTGTTGGCTCTTGCTTTCTGCCAGGGGTCGTTTAGCACCAACGGGTCTTCCCCCGCTTGGATGCTCTTCAGGGTACGCTGGCTTGCGACTACGGGTCCTGGAAGCGGGATCTGTGTCTGACGATCAGCAACCTGATGGACAAGCACTATGCCATGTTGCAGCTGGACACTGCTTGCGGGCGGTGGCGCGGAGGCTTGGATCCGCCGCCTTGCTTGTCAGCGCCCCCTGAGACCGTGTGCAGCGGTCGGGCTTGCCACTTCCACTCCGAGATCCAGGCTTGGATCGCTTCCCTCTGAACACCGAAGGGGAATGGACCAGCTTCGAACACCTGCTTTTGCCCTCCTACGAATGGCACATTGGGTTTCAGTGCTTTGTGAAGGTCTTCAGCATCGCCATTGCGGACCCTGATGCCGTACCTATCACCGGCTCGGATGAGACCAAGTGCGGCAAGGTGGACCTGACACTGAATTTCGGCTTCATGCGACGTAGCTTTGGTCCAAATGGCTTGGTAATCGGGGTGGGGACCACGCCCATCACTGGCCCGTGGCTCAATGTAGATGCCGGCAGTCCCGGACGCGGGCAAAAGCATCTCCAGGATCTCTGCTGGGATGCGGAGATTGACCAAGAAGGTCTGCGCATCATGTGGCTGAGCAGGCTTGCCATTGGTACCTACAAATTGACGCTTCCAAAGTCAAGGACGACATCACTGGTGGGCAGCTGCTTCAAATTGTGCCATTTGGGGCACTCACATTCTGCTTCTTTGCACAACTTCAGCAGAGGGAGGTTATCCATCAGGTACCGGACCGGCTTCTGACTGATCTCGGCCCATGGGTCCTTGGCTTGGTCCCGGTAGATGACAAGGCGTACTACCTGGGACGGGACAACTTGGACACCCATGACTTGCTTAGGCACATGCTTGACGGCCCTACGGTCTCCCAGTTGAATGATCGAGCCCGTCACAATGATGGGTTCTCCTGTCGAGGTACAGGTGGCAGGAAATTGCACTTGTTCAATGCTAAGGGCATCAGTCGGGAGCATACTGGGTAACTCCAACACAATCAAGCCAAAGGCCTGCGCAGAGATGGTTCTCCCCGCTTTGATGTAGGACTGGGCTTCAGCACATGTAGAGACCGCGACCCCGGCGGCACACGGCCCAATCTGCTTGATTGACATCTGCGCAAGTGGTATATCCGGTTCCTGGAAGAACACACCCTTGGCAATTGCTATTTGCTGCACATCGGGAACGACAGGCTGGGCTTGCTTCGCTTTGCTCTTGGCAGGTTTGGCCTTTTTGTGACCTATGGCCTTTCCCCCAATCGCCCTGGCTTGGATCTGGGCTTGGAGTTCATCTGCTTGAATCCAAAGGAATGGTGGCCTACACTGATTGCCTAGAGCCTTGAGTTCCCTCCATTGCTGTGGTGACGCAATGGCACGGGCAATGCTAGCATGGCCAATGGCGGCGATGGCAGCTAGCGCACGTGGGTGGGAGTTTTCTGGCGAAACTCCATGCTTGACAAGGATAGCTGCAAGGTCTTCCACAGGCACAGTGGGTCCACCTCCCCAGATATAGGGCTTAGACGTGTCATCATGGCTCAGCATGGTTGTGAGGAAGGTCAATTTAAGTCTGCACGAGACTTGTGCTGGCGATTCGTCAGTGCGGTGCTCAAAAACCTGCTCACACAAGAACTGATACGCGCGTGCACCACAGTGATAGTCGGCGGGTGCTGCCCGGGTTTCAAACTGAAAGGGCATCTGAGCTTGGATGTCACAGGCACTTGCTGGTACAGCCTACGGATAGGCAACAGCATGGCTGGGTCAGTGACTCTGGTGTGCACGATCACTCCTGCTGACGTGAATCGAAACACGATGGGAACCCAATGCTCTTGGATCTGTGCCGCTGTGATGATGATGGCACCACACGTAGGCTTCGCCTCATTCCACCAGGTTTGCAGAGCGGGAACTTCGAACTGGGCTGCATTGGTGGTCACAATGGGATCAACCACTAGGCAGTGCAGGGATTGACCAGCAACACTGGCAATGCGTTGCAAGTGGAACAACATCTCAGCGTCGGCCCACAGTGGCCCGGCTTCATTGTGAATGCGGACCCTGGATTCAACACGGATAACTACACCGCGTAGCTCATGTGCACGCGCTGCACTTGCGGCTTTGGGCACCGGGATGGAACACAAGTGGCCTTGCTCTCTGGTGAGCTGACCGCCGGCAAAATTCCAGGTTGTGGGCTGGACCTGCACTTCAACTGGAACCTCACTCTGGATGGCAAACGTTTCGGTAGCGGTCACAAGGTCGCGGAGGTGGCTGGCACTGGTGGGAGCTGCAGGCTCAACGGCTGATGCCGAGCCAGGGGCACCCCGGTAAGGCGACACAGCCGACCTGGCGTCACTAGGCGACTCAGATTCCCCTTCACTGGCTGGGACATGCAATGCAGCGACTGCAAGGGTCTCAACTGGCGATGGCTGTGTCAGGGTGACATACACATGCTGGCCTGCCAAGATTTCGGCATGGTCCTGCAGGGGCCACGTGGTGGTCCCAGCACCGAGGACTTTGGTTTCGGCACTGCTGATGTGTGATGCAACAGTGCCTTCAGGCACCGTCACTGGCGTGGGTTTAGAAGACCCGACTCCACAAACCCACACGGTGGATGTCCTACGGCGCTTTGGGGATGGCTGCAGCTCAATGCTCCTGGCGATGTCACGGAACTCATCTTCACTATCAGGCTCGTGCGAAGGCACCGGGTGGCCGAGCTTAGCGGCAGCATCCACAAGCTCTTGAATCATGGCATTGAGCAGTGGCTCACCCGCAAGAAACGGCTCACGGTCGCAGAAGGTCTGCTGCAGTGTGGTACGAATCGCACCATAGATCCAAGCACTTTGCAACGGGGATGCAAGCTGACCAACTCCACACAAAGCCAGCCTCATGTCATCACCGACATGGATGTCCGGATGCAAGCCTGTGAGCAAAGCAACTTCCCTGGGGTGAGGGTGTCGGTACCTCGGCACATCTTCACCGTCAATGGTGACGGTGCCTGGGAGACGGATCAATGGGGACCACAATCCCCTTTGCTCCATTCTGGCCAAGCTGAAGCCTTGGGATCTACATCCGCACCGGCAACCGTATACTTGATTGCCCCAGCTGTGCAATGCAGTGGGTGCGATCTGGTCTGCTTTGAGCTCTAGAGCATCTAAGCCTTGGCTATAATCACGAAAGTTGCGAAGCTCATAAGGGGTTAGCTCTAGCTGACTTTCTTCCTCAACCGGCCAGGTCAACGAACGTGGGATCACCTGGCAAACCACACAGTGCTGTTCACGGTTGGGAAGGTCGCACAAGGTAACGGACCCAATCCACTTGGCGGAAATCACACACCACCACCTGCAACGCTTGGATGGCCACACATGCGCCAATTCCAAAACCTGCTGTGTGCAACAGGTGTCATGCAGAATGCAGTACTGTTCCACGGCTTTCTGGACATATGTGTCCTTGGCGGCCTCCTTGACGCACTCAAGCACTATCAGATGGGAGCCAAGGAGGCTTGCGGCCTGCAATGCGCCTGCTAACGTCCAGGCCCGTTCATCAGCCCCGGACCGGCGATCACCGCCAGCACTGTATGGCTGGCATGACACTCCAGCACTAAGCACTTTGGCCTTGGGCGCGGCCCTTGCAACCTGCTGGATGGTGTATGGGGTGTTGATGTCCCCTTGCACGACGTGCCCCTGGCAATTCGCCGCCAACAGCTGGGCCAGGGGTGGCCTAATTTCAGCTGCAGCGGCAACAGTGAAGCCGGCAGCGGCGGCTCCCTGAGTTCCGGCTCCGATGCCAGCACACAGCTCTATGACCTGCAGAAGGTCCTCATGCTTGGGCGCATGGTGCGGATGCAAATGGCTACCGGGAACCTGCTCCAGTGTGATATGCGTTCCATGCTGCACACGAAAGCCAAACAGGGTGAGCTCCTCACAAGGCAGGGCCAACGTCAGGCGAAGTCGAAACACCACCCCTCGAAAGCCAGTAACTGCAACGTGGCCCTCAGGCCCTTGGGAAAGCACCTTGCATCGAAGGGTGACCAGGGTTCCGTGCTCGATCTCTTTGAGGTCCGGCTCATAGAACGGCAGGTTGTGTGCAGGATCTCCTGCGGCAAGCCTGTGAAGTGCGGCCTTGCCGGCCTGCACTTGACGGTACATGGCTAACCCTCAGGGGTTCAGTGGCACAGCTCTACCACTGGAAGGACCCTGAGCCAGAGCTCAATCCGAATCACCAATTAGAGGGAAGCTGATAGTAGGTATCAAAGGGAAACCATCATGTGAAACTCACTCCTTGACTTGGACTTTTTGTTGCCAATCCACTCGAGAAGTGAGAAAACAAAGAGGTATCAGTCCTGGCTACCGTTTGGGGCTTGCCACCCACAGGGCGTGTAGAGTCCGACCCAGCCACGTGCCAAGCGGGAACGGGTACCCTGAAATTCCTGCAAAATATGGGTCTATGGCCTGTAGCTAATATATGGGGCTGAACAACTCCTAATAGTTTACTCCCATACTGTACTTGACCCGGTGGTTCCATTTCCCGGTATAGTAGGTAACCAAGGGAACCACCCTTTCAACGCGAAAAGGGCAATGTTTGCTTACGTACCATAGGCGTAACTGGGATCCACTGGGTGATATGGCTTCAGAGTGCTTTTTGCTTTTTTGCTCCAATGGTTTAGGCCCAAACCATGATACTTGGGCCTTTGTGGGACTCAGGGGTCGCCTCCTTACCCCTACAAGTGACTCTGCTTTGGGGGGTCCACTATTCAGCAAAGTCGGGCTACCTGTTGACATGTTTGAACCTCAGTTTAAACAGGGTCCCTGAGAGGACTCACCTGAAACTCTTTGAGACAGCTGAGTTTTTGGCGGTACCATGTCGTATATATGTAGAAATTATATATTATATATGATAAGTAGCATCCAACTGCAACTGGGGCCTTGCAACCACATTTTCCCAACTGGGCCTGTTTCTTTTTTGAGTTGGTACCCTTTGCGCTTCGTTTTGAAGGGAAACCACCAGAACACCCCACCATTTGGGGGTCCGATTCCCAAAAACAAGACACACAACTGAGATTTGTTTCCTTTTTTTTCCGGTGCCCTCCTCAGACATGCTACCAGTTGTCACGGACCCGCTTTGACATGCGGCCGTGCCGAGGCGGGAGGGTTGTAGTGCGGACAAGGAAGCAGATGCGCTGCATCAGGCAGGGCGAAGCCAGTGGGAGCCGCGGGATGGAGATGGCGCTGGCTAACGATTCAGCTGGGACCACATTGGATCATCTAGGCAGAATTCAATGCACACAAACATACATACTGAATGTACACACATCGACATGCACACACACACAGAGATCTATTGAAGTTCAAGGCAGCACAAATGCCTAATTGACCTCTCGCCCCTTTGTGCGCCATTTGAACTTGTACCGCCAAACAATATATAGAGAGATATACATACAACTATGTATGAATATATATATATATATATATGTATGTATGTATTTTCGTGTGTACAGGCGTGTGTTCCCTGTCATGCATGCACATATTTGTGTGTGTGTGTGTGTGTGTTCTTGTATCTGAATGCATCAACGCTCGAGCCTTCAGTGGCGCTTGTGTTGCTTGTTTCGGACATGGCGCCTCGTTGTGTCGTGGAGTAAGCAGTCCCAATCGGCATTTGTCCCTCGATCATTTCTCCTCAGGGCGTGTTAATGTGACATGACCATCATGTTTGCTCGTGCAAGCCGCTGTAAATAGCAGTGAGGTACTGATTTCCTTTTTGAAGTCATAGCTTCAAACAGCAGCTTGGGGGTTATTGCTGGTTCTTAGCAGGGAATGAGTTGGAATGACCCCAAGAAAAGTATCCATCCTATGGTTTCCTTTCTTCGGGAATCCCCAAAACCGGCTTGTCCCAACACCCAGACAAAGGTGATTCCCTATCTATGGTGCCAGCTTGGGGTTTCCAGTCCCCTGAAAACATCTCTCGTGGCCTCGCTCGGCTCAAGCTCTCTCTTCCAAGCCGACTCGCATCCAGCTCCGGGATCAACAGACCCCACAGGCTCACAGGTCCAAACAGGAATCGGACCCCACAAATCCTACTGCAGGAATTTTGGGTTATCCTTTTGTCTGTTTTTGGCTTTGGTTTCCTTTCCAACTGATCCCGACAAGGGCATCCTCAAAAAATCCACAGCCGTTTCTTCTTGATGGAGGTCTGTTTGGAGGCCGCCGGAACAGATCTATTGCAATCCCCTGAAGACCTGAAGCAGCTTGGAACCAACGTGTACGGGCATGTGAGATCCATGTCTAGGTCCCCCAGTCACGTGCCCTTTCGCACCCTTTTTTGGTTGGGAGGGTTCCACTAAACTAGACTACAGAGAAAAAAAAGGACCCTTCTTCTAACCTCTCTACTGGAGGACCTAGTTGTTTTGTTGAGGGTACGTTGGGAAACGACCAATCCACAGGCTGAAATCCTTAACCACCAAACATGGGAAACTGGTCAAGGTTTGGTACGTGGTGAACACCCATGCGAAACTACCCAAACACTGACCCTGAAGACCAGATTTCGGGGGGCAGTGTCCAGTTTTTTTGAGAGTTTGAGGGCCCAAGTGGATGCTTGTTTGTTTTTTGTACGCACCCGTTTAGGTTTGTTTCAACCACCAAAGCGACTTCGCTCGGTCGGCCATGGGCCTCCTGGCTGCGGGTTTTTCGGCGCTGCTGGCGCCAGGCTGGGGCGCCGGTTTGGGCCGAAACTTTTCGGCCAGGTTCAAGGGAGAAAGTCTGGGTGAAGTATGTCCTAGTTGTTTTTTGTTCTCGTCTTGTTTTTTTAGGAATAGTTTTTTGGGGGGAGATTGTGTCCTAGGCTTGTTTTTCGGAAGTTGTTTTGGGGGAATAGTTGAGCAGTCCAACCCTGGTTCCGTTTCAACTTTGGGGGTGTGGTGGAACCATGTCAAGGGAACAGAGATCAATTGATCTTGAATCACTCACTTCCTGAGTCCCTGGACTTTAATCTTGTCGGGAAAGCCGTGTCAGTGGTAAATATAAGGATTGAACTGCATTTGGCCATCCTCTCAGGAGGTGAGACCTCCCCCCCCCCCGGCCTTTGCATTTTGGTGGTTTGGACCATAGGATTGGTATCTTCCTCATTTGGGAAACCAAAAAGAACTGAGGTCCCGGAACCACACCTCCAAACCACAAACTGGGGGCTACTCCTGACTTGACAGCGGCAGGCTCAGCTCCGTTACCAACTGTGGATGATACCTCCTCTCGTCCCCTTGCCAATTTATTCCAAAGGGGTACCCTGTGGTCAGTGGATTTCAATTTGGGCCCCTCGTGTTGCAGCAAGCTTTTGCTCAGGTTTCCTAACAAGTCGAGGGACATGTTGTTTTTCTTGTCCGGCTTTTTCTCAGCCATGTCACTCCCAGCCTCTCGTCCAGGCCATGCGAGTCAGGACCTGGCTTGCGCGGGGAGCGAAGACCCACAACACCGCTTCAGCATCGGAAGTTCTGGCAGGTCTGCTTTTTTGGACTTTGGTACCCTGTTTTGGGCGGTTTTACAGGGAAACCAAAAGGACAACCACCCTTTTGGGGGGGTCCCCTCAAAACAGGCACACACCCAGGTGACATGCAAAATAATGCGTTTAGTCTTGCCAAATATGCGTCAGCATATCTCGCGATGTCCTTGGTGGGCGGTGTCGATGTGTTTCTCATGGTCCCATAGGCGCCATGGTCAACACACCTCACTTCAGACTTGCTCTTTGGGATGGTCCCGCCACTGAACAGCCGTCGTCAGACAAGTGTAGGAGTTCCCATTGAGGAACCTATGGCTGAACCAAAGACGCAAACCTGCGGTTTGCCCTAGCTCTTGAATTTTGAGCCACACCCATAGCCATGGCCTAAAGAGGTCAACGACATCGTTTTTCGGCTCCATGAGCCGACGGGATCCCACATTTCAACAATCCAGATTTTGGTTGGGGGCTGAACCCAGGGGCCAAACCTGGTTTGAACACCTGGGCCCGGATTCTTGGGAACCCCAAGGGGTGCGAAAGAACAGCTTGAAAGGGGTTAACACCATCCCATGGCAGGTCTTTGCGGCCAAATCGCCCCAAAAGGACCCTGTTGTTTTTGGAAAATGGAGCTTGTCCACACCTACCAAATGGATGCCGATTAAACCAAACCAAAAGGTGATGGACCTTGCTCGACCGTCTGGACAGGGGGAGCAACTGAAATAGCTTCAGAGGCATAGGTGTCCTTTTTGTTTGTTTCGCTCGAAAAAATAGATGGCGATTCCTAACTCACCTTGTGGTTTAATCATCTATTCCCCCTAAAAGGACACCTGTGCTTGTTTCCATTTCCCGGGCAGTTTCAATGGAAACCACCTGCACCACCTAAGAAACCTTAAATGATGATTCCCTTGTAAATACCAACAAACAGTGCAGGATCCACAGTAGCTGCAGAGGTGCCTTCGCCCCAGCCAGGACTTCCGAGCCGTGGTCGCCTCTGGGGGTTGGCACAGCTGCGCGCTGAAACGTGGCAACGGGGCGGCGGCCTGCTGGGGGGCGGATGACTATGGCCAGACGCTGTGGCGGCAAGACCACGGCATTGCAGTGCTTCCCCTTTTTGTGTGGTTGTGGCTCGAAAACCGGTACTCAAAATGGAACCCTGGCATGGACCAAAACCTGTGTAACCCCTCTTGTTTAATGTTGAGCCAGTTTACTGATCCCCTTTTGGCATAGCTTTCAAGTGGCAACAAAGGGAAACCCACCACCTCAAGGGGGGTCGCTAATTTTGTGAGAAAGACCCATGTGCCAAGGTCCTTGCTCTGGGCATCCGCTTCTTTCCTGTTTTGGAAACCCCACCAATTTTGGGGTTTGCCCAATTGTGGATGGACGAAATCCGCTCGCACCACTTTGAAGCTATGGGAAGCCATTGTTCGTTGGTATTTACATGGGAGTTGTACATATATATATATATATATGCATATATATATATATATATGTACTATCATTCCAGGGCTTCTTAGGTGGTGCAGGATTTCGTCCAAGAGTATGTTGACTGCCCAATTGAAGCAGCAACATATGAAGCAACTGCCGACCTCACAAAGAAGCCTGCGACTGAGACTTAGTCGTCAGGGCCTGCAAGGCTCTCGGTGGTGTGAAGCATTACCTTCTGAGCAAAGGAGATGTGTCAAGGTGACATCTTGGGCAGTTTGCGAATGGGCTGCCCGCCTGGCGGCTTTTAAGTTGCGTAGATTCCGAGGGATCTCCTCGTTGCCCTAGAGAGAAGCGCGCTCAGATTTCGACAGGTACTCAAGGAACCCCGCATCTTTAGGGACTCCTTTGGGAAATGGACCGGGTCCCCGTTTTTGCAGTTGCAACCCAAGCCCGTTTTCATTTTTGCAGCGGGCGGTTTTTCATCCACTCGACTCGCGGCTTGTTTTTGGATCCATGTGCCAAGGTCCAGTCCGCCGAAGGCCTTGTTCGGGGCTTGGTCCGAGTGGCAAGAAACTGTTCGGTTGGGAGGGGAGGGAAAGGGAAAGGGAAAGGGAAAGGGAAAGGGAAAGGGAAAGGGAAAGGGAAAGGGAAAGGGAAAGGGAAAGGGAAAGGGAAAGGGAGGGTAGCCTGCCAGCAAAAGCGCTTGGACTTTCATCACTTTCATGTTAGCTGGTTTGGGGGGGGGCTCTGTTTTTGTCCACCCTCTAAAACCTTTTGAGTTGATTTGACCGCCTTTTCTCCTCGGAGGACTCCTCGGCACAAAGTTCCACAAACCAGCTTGGTCGCTTAAAGTACGCGTTTCAGGCTTTTAAACAGTCACCCTGGCTTCTGGACCAGCATTTGTCCCTTGAAAGGTGGTAACCTCCTCTTCAAATAGAGACTTATCCAATTAAAAGGCCACCCATTGAGTTGTGACAGAAGGCAATTCCCACTACCCGGTCGCTGAACTTCCATTTGTTTAGGACTATTGTTTGTTTTTTTCCCCCTGTTGGTTTCAAAAGGAATCGATCACTACTGGACATGTTTTCTATTTTTTTCCAGGGGGCCAAAAAGCAAATGGAAGTGAATCAAAGGTCACACGGGGCATTTTTCGCGTGGCCCGGGGCCTGGGAATCGACTCGGGGCTCGGATCGCTTCGGAAGCGGCGCCCTGAGGGCCGGTTCCTGGCCCTGGGCGCGGGGAAGGCCCACAGCTGCGGGGTGCGTCCCGGGGGCCGAGTCGAGTGCTGGGGCAGCAACGAGCACCGCGGCCAAGAAGTCGAAAGAGACGGGAGAAACCTTTCGGAATTTGGGGCGCCAGGCAGCCGTATGGTGGACACTTAGGGTCTATTTTGCAACCTCCTTCTTTTGGGGTATTGGATTTTTAGGGTTCTTGGTTGCAACATAGACTCTAGGTGTGCATGGCACGGGGGGGCAGCCCCCGGAAATTGGGGGGAAACGCAAACTCGGGGGGAACCCCAAAATTGTGGAAGCTCAATAGGGGAGACTCCGCAAAAGAGGGGACACCAGCTAAACAAAAGCTGGACATTCAAGATCAAGTCGCCAGGTCTGTTTGCAAGATGGCGGCTGTTTCCCTCGTGACCCACCGGCCAGGATGTGGGATCCCCGCTGGCGGAAGGGCCGGCGGTTGATTCGAATCAGCGTAGGGCTGGTGGTTGCCGGACCCGCTTCTGTTTTTTGTGACTGCCTGCACTGCTCATTCCCTCAAAAATGCCAGATAGCCAAGAAACACTGCAGCCTGTAACTTAACTACTGTTCGTGGTTTACTTGCCTGGAAACATGAGGGAGGTGTGAAATTGATGTATCCACTATATCACTGCATGGCCACTTTATCAAAGGAGGTATATACATGTATGTACTCTATTTTGGCCCAGACGTACTGGTTAGGGTACCAGCCATGGAGTTTAGGGGAGCTTCCTGCGATGCCAAGGGAATCGCCAAGGGTATCGCCTTGAAAGTAATAAATATCAACAATGGCAATTATCACTTTGGGCATCATGTGGTCAATGCCAGTTGGAAAGCACACTAATCATGTGAATTCCAGGAACTGGCATAAGTTCCACTAGTCTTTGTGTTTCCCTCCGCAAAAAGGGGCACCTAACAACAAACATCACTCACCCCACCCCTTCCCCCCCGCCTTTCCGCCACCCCGGCCACAAAAACAACAAACAAAACAAGACACACCTCGCCCCACCACCCTCACCCCCACCCCCCACCCCCACCCCCACCCAACCCCACCCACCCCCACCCAACCCCACCCAACCCCACCCAACCCCACCCAACCCCACCCAACCCCACCCAACCCACCCCAACCCCACCCAACCCCACCCAACCACCCCACCCCACCTTTTCCCCCTCCCCTCCCCCCGACCCGCGAGCCCGTGAGGCACCACCAGTCCGAGAGCCCGGAGAAGGAGATCTTCGCGCAGGTGGCCTGCGGCGCGGCGCACAGCTGCGCGCTCAGCCAGGCGCGTTTTGGGGCGGATGGTGGGCGGATGGCGGTAGGTGGGCTGGGGTCGGGATGGGGGTGGTGGGGATGGTGCGGAGTTGGGGGTATGTGTGTGGGGGGCGGGGTAGTTGGGTCTGAGTGTGGTAGGTGGGTGGAAGGCAGGTGGGGGATTCGTGGGGTAGGTGGGGGATAGGTGGGGTAGGTGAGGGAGGGTTTGTGCTTATGAAGGTCATAGTACGGCCTATGTAAACAGTATATATATATAGAAATATATATATATGTATATATATATAGAGAGAGAGAGAGAGTTGATTGTTAGGCTGTGCGCAGTTTGTTTAGGCGCTGTTTTTGGTTGCTGGTGGCACCAGGCGCATATAGGTGAAGCCTATAGAAGTCACATCTTACTGCCATGGCCTTGCTCCTATACAACGTATCGTAACCAGGTGTTAGCATGTGTTGGTTTGTGAATGTGTTGAATGAATCATGCGTTGGTCGTTGGTCAAGCATGCACCAGTTCAAGCAGGCGTTGGTGTATAGAGTGCGCTGCGTCACAATGCCCTCCTTAAACATGAATTGGGCTGAGAGCTTGTCGGGTGTCAATGGGAAAGGATCGGCTCACGACTTGTGACTCAAATTGTGGCTGGTGACTCAGACCCCTCAAAGGATGGAATCCCATTCAGGGGGCAAATTGAGCCATGCTGGCGCTTGGTTCACTAAGGATTCTAGGAATACCTTCCATTTCCATTCTTTCCAGGCATCCTTCTTTCTACAAAACCGCCCAAAACCCAGGTTGGAAACAGCTGGTTTTTAAAAAGAACAATGGTTGAAAAGAGTGGACAAGGAATCACCCCCTATATAAAATAATATTGTTTCTTTCTAGATTTTTCGATCGCTCT
This sequence comes from Effrenium voratum, assembly GCA_963377175.1. Taxonomy (NCBI): domain Eukaryota; class Dinophyceae; order Suessiales; family Symbiodiniaceae; genus Effrenium; species Effrenium voratum. The sequence continues at coordinate 563,775 of CAUJNA010003454.1, read as the reverse complement.
GGCTTCCACACAAGCCTTAAGGAAGCAGTTGTGACATGGAAGTAATCAACCCCTAGGATGGCGAAGTGCACTGCTGGGGCAGCGACGAGCACGAGAGGAGTTCTGGTGCACCCGTGGGAAGGTGGGCTGCGGAAGCGTGGGTTGGGGCAACAGAAACTAGGTCCCCAGCTAGGTGCCCGACCTCTCACCCTTTTTTGGTTGGGAGGGTTCCCCGTGTTTAAAATAGACAAAGCAGAAAAAAAGTTGGTACCAACTGATTCTGACCTCTCTACTGGAGGACCTAGTCCCAAAAGCGGTTTCTTCGAAGGGGCTTTGGCTTACACCAGCCCAGAGTGTGTGTTTGTGTGAGCGAGTTTGGGGTGTGGGGTGCGGTGGTGTGGCGTTGTGTGGTGTTGTGCTGCGTTGTGCCTGAGGGCCAGGAGGGGGTCATGACGATGATGATGATTGTTGTTATGATTTCAAGATATGACAAGCCCTTGCGCAAAGGAAAGATGAGCAGCCTCAACCAGGGTCACGAAAAAGCACGGGAATGACATAAGTACTGGACTTTTGTGTAGCAGGAAACGCCCCTCTGCAGTTTAGGATTTAGGTATGAGGCTCGGTGCGCCAATTGAATTGCTTGCTTGCATCAAGTCGCGGCAAAACAACATACGTTTGACAGGACTGTGTCATGGGGAAATTGCCATAACGCCCCTCTGCGGTTTAGGATTTAGGTATGAGGCTCGGTGCGCCAATTGAATTGCTTGCTTGCATCAAGTCGCGGCAAAACAACATACGTTTGACAGGACTGTGTCATGGGGAAATTGCCATGCCACCAAGAATGACTACTTGCACATTGGAAGTGCCACTCGTTGGAACGGTCGAATGGGCAAAACGTGACGGCCAACCCGCCAAAAGCACATGCCACATGCACGGCCAGCATACTTTGTGCAAACTTGCAGTACCCTCTCTACCACTGACATGGCACCTGACAGAGAGTCGCTTGAAAAGGAAATTGATCTTCCAAATACCCTCCCACAAATGCTATGTTAGTGGGAGGAGGGGCACCTGTCATTCCCACATACCAATTTTCGGCGGGGCACTCGGGGTGTCAAGCCGTTCGAAACGGCGGGAGCCTTTGATCACTTGGCAGTGTGCCTGCGCTTAGCAAGCATCAACCCTGGGACTGGCTCGGCGCGCAAACTACTGATAAAACACATCAAGGCACAGCATTGCTTGAACAAGGAGGGCTCAGGCTACTGAGGGCCATTGCGTGGTGTTCAGGACCAAGGCGAGGATTATTCAGTTTCGCAAAAGGAAGGGCAGGCAACCACTGATTACGCTGAGTGGTCGTGCAATGCCATTTGCGACTGTGAACTGTTTATCTTTGCATCTATGTGCGAGCCACTGCTTGTTTGCTTGGAAGTGTGAACAGGATCTTGAATGTGAAACAAACAAGTTCTTCTCCCCAATCTTCAAGGAGCAAGGCAAGCTTGTTAGCTGATGATCTTTGAAATCTTCAAGGTTATGCCAGGCAAGGCTACAGCTGGATGAAGAGTTCTACTTTCACCCTGCCGTACCCCGAGGGTCCAATTCATCGATATTTGGGTGTGTCATTTTTAGGCGGTGTACCTTTTTGCGGTTTGGTTAAAGGGGAACCAGAGGAAAACCAACGGTTTTTGTTGGATCCCCAATTTGTAGGCACACTCATTGGTGTTTTTGCTTGTACTTGACGCTTTTAACCATACCCAAGCCTGCAACAATACAAGTGGTCGGGCCCTGTGGGGTAGGTTTGGGTCCAAGCAAGCGACCCAAATGGGTCACACGTGGTGTCTCTTTTTGGAGTTGGAACCCTTCACGTGCTTGGCAACTTGCAAAATGAACAACTAGCAGATTCAAGTCCTAGGTTTAGGGTCGAAGGTTGATTCCAAGGTTGGAGATGGTTGGAGACCCTGAGGGGTCCCGCCAACGTGGCACCTGTGGATAGGAAGATCAGTTTCCTCTTGGAGGGAGCAACGTGAAAGGGAGGGCACTTCCAATGTGCAAGTAGTCATTCTTGGTGGCATGGCAATTTCCCCATGACCCAGTCCTGTCAAGCGTATGTTGTTGTGCTGCGACTTGAAGCAAGCAAGCAGTTTAACTGGCGCACGGAGCCTCATACACTACAGTAAATCCTAAACTGGAGAGGGGCGTGTCCTGCTACACAAAAGTCAAATACTTGTGTCCTTTCACTTCATCTTTCCTCGCAAGGGCTTGTAATAGCTTGAAATCATAACAGTAATAACAATCATCATCATCATGACCCCCTCCTGGCCCTCAGGCACAACATAACACAACATAACACAACACCACACAACGCCACCCCACCCCACCCCACACCCCAGTCACACGCTCACACAAACACACATACTTTGGTGTAAGCCGAATCCCCAGCCACAGCCCAGCTTTCGCCACCTGAGGTTTGTGGCGATCAGCGCCTCTGGGGGCCACAGCTGCGCCCTGAAAGCTGACGGCACCGGGGCCTGCTGGGGCTTCAACGACGCCTGGCGCACTGGCGCTCGCGCGGACGGTTTTGGTCCATTTGGGTATGGCTCAAAATTAAACGATCGGAGGGGCAGACCGCGGGTTTTGGGTTACCCATGTTTCCACTTACCAGGGCAACCCAGTTTGGGTACCGGTTTTTTGAGCCACAGCCATTTGGGTATGGCAAAATACTGTCTAGGGCCCCAAATGGTAGTCCATTTGGGTCCATTTGGCTGCATGTGGCAGGGCAACAGAGATAAATGGCTCCAAAACTCCCGAGGTCCAGCTAGGTGCCCTGCTACCCTTCTTTTTTTTGGGGGGGGGGGGTTCCCCTACTAAAATAGCCTACAGAAACAAGTTGGTACCCTTATTCTAACCTCTCTACTGGAGGACCTAGCTGTGGATGGACGAACTCCGGCACCACCTAAGAAGCTCTGGAATGATGATTCCCTTGTAAATACCTCAGCTAACAATGGTTTCAAAGTGGTGCAGGATTCCATCCGTCCACAGCAAGGGATGGGGGGGCCCTTGAAATGCTGGTTTTCCCGTTGGTGCCAGTAGCTAAGCTAGATGCTAGGTTGGTGGTACTGTCTACTCTTCGGACAGCTAAAGCAAAGGCAGAGTACCTGCTGTAGTTGGCAAACATGATTTTTAGGCGAAGGTCACGTGTCCAGTTGCATCAGATGGTCTGCGGGGCACCGAGGGTCAATGTGTGCGTGTGTCGGGCACATGGAACCCAGAAAGTCATCATCATAGAGGAATCTCCTTTTCCGAAATGAGTGTGCGTCTGTTAGCCGACCTCTCAACATGGTGGTTTTCCTTTTGGTTTCCCTTTGAAACCGCCTTTCCCTCAAAACAGGACAGACCCCAAATCGACCGATTTTTGGGATCCTGGGCAGAAACTCGATTGGTCCTGCTAAGGAGTACAACCAGACTGATGCGCCTGGGCGACTGGATTTGGATTCGAAGGATTGGAGGTGGCGGGCCCTCAGACACAGTGGTGCCCTGCTTTCCGTTTTGTGAGAGGGGGTGATGGATTTCCCTGTGCTCACTCCCTGACTTCATGGACTTCAAACTTCTTGCAAAAAACCACTTTAGTGGCAAACAAAAAAGTTCAGACTTCTTTTTTTGAGGCCGCTTCTTCCCACTTTAGTGGCAAACACAAAGTTCAGACTTTTTTTTGGTCCAGTCCACTCAGTAAGTGAGGCCTGCCCTGCTTTTCCCAGGTGGCTACTTTATCCCCTGGAGACACTCAAGCAGAAGTTTCAGTTGCCTAAGCCCAGTAGATTCATCTTGTCCTGAGGGCTACTGGGCAACGGATCTTTAGACCTTAACTTTTGGTTGAAATCATTTGGGGTTTTTACTTTAACCAAACCTTCACTCACTTTTTGCAGGGGGGTCAACAGCAGCAACCAAGTTGTTTTTTACAACCAAAAGAGGTTGCCTAGTATCAGGGCTTGACTGGAGTTCATGGAGTCCATCCCTTTTGTCCGGTTGGATTTTGCAGTGAAGCCAAACAACATCTTCAAGTCCTGACCCGTGTGAAGAAAAGCAACGGGGGAGATTTTGCTGATGTGAGCTATGTTCAATCTACCTGCCTATTGGTGTCAATGAGCATTTGCCCTTCTTACTTGTAAGGATTGGAGGCGACTGCGAGTATCCTCAAGGCGCCCAAAGAAACGCGCACGTCCATTGCTATCCCTCAAGCAATTTCCAGCTGAAAGTCGGCAATACGAATAGGCACCCTAGATAGGCCGCCCGCTGGAATGGTCTTCTGACAACCATCGCTGGTCAAGACGTGTTGCGACGCACCTGCGCTTTTTGAAGCGGGTTGGAGCACAAGGTGCAAGGGGGTCACTATTTTATCCACTTGTGCGTGTTAAGCGCAGTTCAACCATGTGGGCCCATGTTAGGGAGTGCCTGCAATGGGTGTCCGTTTCACTTTGGTTTTTCAAATGCAACAAGCTTCCAAAACGACCGACACGAGCTTCCGACAATCGCGGGTTTCCTTTTGAGCGGTACGTAGAGGAGAAGCCACCCAAAGACTTCCAATGTTGGAAATCTATTTGATCACAGGTCATCTGTTTGAATGGGTGTTTTTTTGCCACCCTTTGTGAGAAAATTGGCGACCCCCTCAAAAAGGAAGAATCCTTCACTACGAGGGGTCGATCATTTTTTCACAAAAGGTGGCAAACAGACCCCTGCCTGTTTGGAGGTGTGCCCTACTGTTGGAGGTTCTATGTGCATGACACCATTGTGTGGCTCTGAAGCAGGTGCCGGACGTCCTGTTCCGCCAGCTAGCCCCAGGCGCAGAAACCCGTGCGTTATTCTTTGGTTTCAAAGGGAAAACAGTTGCTACACATGTTCCGAGCCATCCGGTTCCCGAGCTTAGGCTTTGGTGGTAGTTTCCACCAAGCCACTAAGAGTTGAACTTTTAGCAAGGGAGCTGGTTACAAAATAGCCTGGAACTGTCCACCCTGTGGAAGGTTGCCCCATGCATTGTGTGGTAAGGTTTATGTTTCCGTTTCGCACCAACTGGTCAAAACATGTGTTCCTTTGCCGCTTTTGGGAAGGAGGTGCCGAACCAAATGCCATCCATGCGCCTAGCGCCCTTCGGTGCTTTGATGCGCAGGTTACCTGCACACCTGCGGCCTGAATCTTCAGAATGAGACTGTCTGCTGGGGTCAGAAGCCGCTTGGCGAACGAAAGGTGGCATGGAATCCCAGACGGGTAGGAACAGGGGTAGTTGAGAGTCCCTTTCGGGCTCTTCAGCCTTACAAAACCCCCACCACCCCTTGAGAGCCCTGGGGTTCCTTGGCGTTCCCTGGTGAATGTAAAGGAAAAGGAAAAGGTTACCCATCCATCCATCCATCCATCCATCCATCCACCCACCCACCCACCCACCCATCCATCCATCCATCCATCCATCCATCCATCCATCCATCCATCCATCCATCCATCCATCCATCCATCCATCCATCCATCCATCCATCCAAGGAAGCCTTGAAGAACCGCCCTTGCACTATCCCCCCCTACAAATCTCGTCGCGCGTCATGGTTTGGCCATGTCCTGGCCATGTCCTGGCCGGTTTTTCCGCATCCCAGGCGTGGGGACAACAAGCCACCGCCAGGACAGATCTCCGGGTACGGTCGAGGTGATTTGGTTCAATCCTACTTTTCCCAACCAGAGGCTGCAGTACTGTGCCGGAGTTTTCTTGATTCAATTTTGAATCCCTTGTTGTTCAACCAACCACTCCCTGAGTTCCGTTTCGCTTTTTGGGAAGACCAATTTAGTGTCAATCACAAGTTCTGAAGTGAGACCAGAGGCCGAACTGTACGACAGAAGCCGTGGAATACTCGGGCTCAGTGGACCCGGAGACGGTTCTGATCAGGGTTCTGGTTGATCTCTCGGGGTTTCTCCAACCACTTCTGTGATACAAGAAGGAAACCCCCCTTTAGAAGAGCAAAAGAGTCTTTGGGGTTAGGCCCTTTCTGTTGTATCACAGAAGTGGATTCCATTCCCCACAACCCTGGTTCTAATTTATTCGGGTTGTGACCACTTGCGAAGGGTCCCCCAGTGCAAAACGCCGAGTCCTCGCCGAGATCACGGCCGATAGACCGACGCTGATTGTTGGGCAAGTCGAGGTCCTCCAGTAGTGCCCTTTCTCACCCCTTTGGGGGGAGGGTTCCCCGTGTCTAAAAATGTCTAAAATAGACTGCAGAAAAAAGGGTATTATTATTGTAACCTCTCTACAGGAGGAGCTAGATCCTTTCCGGAGCCCAATGCTTTAGAATGACGGGATCCTGACAGGTTCCAACTGCTCCCTACGCAAACAGTCAAATTTGTCAGGGCCCAAAAGCAAAACCGCAAAACCCCAAATCACCTGGAAAACCATGGGTCACAGCTTCGTGCGGCTTGGGTCAGGACGCTTCAAGCAGATCTCCTCCCGTGGACCCTTCACCTGTGCGCTGGAGACGTCAGGCCTGGGTTCGCACCCGCTTTCCCTTTGGTGGCTTTCCCCCCAAATGGCCAACCCCTAGAGGGTTCCAATTCTTTTTCTGCCAGGTTTAGCTGAACAGCGGCGCTGGTGCCAGGAATTGTTGTGGAACCTGCATTTTACCTGAAGAAGATTGTAAACTGGACACACGCAAGACTTGAATGCAAATACATATTATAAGTTATATAGTTAGTTGTGCAGGTGAGTGTCGAATTGTGAGGCCCGTTGTTTTGGGCGGCACCAGTCCTACAATAAATGGACACCTCTAAGTGTAGGCAAGGATGCTAGAGAGAGAGAAAGTGTAGGGGATATTTTGTATGATGCAAAGATACAGCCTATGTGAACACCTGAATACATGATCATGTGTACAAATCTTTGAGCCCGAGCTTTCTAGCCTTACTAGTCGAAAACTCTGGAGTTGTTCAGGTTTGTCCATGTCAGTCTGTAATTGTGTCGCTCAGAGGGCTGTAGGTTTGAGCATTGCGAGGACCAATTGTCGGGCTTTGTTACATACTTGCCGGCAACTGTTTAGCTTTAGTTGTCACAACCAAAGAGCAACACATAGTCTCACTCCCTGAGTTGCTGGACTTAGTCACTTTTTGGAACGGCCTTTTTAGTGACAAACAAAAGTTTGGACGTTTTTTGGCCAATCCACCCAAGAAGTGAGTAGTAAACATCTTCAATGCCACTGAATTCTGAAGCTTCAGGCACGGTGTTTTGCTGGTGCACTGGCTCACCTCAGGGATCGTTTGGGTAAAACGAGGTTGAATGTGAAGGTTCCTCCATTCTGATGTTCTCAATGCAAATGTTGGAACCTTCCTAGGGACGTTTGCAAGGACCCCGCTTTCCGCTTGAGCCGCTAGGTCCCCCCAGCAGTGCCCGACCTCTCAGCCCTTTTTTGGGGGGAGGGCAAGCCCCTACTAAAATAGACAAACCAGAAAAATCGGGTACCCATAGTCTAACCTCTCTACTCAAGGACCTAGGCCAAGGGCCAAACTAAAGCTTCATCCCTCTCAGGCAGGGCGGTATGCTGGCCGCAAGCCGAGCAGAGGCGCGACGGGGAAGCGCTTCAAACGGATCAGGTACTCTGAAGCTGCTTGCTGGTTCGATGGGCAGAGAATGAGTTGGAATGAGCCCAAGAAAACCAATCCATTTCGCACCACTTGCAAACCATGGGAAAACACTATTTGTTGGTAATTACAGGGGAATCATCCTTCCAGGGTTCCTGAGGTGGTGCAGGATTTCGGCCATCCACTGTATGATTTCCTTTAAGGTACTTGCAGTTCATACCCAACACCTACTAACATCATCTGAGCACAAGCAAGTCTTTTGGAAAAGGGGATGCCAGAGGTAAACCCTTTTCGTGGGGTCCCCTGTTTGGAGAACCCCGGTGTGCATGGCACACCGTGCACACGGGTACCTCCAATCGCCTCGCAATGCCTCGCACCTGGCTCAGGGACGACCAGTTTGAGTACATCTCAGTTGGGGGCTCCCACTTGTGCGGCGCGGGAAGCCCCAGACTTCGATCAACCGGGGACAGCTATGGTTTCCCTTTGTCCGTTGGTTTCGACAAAGGGCTTTTCTTGCGGGGGCTTCCCTTTGTTGATTTGAGTGAGGGAAGAGATTGACACCCGTAGCACCCTGAAAGCGGGCGCTGGAGATGTTGACTGGAGCGTAACTTCGGGATGCTCGGTGCATCGTCGTGTTCTTGACGAGTGACGGGGTTTTGCGCATGGTTGCCCCATCATGACCCAAGGCGGCGAGAATCGCAACGTGCACCACTTGCAAGAAAAGAGGCAGATAGCCGTAGTGCCGCGTGAAAGTAGATTGCACCAACAGTTCGCACCAACAGTTCAACCCCCATGAAAAGAATGATTGACCCAATTTGGACAGAGACAATCCTTGGGTAAACAGAGGTGGTTGTATCAACCCTTTTTGATTCATGGTGGCTTGAACCCCAGGGAATTTCCTCTGAAACGGAGTTGAAGCCGTGCCATCTTCCTATTTCACCTGGTCCATCGAGGTGCAGACTTCGGGCAAGATCCTTTGCCGCGGCAAGGACGACCGAGGCGCGGACACGGCGCGATGTCTGGCGTGGGGATTTCCGCAGACGGCTGTGTAGCCACATGAACCGAGGGTCTCCCTCAAAATGCTTGTCGATTTTAGGGTGAGCATGAAATTGAAAGAGAGCTTGAAGACCTGACTTTTTGCTGTGCCCTTGGGCCAAGATTTAGAAGCAAAGACGGCGCTCTTCACGCAGCTTACGAAACGGTGTTTGACCAGCCGACGGTTCAGCAGGTCAGTCGAGCCCGCCTTCTGGGCAATTCGAGCTACCTCGGACGCTTAGCGCTGAGGGTTGGGCAGGGGTGCGTGGGGGCGTTCGTGCCATGGTCACCGCGTCAGGTTCTGTTTTTGCCCAGTTGTGGATCTAGAAAGACCACCAGAAACCTGGACGATATGGACTTTTTGCGCGATTCGCTCCGTTGACCATCTATGGACCTTTCGGGGTGCTTGGAGAACCCTTACGGTCTCTTTGACAAGACTACCCCGATGGAATTCATAGGGGCCATATGCTTCGTAGGAATTGAGGGGATGCTGACCGCTGCTTGTGTCATTCGTAAGTGAGGTTTGTATGTGGACTTGCCTCCGCAAACCTCCGCAATCTAGATGCTTGGCTTAGCCATTGCCCCTCTGCCAATTACTTTGCTTGGATGAATGGTCCATCGCACAACAGGGGGTTCGCTGCAACCAGTTTTTACTTTTCAAGCTGCATTTCAAGCCCACATCCAAAGCGTTTGGGCTGTGCAAGTGCCAGCCATCATCTATCGTCGGATGGCAGCTAGAAAACAGTAAAAACAATTTGGGGGGGTCTGATCATTGTTAGTAGGAGGCTGCAAAACACTGTTTGTTTGCTACCATACCAAGGGGTGGAATTCATTTGGCAACGATTTTTGTTCAGGGCAAGAGGAGCCAACCGCATGCAGCTTGAGTGGGGACCCTTGTCTGGGTGTCGGGCGAGTCACGAGCAGCCGAGGAGCCGACGCGGCAAAGGGAGGAACTCAGCGCGCACGGAGCTTTGAGCGAGAAAAACGACAGCGTCTCGGTTTCGGAACCGGCGGCAACCAGGGTTGGTTTCCGCATATGGGGAGGGCCTTTGTTGAAGGAACCAGTTTTGGGGTTAGTTTAAAGGGAAAGCAAAAGGAAACCGGAGCCTCTTTTTTATTTGGGGGGGGGGTCCCTTGAAAAAGACACACTTAGATGCACCCTCTTGGTGATGACAAACTTCACCTTGCAAGGCATTTGGTTTGGAGTTCCCTTTTGGGGTGGATGTTGTGGGAACAAATATGAGAAGTGTTGGGGGCCCCTCCAAAAGTGAACCTCCACCAAAACCAGGGGCACCCCAGTCACCATATTAATTGATAGGGATTACCTTGAGCAACTGGATCCCAGCTGCAGCTACTATAGTAGGAAACCCCACCAAATGTTCTGTTTTCGTTGTTAAATGGTGGTGTGCCCTTGGTTGTCTATACAGGTAGTCAAAGTTCCAAGCACAGAGAACAGAGAAGGTTGCAGCCTGGTCACTACCACTGCTATGGCCATTCAGGGACTGTGTCTTTCCAAGTCAGGATTCCTTACAATCAGGTCTACCAAGTAGATCTTGATACCGTCATTGTAAAGCTTGCTGAGAGTGCCCTGGCCAAGTCCTACAATTGATTGCTTTGTTGCGCCCCTTCCTTATCAATACCTTGGCCGTGGAGGGGGGGGGAAAGAGCTCCGCTCCAGGAAAACATGTGCGACTCAGAAAGGCTGCTGAGCCAATTGGGGTGCATGCGTTGCATTTTCTGGTGATTGTGTTGTGAGACATGGGGCACACATCTACATACGTATGTATATTTATCTATATATATATATACATATATACATAAATATGTGGAGTGAAGCGCGAATCCCAAGCAGTTCATAAGGTTTTTTTGCAACTCGCTTTGAAACCTGCAGCGTCCTTCCTGAAGCTTAGCGACGGTCCCGTGAAACGAGTACTAAAGGCGAGCTTCCGTCCCGAATGCTACCCTTTGCGTAGCCCCGCGAAGAGGAACGTGAGCTTCACTGTTGTTGGATCAAGTCTTGAGTTGCTTTGGCTTTTTGGGTTCTGTTCATTTTTAGTAGGCCGCGAAAACTGGCAGTTTTTTTGCAAGCCCCTGCCAAGTGCTGCAATGCCAAAGCACTCTGCAGACTGAACCAAAACACCTGTGGGGCATAGGTGCGAAGCAAACGCAGAACCGCGTGCCGCCAGTTACTTGTGGGCAAGTAGGACAACAAAAGACAGTCTAGTCCAGCTGACTTGTGGGTTTACATTTCATGGATGTTTGCGAGCAGGCTGCATTGCTGGTCCGCGGCCATTTTTAACCGAGCCGCTTTTTACCAGTTGCATGGTCTGGGTTTAGCGTGACGCTACCGCCCAGACTTGCAAGAAGACAGTCAATGCACAAAGAGAGCAACCAGTAGGCATGAACAATTCAGCTACGCAGCAGCAGGAATCCATCCTTTAGTTTTTGAAACCGTGGGGTGTCGCCCCTGAACATTTGTGGCCCCAATATTGCCACAAAGCCTACCAAGACTGAGGAATCCTGACACTCGACCAAGGCTGGTTTTGCTAATTGTTGGGCCCCTAAAATGGGGGCCCCCTGTGCATCAGAATCATGATTACGTGATCCTGTTGGCCGCGATGCAGCCTCACGAGGATGAGTTTTGGCAGCCGCTGGTGGAACAGGCTGCCTTGGCCTATCGTTCTGGCATGGACGAGCAGCTACATCAGGCCGCGCAACGGCCAGCTATCAGTTAGCGCGTTAAGAACCTCCAAAGAGCGGAGTTCACCAATTTGTTTCCTACAGATGCCCCAAAGAATGAGAGTAGAACTATACTTCACCTGAATTCACCGGGGTTTGGTTGGATGTGGTTGCTTCACTTTTGATTGTTTTGAGAATCCGCCGCAACTGCACATTGGTTAGGTATGCTGATTGGAGGTTACTCACTATACTTTGAGCAATGCCGCCACCGCAAACCCCGCCAGCGGAAGATCAATTCTGCGCGGTGGGGTCAACCTTGTCTACGCCCCCCAGTACCAGTAGTGCCCTTTCTCACCCCTTTTTTTGGGAGAGTTCCCCTACTAAGATAGACTACCGGAACAAGGGTACCCTTATTCTAGCCTCTCTACCGGAGGACCTAGTTGTTGATAGTCTATTGCCAGAAGGGATGTGAGGAGCAATCTTCGCCCAGATTTAGATGGTTTAGCGCCTCGCCCGGAAGGGGCTTGCCATCATTCCCCTTTTGGATGCTTGCCCAAGTGGGACGCCAAGTGTGGCTTGCAGTTACTATGTTCATGCCCTCCTTTTCATAACAACTCATACTGTGGATGGGCAAAGATCCATTTCGCACGGCGGATTCTCATCCGAAACCAGGGTCTCGGCGGTGCGAACGGCGGAAGCTCACCAAAACTTGGGGGACCAGGCATAGGTGATCTGGAAAAATAGATGGGGTTCCCTGGCAAATGGATGGCATAACACCACTCTAAGCCAGCGGAATCCATTTCGCACCAGATGGAAAAAAATGGGAAAACCCTTGTTTGTTGGTATTTACACTGGGGTCATTATTTTGACGGTTTCTGGGAGTTATCAAAGTCAATCAAAAATGGGGCTGTTTCCCTTTAACCCACCACTTAGGGGCTGACTTTGATCAGGGTGAAAGAGCGAGGCCAGTTACAGGGCCGTCATTTTTCTGGGGTCTCTCAGGTGCGAGCCATCGGATTTTGCAGCCATCAGGGGCCCTTGGGCCCTGACCGCTGACCCAGGCGCTGCGCGAGATGTTGCGGTGCCTGCGAGAGCAAAGCGAGCGCGCAAGGTGCCTGGGCCATGGCTCGGTTTCTTTGGGAGGTGCCCCTGGCGGGTGGTAAAGGTTAAAGGCACACCAAGAGGAAACCGCCCAAAATATAGAGGGAGCTCCCCGATTTTTTTGAGGCAACCCTTGCGGGTCAGGTTGGGAAGGTGTAGTAGGCCCCCGAAATAGTAAGTTTCGGCTTGCTTTTCCTAGCCAAACCCATCGAGTCGCATGTTCTGAAATGCGGGCCTTCTCCCTTTCGGATGGGTTCCAGAGAAACACACTATAGGTTACTTTGGCCAGCAATAGATGGCACTGGTTTAGATGGTTCCATTCCATTTAAACATTTACTAGGGCCATCTATTTTACCAAAAGGACACCCATGGAAACATGAGGATTTATTTTTTCTCGGAACTGAGAGGGCGATTTTGCATCCGGGCTTGGCCGCATCCTTTCGGGGGATGCGCTTATTTTCGCCAAGAAACGTAGCTGGAGTTCTAAATCTGGAATACATTTGAATACATCGGACAAAGAAAGACCGCAGTAGATGGGTGAGAGTCGAAATTGGCTTGGCAGAAGCGTTTGACGCTTCCTCCACGAAAGGGACCGAAAAGGGATAGGCTCACTACATGTGGACCGAACACTACGAAGATTTGGGGTGAGCTGAGTTTGGGGATGACGGGCAAGCTCAAGGACTGTTTGCCGTATCCACGGTTTGCACCTTTGCCGGGTACGGGATCAGCCCCCGTGAGAGGAAAGGCTGTTTTGACTTGATTTATGTCACTTCATTTCTGCCGTGGTCAATTGTCATTTGCAGAACCCCTTTTGTGGTTCGCACCAACTTGAGGGGGGGCAGAGGCAAGTGTTCGAAGTTCAGATGAGGGTACTTCAAGCTCGCCAGGAGAATCCTGGGAATATAGGCATTTGTTTGCCAGGAAATTTGAGGCCTTGGAACCATGGATGAGCCTTTCAGACATTCTGCGTGTTCAAATGCAAGGGTTGGGTAGCTCCTAAATCAGAGGGGTTCCTTGTCGCTTTTCTTTCAGAGCGATTCAAAAGGGATCTCCAACTTAGAGACCTGCAGTGAAGTCCCCTGCAGTGAAGTCTTTAGCTCTTGTCGCTTGTGTTTTTTGTCTAAGTTATAAGATGCTGACATTTGCAGGAAACTAGCCCACACCCCTAGTTCCGGTGGGTATGTGGCGGACTTTCCTGTGGCTAGTTCAGTTGAGAGGTGGATCGACGCCCCGCGCACTCTGGCTTCACTTGCAAGGAAAAAGGAGTGTGGCTAACACTTGCGTAACAACACCAGGATGCTAGCCATGGTACAATTTGCGCCAGATGTGGGTGCGTGAGGAGGATGACGATCAGCCAAATCAGGGGCAATTTTAATGTGCCATACACTTTTACTCCACTGCAACTTGCTGACTCGCTGAAACCCAGGATTAACAACCCCCTGGTTGATTAATAAGGGGTGACCACATTTGAGGGGGAATCCCCGTCACTTTCCGGGGAAATTGGGGAAACCTCGGGCTCGAACAGGTGCCTCTCAGTTTCCCCTTTTGGGGTATCTTCAAGAGTGGCGTTTGTTTCCATGAAAACCGCCCAGTAAATTCAACTTGCGGAGGGAAATCTGGAGTTGACTCGATATCCCGGCCCCCTTAAAAAATGGAATTGGGGGAGGGGGGTGACCCCTTCCATTTATAGTCCATTTCCCTTTCATGGGGCAGACAAGATAAATGGAATCGGGGGACCGGGTCCCTACCCCCTCCCGGGGGATGACTCGAAAGGCGACTGCCTTCGGGTTTCTTACGGTTGCCCATTCAAAAAATCACCAAAACCGGGGTCCTTGGTTTTTCCTTGGTTCCCCCTTTCCCCCTTCTTTCCCCCTTCGTTGGTTCCCCTTTGGTCGACCCAAGGCGAGCAGAGCAGCTGGAGCTAAGCCTCCGTTCGGAGATGGGCTCCAGCGCCTGGCTGCCGCGACTGCTGAGCCGAGAGCCACTGAGCGCGACGGTGGAGGAGCTGATGGAGGACTTGGCGGCGGCCCAGAAGGACAGACTAACTTCCATTTGCTGAAATGAAGATATGTTTTTATTAGTGTTATTTTATTATTATGCTTATTTTCCCCTGTTGGCTTTAAAGGGAATCTATCACTACGTGCAATATGTTTTTCCATTCCAATGGTCTTAGCCAAATGGAAGCTAACCTTGGGAGGGGCTAGGGTTCCTTGAGTTCGGGTCCGCCGTTGTGAAGGGCCCCCTTGTTGGGTGGTTTTGAACAGGGCTCCTTAAAAGATCTCCATTTTGTCACCATTTGAAACATGGCTGGCTTTTTCAACACCAAAATCAAGGGACGCCACCATTGACAAGTGGCAATGTTCAGGTGTTTTTCATGTAAGGATCCCTGTTGAAGGAAGTCTTGGAGGGTTTTCAACTTGGAGGGCAATCTTGGAGGGCTTTCGGTGATAGCTGGAATTCACTGGGACGGTAGGTTGTCGCCCTGGTTCTAAGGGGGCTAACCCCTAAGTTGGTTGAACCTCCACGCCTGCTCTGGCGCACTGGGAGCAACGAGCGGGCGCAACGACAACGGGGCCAAGATCAGCAACAATGAGCGCAACAAAAACAAACAACAAAAAAAACATGGGCAAGAGCGGTGACATCAATGTTGGTCTCTAAAACCGCCATGCGGTTTAAGGCTTGGATAGGCTGCTTCTTCTGGTTGCCTCGCAATGTCTTCCTCTTCCGGGTGAAACCTCGGGAATGCATCTGTCAGCAGGCTCCCGGCCTGGGCTGGGCGCTCGGAAGCCTGGCTCAAGCACACGCAATGTCTAGGTGCCCTTTTACCCCTTTTTTGGTTGGGTTTGGGTTCCCCTGCTAAAATAGGCTACGGCAAACAGTTGGTACCAACGTATTCTAACCTCTCAAATCGGGAAGAGCTAGATGTGCTGCCAGGGTGGGACTCGAGTGTTTTTTTGTTGTTCTGGCGTGGGCTTGCTTCCTTCAGGGTGCTCGGGGCCAAGGCCCAAAGGATTGCGTTTACATTGCCGCAGTTGTTGTTGCGCGTGTCAATGCTGCGGCGCTGCTCACGTGTTCTCAGGATGTTTGTCGGTTAGCTGGGGTAGACTTAGGATACATTTTACATTTTACCGGTGACTCAAAGTGAAGCAAACAATAGAATATACATTGTATTTTATAACTGGGCCTAACTCTAACCATGTCAGGTTTTCCTTTGGTCACTGGACTAGCCATGCCCTGCCCTCGGAGGAGGACGTGCTGAAGGTTCCCTTCGGCAAAGAGCAGCTGCTGGTTTCGGCGGGCCAGATGCTTGGCAAGTCGAGCATTCCTCAGATGCGAGGTTTGACAATCAGTAGTCTACTTGGTCCCTTACGAAATTATATATTATATAACTTAGTTGGAAAAAGACCGTTGCCTCCTGATTTGGATGATCCTTTGTAAAGCAGGTGGGTTTTGGATGTACTTGTGCTAGGTTAAACGGGAGTTTTGCACACGCCCAAATTTCACCTCAGCCGGGCATTTCGCCTTTTGCCTTCAGAGAATCCGCAGCACGAGAAGTTGTCCCTTGTTGCATCATACTGGCGGCTTTCCTTTTCCGCGCTGGCAAACTACAAGTCCTGCGCTTCCTGTTGCCACCATTTCAACTGCACAAACCAGTCAGGGGCCCCTTTGGGTACCTCCGGAAGCTCAAAGGCGTTTGTTTTTTAGGGGGACCTTTTTTTCCGGTGGTTTTCCTGTTGGTGTCGCTTTAAAACAATCAAAAAAGGGCACCCTCCAAAAAATGAGAGCCTCATGTCGCAGGAACGTGGTGGACTGGACGATGGCCGACGGCCGGCAGCTCTGGCGATGCTGCTTCGCCTGCCTGGAACTTCTCACCTCGGATGCCCCGGCGGCGCTCCACGTGGAGGGGAGGCGTGTGCTCGAGCTGGGCAGCGGCTTGGGGCTGCTCGGCCTGGCGACTTGGCGATAAAAAAAACAAAACGGCCCGGGGTTGGTGTTGTGCGGTTTCCCTACTGAAATAGACTACAGAAAAAAAGGGTACCCTTATTCTAACCTCTCTACTGGAGCACCTAGAAAAGACCGGCCCGGGGCTGGTTCTGTTTCGCTTGGGTTTTCCAGCAGCCGCGATCCCGTGCCAATTTCTGTCTTTAGCCCATGGAAAGCGAGGGTTCAGGCGATAGAAAAAAGTAACGGGGTATTGCTGGGACAGTATTAAGAACTAGCATGAACCAACATAGTAGGGGTGGATTGATTGCCCCAAAAAAACCGCTCAAGCTTTCAATTCGTGCGGTGTTTTCCTTTCGGATAGGTTTCCGTTGACCGAAGCGTGCCGCTTTCCTTCTTCCCCATGGTTGAGGGGCTTGCATTCCTTGAAACAACCTGAAAAGGGTATAGACTTACTTGCTCAGTGGACTTCAATTTTTGTTTGGGACCGTCAGCTTAGGGGCAAGAAACAATCCTGGACTTTGCTTGACCAATCCACTGAGGGAGGGAGTGGTTGGGTGCCCTGACCCGGTGAGAATTCTGAAAGTAGGCCTCTTTAATTCTAAGACTTAGTCTGGTTTTCCAAAGGGCGTACTTCCATTTGCTAAAGAACATCATGTTTCCCTTGTTGGGTTTAATAGAGGGAATCTATCACTACTGGACATATGTTCATTTTGTCCAGGCTGAAGCAACTGGAAGCTTTGGTGCATTTCGTTTTGCATGTTAGTCGGTGTTGATGGCAGGCTACTGCAAGCTGGTGGGAGCCGGGGTCTGATAGGTCCAACCCGCCATTTGCAGTTGAACCGGGTCCTGCACCCGGAAAGTTGAGCACGAAATAAATCGCAAAGTGGAGCATCTACCCGCACCCTTTGTTGCTGTTTGTTTGTTTGCAACCCCCCCCCAAATCAACTAGGGAACCCCACCAAGAAATTCCCTTTTCTACCAGAGTCACGGAACAACCACCCCCAAATTAACTAGGGAACCCCACCAAGGGTTTCCCTTTTCTATCAGAGTCACGGAACAACTGCTCTACATAGATCAGCAAACAGACCCTTTAAACCAGGGGCTTTGAACAGGCCGAGGCTCACATCCGGCCACCGCACCGGACACCCAACCAACTCCGACTCCGGAAATCCGCCGCCGCCGTCGTCGGAGCGTCCGAGGCTTGCGCGCGGCTCGGGGCG
Source organism: Effrenium voratum (assembly GCA_963377175.1). Taxonomy (NCBI): domain Eukaryota; class Dinophyceae; order Suessiales; family Symbiodiniaceae; genus Effrenium; species Effrenium voratum. The sequence continues at coordinate 546,226 of CAUJNA010003454.1, read as the reverse complement.
GCCTCCGTGGTCCTCACGGACTACGACGAAGCGCTGCTCACGGCCTGCCGCCGCTCGGTGGCCTTGAACTCCATGGAGGACCCCCCAAAAAAGCGCGCGGGGTGGCCGAAGTGCGGAGAAAAGCAAACGCAGCGCCGTTGATTTGGGGTGTGCCATGGGTGTGCCGTGGTTGGCGTGTTTGGCGTTTTTGTATGTTTGTTTGTTTGGTGAGGTTTGGTTTGGTTTCGTTGGCTTGTTTCTTGGGTTCTTTGGTGATATGTGGTGATCAGTGAAGCAACTCGCCAAACCAGTTGGGAGAGGTCAAAAGAGAAAGGTAGCCGAAGATAATTGGGTCAGAATTTGGGCCTCCCCCATTTGGTTCAGTCGTTTTGGGTCCTCTTCGGTTCTCTTTGATCCCCTGATATGTATTGGTTCACGCAGCCAAGCCCAAAAGCAAACACGGCGACACGCAACAAGCGGCCTAAAATGCGCGTGTGGATTGCTCCGCAATTGCTCCATGCTTTGGACTTTGTTTTGCTGAACCCTGATGAACGGTGATTGCATGTGTCCGGAAAGGATCCCTTTGAGCTGGGGCAAACAGCAGTTTCCGTGTTTACTTCTTCCCCTTTTTCCTGTGTTTTCCTGTCTTCACTTGCCACGTTGTTGAGCTTCCGGCCTTCTGGGATGGTTCCACTTCCTGGAGCCCAAAGTCCAACAGCTCCCGTAGGGACGTAGGCTGTCCTTGCCAGGGCTCCTTAAAAGAGATCGCCATTTTGCAACCAGCCATTTGAAACATGGCTGGCTTTTTCAACAGCGAAATAGAGTTGGAAACCACCATTGACAAGTTGCAATGTTCAGGTGTAGAATGCATATGGATCCCTGTCCTTGGCATCGATGGAGGACCTGGTCTCAGTTCAAGCTTTGGACTGGCAAGATGTCGCCTCCGGGGGGCCCCTCCCCGAGCTGCCTCCAGTGACCTCGACCGCAATTGGAAGGCTTCGTGCTCAGCGGTTTAGTTCTTCTGATCAAATGGTCCTGTATGTCTTACTGGCATTCTGTGCGGGACGCCAGGGATTCTTTTCCGTTGTCTGGGGTTGCGGCGCCCATGCATTCAGGTGACGGGTTGAAACGCATTGGTGGGCCAAGTGGCTGGCTGAAGTCATGCAACTACAGAATACATTATGGGCGCGCGGGACGTCACGCGCTAATGTGATTCGTGGTGCATGGCCACGTGTTGGTGGGAGTGTCAACGGAGCTCGACGGCAGAGCTTCAGTTTGAGCTAAACTTACATTGACACGAATCTCATATGGGGCATGATTTGCATGAGTCTTGGCGTCGCCATTTGGGCTTCTTTCCCATGGCCATCGGCAGCATCAAACCGATGGCCAAGGTTTTTGGGATAAAGGACAGCCAAACAGCAGCCCTGAGCATGTTTGGCGACGTGCCGATCCGAAAATTCCAGTTTACCCACTGTTAAAGATGTGCCCCGTTGCAACCTGCTGGTGCTCAGCAGGGAATGAGGCAATGAACCCTGTAAAGCGTCCAGCTGGTGGTTTCCTTCAAGGGGACCCTCAGGTTCATTCCCACATTGCCTACTTATCGCACCAGCAAGGCTGTTTGATCAAGCGTTGAGTCCAATGCCTTTCCAGGAGCCAGGAACTCGGGGGGTGATTTTTTTGGGCTTGCGACCTCTTTGGGGTTGATGCAAAGAGAGACCAACAGAAAAGCATCATGTTTGGGGATCTCAGGGAAGGCCCAAATACTTCGGGAGCTAGCACGTTATCTTGGATGGTAAGCCTCCATGTTTGGGCCATGAAGGGAACACAGCCTGCGTTCCAGAAACAGTATGGATGCCTCACCTTGGAGTCTCAAAGCCTTTGAGCCCCTCCTCTTCTGTTCCTCTTGTAGTTCTCTCCTAGCATTCAATTGGTGGATTTAGACAGGGTTCAACTTTTAGGGCAGCTCAAGTGGGGCCGCGCACAAGGCAAGGCCTGTTTTATATGATACCTTAGCGAAACCAGCAGGGATGGGTAATTGTTTTGTGTTGTTCTACTTAGGGTCATGGGGGTTCTCTGGGTGGTTTCTGCGTTGTGAGGTTGACCTGATCCTTGGAGCGGATATCATTTACGACGCCAGCCACGCGGTCAGCGTGCTGGGCACTTTGCGGCGACTTCTGGAGAGCACGGGCGGCGGCGAGGGCATTTTGGTCACCGGCGAGCCAGCGACTTGGACAGGACCAGCGAGTCATGGTTTGTTTCTGGGTGAAGGGGCAGGTAACAAAGTTCAAGGGGTCCAAAAATCTGTGCCGGTAGTGTATTCCTCTAGCTTGATGGCGATTGTGGTAACGGATCTCTGGACTAAACCACTTTTTGGTTGAAACAGCTCGGATTTTCTATATCGATAAAAATGAAAGACTGGTTGTAGAGGAGTCAACAGCAACTGTTTTTGTTGTTTGTGGCCTGCCTGCCTGCCTGCCTGGCTGGCTGGGTGGTTGGTTGGTTGGTCAGTCGGTTGGTTGGTTGGTTGGTTGGTTGGTTGGTTGGTTGGTTGGTGCTCTTTTGTTTTTCTCTTTTTTTTGATTCCTCTGCGGGGTGACCAAAGGAAAGTGATCTAGCTCGGAGGTTCCCCCCACCGAGAGAACCTGGTTTGCGTGCAGGGATCTGCAGAACTCGAGCAAACATGTCAGGCACCCCAAGGCTCGGCATGGGCTCGGCCACTTCGCCGTTCTAATTCTGGGGGGACTTCTGAATCGGCGGGCACACAGCTCGTGTTTGGGCACCGCATGATAGCCTAGGAGCCAAGGAGCCTAGGAGCCTAGGAGCCTAGGAGCCTAGGAGCTTTGGTACCTGAAGTTTTGGCTCCAGAGATGGAGGGCCGCACTCAAAAGGTCAAAGCATCGGTTAAAGCCATTTGTCGCAGCAACCGACCATCGGGTCCTTAGTTGCTGGTTTGCAGTGGTGGTTTGGCCCACTTCCTTTTGAAGCGAAATGGGGAAGGTACCCCCTTAGCATCCAAATCACCACGCAAAACTACCAATTAGAGGGAAGCTGAGACCACGTGCTAGCACAATGTCTTGCAATGTGGGCATGGGTCAAACTCCCGTATCTCCAGTGAACATCCCAATCCCCACTAAAATAGACTAAATGGGAGGTGCCCCTACCCAAAAATGGTACCATTGGTTTTGACCCACTTGTTGGCTGTATGGTTCTGTGAGCAGAGTGCATTGCCGTTCGCCAACCTGTGACTTGCTGTGCTGTTCAGAGATATTTTGCAAAGCTGCATGGTGCATTTCGTCATACACTCTGTTTGTCTTTGTGAACCCTGTGTCTGTGTGTGTTTGTGTGTGTGTGTGTTTGCTCGTGTTTGTGTCTGTGTATGTGTTTGCTCGTATTGTTTGTTGATTTTGAGTGTGAGTGTGTGTGTGTGTGTGTTTGCGTGTTTGTGTGTGTGTGGGTTTGTGGGTTTGTGTGTTTGTGCGTGTGCGTGCGGGCGGGCGTGCGCGTGTGCGTGTGCGTGCCTGCCCGCCTGCCCGCCTGCCTGCGTGCGCCTGCGTGCGCCTGCGTGCGCCTGCGTGCGCCTGCGTGCGTGCGCACGTGCGTGCGCACGTGCGTGCGTGCGTGCGTTCGTGAAAGCCTGCCTGCCTGCGCGGATGCGTGGATGCGTGTGTGTGTGTGTGTGCCTGTGCCTGTGCCTGTGCCTGTGCCTCTGTGTTTGTGTGTGTGTGTGTGTGTCTGTGTGTGTGTGTGTTTTTGTTTTTTTGTTTGTTGTTCAGTGTGTGTGTGGTTTTGTGTGTGTGTGTGTTGTGTGTTGTGTGTTGTGTGTTGTGTGTTGTGTGTTGTGTGTTGTGTGTTGTGTGTTGTGTGTTGTGTGTTGTGTGTTGTGTGTGTGTGTTGTGTGTTGTGTGTTGTGTGTTGTGTGTTGTGTGTTGTGTGTGTGTGTGTGTGTGTGTTGTGTGTTGTGTGTTGTGTGTTGTGTGTTGTGTGTTGTGTGTTGTGTGTTGTGTGTTGTGTGTTGTGTGTTGTGTGTTGTGTGTGTGTGTGTGTGTTGTGTTGTGTTGTGTTGTGTTGTGTTGTGTTGTGTTGTGTTGTGTTGTGTTGTGTTGTGTTGTGTTGTGTTGTGTTGTGTTGTGTTGTGTTGTGTTGTGTTGTGTTGTGTTGTGTTGTGTTGTGTTGTGTTGTGTGTTGTGTTGTGTTGTGTTGTGTTGTGTTGTGTTGTGTTGTGTTGTGTTGTGTTGTGTTGTGTTGTGTTGTGTTGTGTTGTGTTGTGTGTGTGTCTTTTGTTTTTTTTTTTTGTTTTTTTTTGTGTTGTTTTGTTTGTTTGTTTGTTTGTTTGTTTGTTTGTTTGTTTGTTTGTTGTTGAACATTGACGGGTGCTGTTTGTGTTGTGTGTTTATGTTGCTTTGCTGGCTTAACGCGGGCTCACATAGTTCGGCCGATTCCGATACCACAATCAAACACTTAGTTGCGTTTTGTGCCAGGGGGAAAACTCATTTGCCCAAAGCCAACCTTTTGATCTTCTGCTTTCACTTTTTTGGTCGGGGTTCCAAAAGGTGACCACCTTTCATGTCCAGGTCCTTTGCGGACGTGAGAAACTGAGAGCCGAGGAGCAGCGAGAGGGAGTCCATGAAGTAGACCAGGCTTTGGGAGTCGAAGGCATATCTGAGTCGAAGGTGAGCCGCGGGAGCGATTCCCATGGCTTGATCTGGGAGGTGCTGCGAGTACCAGGGGATGTGGATGGACGGTTGCACCGCATGTACAGGTTCAAGCTGGATGCTAGGTCCGGAGCGAGAGAGTCAGATGTGTCCCCTGGAGAGGCAAAATGCGGCGGATCGAATCAACAGAAATGGACCAAAACCGAGTCCATGAGGGCTGTGAAGTCCATGCGGAATGCACCCTCTGGGTGTCTTGAGCCCAAAATATCCTTCCTCACTTTGCGAGTTCGGCCACGTTTTACGATGGCACCCCGGCACCCCGGTGGTTTTCTTCTTTGGATGGGGTTTCCGTGAAGTTGAATCACCGAGAAGTGTGTTTGTGTGTGTCTGTGTCTGTGTGTGTTTTTTGTTTTGGAGGGTACCCTTCTTGGGTTGCTTCAAGGGGAATCAGGGAATGCACCCTTTTGAGGAGTTCCCCTATTCGCCCAACTCAGGGAAGAACCTGTAAGCAATTCCAAGACGGATGGTGTAAACATGACAGCCGTGGTTTGAAAAGTACTTTGACTTTCAAAGCTGAGGTGCTCAAAACAGGGGGTCAAAGCTGGGGCTAGCATGTACCTTCTTAATTCTTGAAGCATGGTTCTGGGTCGACCATTTCAGTACCGGGTTTTGAGCAAGTGACTCATTCCGCCTGCACTCCGAATAGGTGGCAGGTCTGCATTTGTCCTCCGGGAACATCGCAGCGGCCTCAGCTCAGCGTGGCAGCCCCTTACCTGGATATCCAATTAGTTCCAGGTCTTGGTCTTGGGGAATTTGTAGAGGGCCGGGATTTCTTTGAGGGAGCCCCTTTTTTGGTGTGTTTTTTCGGGGAAACCTAAAGGAAAACCCAGAAATCGATTGGCTTCACTATATGTATATGTATACCTATATCTACATAAAAGTATGTATGTATTTATTTAGGTACTGGGGCCCCTTTACTTTCTTTTGGGGGAGGGTTCCCCTACTAAAACAGACTACAGAAAAAAGAACGGGTACCAACTTATTCTAACCTCTCAAATCTGGAGGACCTAGTATATACACACATACATACATATACATATATATATATATACATATTTACACATATATATATATATATATGTGATGCATTCGGATTTCACGGACAACTTTTCTATGTCCAAAAAACAAAAAAACAAAACACGTGGCATCCGGTCCCATGCACGGCAGCTCGCTCCTTGAGGCCGTGGCGGAGCGCACCATCAAGGAGGCCAAGTCGGTGGCCCGCAAGGCCGGCGCTCGTCGCCCAAACGGCGACGCGAAAGGGGAAACCTCGGCACGGGCGAGGCCAACTCTGGCGCTGGGTTGGGTCTTTGGACTGGAGAACTTTTTGGAGTCCCCTCGTATTTCCTTTTAACCTGCAAAAAGTTAAAAACTTTTGGGCGGGCGACGCGGAAGGGGAAACCACGGGGAAGTCAAAGTGAAGCCACGGCAGTGCCAAGGGAAAACATGTGTGTTGTTGTTTATTTGTGTCGTGTCTTTTTTCTTTGGGGGGGGAACAACAGGACATGCTTGGCAAGTTGTGCTCTTTTGCTTTGTTTAGATGTTTGTGTTGTTGTTTGTTTTTGTATTGTTTATTGTTCTTTTTGAGGGGGGGAAGGGGGTATGGTGGGTTTGCAGCATAACATGACTTCTATACAAGTGCCCATGGGCCCTGTTATCTTCAGTTGTTGTGGCACCTGATTTGTGGCATTAAATCCAACCTGGAATTGGATTTAGATGGAAGTTGTCATTACCAGAAAACTCATGATATGTCCTTGCTTGCTGGCCCTTTATTTGCCTTGCCTTGAAGCGATCAAGAAGGGCTTTGAGCTTTGAACTCGGATGTTGCATGAGCTGCTTTGCCTCATCGCGTTGCAAAGGTCGGTGCCCACGTCGAGAAGCGTTCCTTGGGCGTTCGTGTTTTTTTTTTTCTCGTCGGGGAGCTGCTCATCCGGGTTTCCTGAGGACGTTTTTTGTTTGATGGAATGAGTTCGGGAGATGCGTTTTTCGGGGAGCCTCGCAAAATGGCTTCGGCGTTCCTGTTGGTTGCCTTCGAAACCACAGAGCAAAGTGTTAGCCTCTAAAACCACCCCATCTCCGCAGGAACCAACAGAAACACGTCTCTTGACAGACACTGGTTGATATGATGGCTCTATCTCCAGCATGTTTTTTTCCAGAACGCCCACAGATCTCTGGCCGGCAACGAAGTGGCCGCAGCACCAAAGCACGGAAGCATATTTGGGTATGGGTCAAAATTGAACCACCAGGGGACCGCAGGTTTGGTCCATGGTTCCATTCACCAGGATTCCATTTTGGGGTTACCCTATTTTTGACAACCACAGCCATTTGACTGCGCCGACCGTTCTGGACGGCTCGAGGTGTCAAAAGGCAAAGGAAGGAACCAGCGCGGAAGCCGGCAGGCAATGTAGCCCTTGACTTGAATGGCTGTGGCTCAAATAAATGGCACCAACATGGCACCATGGTAAATGGAACAAAGACTAAAACCTGGGCAACCCCAGTTCTTTTGTTTTGAGCCACATCCAAACTTGACTGCTATTGGGTTGGATCTTTAGACTTTGAATTTTGGGTTGAAATCATTTGGGGTGTTTTGTGCCAAATTTGAAAAGTTATTCACTTTTCGCAGGGGGTCAGCAGCAACCAAGCTTCCGCCTGCAAACTTGCTTGAGGTTTGTTGGCCGGATGCTGTGCAGAAAGAATCATTATCCCAACCGAGCAACGCTGTTGGGGCCGCTTTCTCACAACTCGAGTACCTTTGTGAGCTCGGTTTGACCTACTTTCCACAGTGGTGTTCTTGTTTGGGTGTTTGTCTTTGTGGAGTCTTTGTTGTGGTGTTTCTTCAGATGGGACCTGAAATTAAGCAACCACATTCTGACATACAAATGAAAGGAACCTTGGGGTAGCCCTTTATCATGCTGTGTTTGGGAACCTTCTTCTTTGCTGGTTTTAAAGGAAAACCAAGGGGAAAACCGAAGCCATCTCCAACCCGAAAAAAACAAGATCTGCCCTTTCTGGGTTGCTTTTGGCCGAAAACCAAAGGGAAAACCTTCAAGATCGCGGTGTTTTGGACCTTGGCACGCCATGGTTGAGATGCCTCGCTTCACCTGGGACCTCCGCACCTCGCTCCCGCGGCTGCGGGGGCTGCGGGGGCCCTACCTCCCGCCAGCAGCTTCGCAGTCGCGGCGCATGAAGCGCTTGCGTCTCGCCCAGGCCCGCAGACAGGAGGGCGAAGTTGGATGTTTTTCTCCAGGCTTCTGGGGTGGACTCAGGATACATTTTACGTTCTACCAGTGACTCAAAGTGAAGCAAACAACAAAAGCTACATTCTATGACTGGGCCTAACTCTAATCATGGCTTGGTGGCGCGCCCGATCGCCAGCTGCTTAAGTTTTTGCTTTTTGCTTTTTAGCGGGTTTCGTGGTAGTTTTCACCAAACCACTGAAGATCAAAGTGGCAGGGGATCTGAGGGCCCGGCAACTCCCCTGGTAGAGGGTAAATGGGAAGCCCTGGAGCCCCGACTTCAGCGCCATTCCAAACGGCTGTGGGTCAAAAATAGGTACAATGGAGCCCTGGTAAGTGGAGTAGACTAAAAACCTGCGGTCCCCGCATATCTTAACTTATTGGAGGGAGGCTGAATTTTTGCTTGCCTGTTTGAGGCTCCCACACGGCTTGGAAGTAAACGTGAGCACGACGCGATCCGTGGGTTCTCCAATTCCTTTTTCGGTGTCCCTCTAAACCAGCATGTTAACCGGAGTCTCCTCGAAAACGGTTTAAGAAAAGTATGTTATATTTTAGGGTAGACTAAATATACACCAGAGTCAGAAAGTATGACCCTCCCCTCCACAAACCTGGAACCTCATAACTCATAGGGTCTTGGAAGCATTTGTTCCTTTAAAAAAGAAACCTTTTGGCGAGTTCCATGTTGGACTGGCGGCTGTTTGGGGCCGGAGCCGTGGGTTTTAGGCGCGCGAACGCTCCGGCTTCGACGGATCGAGCTTCAGCCGCTGGGACCTGCAAGTCCTCTGGCAGCCGTGCGCCTGGAATTCCAGCACCGCGCGCCCGGCGCCGAGGAGCTGCTTCTAGCGAAAGAGGTTTCGCCGCCCCCCCCCCCGGCGCCATGGAGACTGAGAGTAGATTTTTTTGTTGTGGCCAAGGGATCCTTTAAAAAAAAGGAAGTCAATGCCCTAAGCGTCCCCACCATGCCATCATGCCCCACCCCCCCCAGCCCAGGCCTCTCAGTGGCGCCCCTTTGTTTCCTTTTCGTTGGGCGCTTGAAAACCAACGAAAAGAAGCGACGTTTCAGGGTCTGGGGCGTTGCTCACTCTTGGGGCAGAGGATCTTGAGCGAGGGGGCCGAACCACGTACCAAATGAAGGGTGACCATGTGTTTGTTCATAGCCATTGAGGCCCGGGCTGGCTATTCCATCCTTGACAACCGAAAGGGCACGGAAGTTGTCCAATCTTCCAGCTTCCTTTTTTAACACCCCCGCTTACCAGACCAAATGGCAGTGGCAACTACTTTGTGAGCGATGTTAGATCTTGAGGGGGGGGGGGGGGCTAGGACACACTTTTTCCTGCTGTTTTTGACTCCCTGAGCGAGTCCTTCATTGCTTTAAGAAACATGGCAGGGGTGCTTGGAGCGACCCGGGTTCTGTCAGACCGCTTGAAGATCGATCACACAGGGACCCATCCGGCAGGGATGCAAGACCTGTGAGCCTTTTGATCAGCTGTCTTCCAATCAAGCGGCTCAAGGGTTCGGGTGCACACCTTTGCAAGGGTCAACTGTGTCCCCATTGCCGGACGGTTCAAGTAGCACAGTGGGTCGCCCCGTAGTCGTACTATTCTGAGTCATCCCATTTCGGTAGATTCGATTGGGTTGACCAAAATTCGACACCGTGGTGATTGTTCTCCATTTGTACCCAGTTGTTTGCAGTCCCACCAGCCCCAAACATATGCTTCTCAGAACTATATATACATATACACATATACATATCCATATATATATATACACATATATAATTATTAGAATTATTATTACTGTTATTACCATTATTATTATGCTGTATTATTATTAATTACTATTATTAGCCATTATCATTATTATTATGTATGTATTGTCAACCGGGCCATAGTGTCGAAACCGCGAGGGAGGGGCGGGGGTAACCAGAGGAGGTGCCGTTATGATGCCCGTCAAAGAGTGCTGGCCTTTGCTAAATCTCAAGACGCCTCACACGGGCTCCTGCTGCTGACCCGCAACCAGGAGATTGGAATATATACGCCTCAGGCAGAAGCCCATTTGGGTGGCAAAGCAAAAAGTTCGGACGTTCGGGCCAACCCATTCCGGAATGAGTTGCCTTGAGGTTTGGTCTACAGAAACGCTTAACATTTGCCTGCTTGGTAAGAGGGAGACAAACAAATCAAGTTTCGTTTGGAATGACTAGACAGGTCAGCTTACTTCTTTGTGGTTTACACTAGTTCACACCCTTTGTTGGCTCCATGGTTCCAATGCCCTTGGAGTGTGCCCTGAGGTGGGGTTGCTTGCAGCAGCCTTCCGGTGGCAAGAGCTCTCGCCAGACTGGCACTGGCTCAGGGCGATCGGACGGAACGACACCACGGCCTTCTTCTGCGATGGGAAGCACGTGGCCACGGTACCAGCCGGAGCAACTTGCCTGAAAGCCTAGGCCTCCAGTAGTGCCCTTTCTAACCCCTACTAAAATAGACCACAGAAACAGTTGGTACCCTTATTCTAACCTCTCTACTGGAGGACTTAGAAGCTTTGTCATGTGTGGAACTCGCTTCCGATGGAGTTGGGTTTTAATTACTTTTTGGGGCTGGACCTTTTTTAGTGAAAAACAACAAACTCAGACTTTTTTGGGTCAATCCAGTGAGTCAGATGACCGCTTTGACATCTTGTTTGTGTTGTTTGTGTTTGTGTTTTGAAAGATATTGAAAGGTTCCCCTGTCGGATTGCTTAGCTTCAAAAGGAAAGAAAAGGGCAAGGAAAACCGCATAAAATGCGAGGTTCTCTCATTTCGAGACGCGGGCAAATCGGCTTTGATCATGTGGACAGTTTGGTTTTAGGTTGCCACTTTCCGTGATACCACGGGAATACCCGAAGTGCTAAAGTTTCAAGTGGGGATGGGAATCCCACTTTATCGCAGCTTTCGGGTTATTTACCACTACGCTTTTCTCACTCCCTGAGTTCATGGACCTTGGACACTTGTTGGGGCTAGACCAGTAGTAGTCAATAACAGTAGGTCCCCCAGTAGTGCCCTTTTGTTTTTTGTTTGGGGGAGGGTTCCCTTACTAAAATAGGCTACAGGAAAAAAAGGGTACCCTTAGCCTAACCTCTCTGCTGGAAGACTTAATTTAGACACTGTTTGGAGCTGGACCGTTCGTAGTAAACAACACTAGGTCCCCCAGTAGTGCCCTTTTACCCTTTTTTGGGCGAGGGTTCCCTTACTAAAGTAGACTACAGAAAAACGGGTACCCTTATTCTGACCTCTCTACTGGAGGACTTAGTTGAGACGCTGTTTTGGGGCTGGGACCGTTCGTAGAAAACAACAAGTTTCTCAACATTCAAGAAGTTTGGTTACAGGAACATCTACAGGAAATGGCCCCAAAACACCGTAGGATTTCCTGTCACGCAACCCTTTGAAATAGTTTTTGTTTTGCCAAGTGAGGTGAGGCAGTGGCCTGTGAGGTTTGGCGGCGACATCGACGCCAAAAATCCCCAGGGCGCCGGGCGTCTGCGAGAAATTCGGTTTCGAGCCTGGAATTCGGAGACCTGCGACCGGCCATAGCTGTCGCCTCGTAGGTGTCGAATCCTGGGTGAATATTCCTGTTTTTGTTGGCATGTTGGTTTAGGCTCTTTTTGGAGGTTCTCTTTCTTTTTGTAGGCTGCAAAAAAGCAGCCAGTTTGCGGGAGTTTGGGGTGGGACAAAACCGAAGGGGTCCCCAATCCCTAGGATCAGGTCCTCTCACATCACTCGGCTGCGCAGAGAAATGATGCGACCAGCACGGTGGGCCTTTCATGTACCCACCGTATCGGCACGACCTCAATTTGGGGGGGTTCTCAGTATGGTGGTCCTCAAAATCGTTGGTCTCCTTCTGGCCTTCCTTGAACTGGCAAAGGGGGTGATCAATTCTGAAGCGGCCGCCTGCCCCGCTGGAAATGCCAGTCTTCCAGGCCCAGGCCTTGCCTTCGTTTTTTGGGCCCCAACTTTGGGCAGATGAGTCAAAGGGGAAACCCAACAGCGGTTGTGTAAACAATTGGTCATTGAATCGTTGTCACAAGTTGGCCAAACCCTGGAAAAGTAAGGTCACTTCTTTTTGAAAGCTCTTAACTTCTTTAACCCATAAGGGTGAGCCTTGTTTACGAGGTTACCGTTTTTGTTTGTTTGGTCTTTTGCCTTTTTTAATGGCTTTTGAAGGAAAACCAAAAGAACACCGAAGCCATATGCGGGGGGTCACCTTAAAAAAGACACATCCATAAAAGGGTTTATCCACACCGCTGCGGGGCGCTCGCGGGTTTGGGTTAAGTGCAAGGCTGGCAGCCACTCCACGCTGGCAGAGGTCTTGGTGACGTGTGGGGCCACGGCACCGATTCAGGGGCCAGGGGGCTTCCATTAATTTGGACAAGTGGCTTCACTCCATTCCCACCAAAAGGTAATTTTTGGAGCAACATAGACCACATCATGGTCTGGAGGGAGGGGTAACTCATTTCCTCAGCTCCTTTTCGGACGTTGCTTGTCACTTTTGGGGGCGCAAGACGGCGCAAAGTTTGGCTACTTTTTTTTGGCCCATCCACTCGATCGGAAGCGAGTTGGCAGTTGTCAGATTGGAAGGGAGCCGTTACGAATCTGGGTCTCCAAGTTTTGGCAAAGGAGCTACGAAGCAGCAAAAGACCAGGAGTTCTGACGGACATGGAATCCAAGGGTGGACTGGATGGACATCCAAAAACCCGTTGCCAGTGATTTTCTTTGTCACTGATTGGCCAAACTCTTTGCTGGAATCCACTTGAGATCTTGGAAAAGTACCCGCCTGGGATCTCTTGATTGACTATCACATGTTACTGGTTGCGGTCTGTGCCAATATTTATTGATCTGGACCAGAATCAAATATGACCTGAGCATTGCCACGAAAGGCTTTTGAAAGGCTCCTTGGGACTCCTTCCTCCCCCTCTCCCCCGTACCAGTGAAGAAAGTGGCCCAAATAGGTGGGTGTACGTTGCTTGGGAAGGCCGGCTTGGTTGCCCCAAGTGAGTGGCGTCTTTTGAGCGCTTAAGTTGAAGCTCGGAAACCAATCGTGGATGTTTTGTTTTGCTCAGCATCCCCCAAACCACCTTCAATTCAGGGTTGTAAACTCAAAGTGTCCTTTGGGTGTGGGAATGCAATCAGGGTTTTTTGGGACATTTGCGGAACATCGTGGGGAAACAAGGAAATGGGGTAGGGGTGTGACCTGGAATTCCATTAACAGTTCATTTTTCTCTTTTATGGAGAAGATAGAAAAAATGGAATTGGGGGTCCCCGCCCCCCCCTCCCCCTCAAGGTAATTAGGGTGGATCAGGGAATTCTGGTTATCCCCATTCGCTCTGGTGCTGCCTTCTGGCCTTGACTCGTCTCTGGCTCGTAGCCTTGAAAGGCTGAGGTCGCGTTTGCCCGCGGAGCCAGTCGAAGCATATGAAAAAGAACTGCTTCGAAGCACGGTCCTTTTGCCGGGCGATATTCGTTTGAGTGCCACTCAGACTCAA
>CAUJNA010003454.1:502788-527788 GCA_963377175.1 Effrenium voratum | reverse complement strand
TACTGGAGGACCTAGAAGGGGTCATGTTGGGTGAGGTTCCTTTTGGTGGGGTGACGTTTGAGAGGGGAATGTAGGAAACTGTCGGAACTCGGATGCCTTCCACTGAAATGCTGCCAAAAGCGGATGCCAAGGGATGAAAATGAAGGGCTTAGTATAAAAAGCAATCGGTCTGTTGTGTTCACTTGAATCTGCAGAAAACTTGGGATGAGACAAAGCGTTCCCCCAAAACAGGGTCTAGTTTTCACACCCAGCCCTTTGTGCGATGGTATTTTTTCCTCATAGAAGGTCCCTTTTTTCCCCTTCCCAGCACACTTTTGTTCCAATCTTCCGGTGGCGGAGAAAGGTGAGCCCCGCGACCTGACAGAGTTACAGCCAGGTGATTTGGTCTTCAACAAAGAGCTTTGTATGGCATCGACTTGTTGAAAAAACTTGGAAATCTCACTCCCTAAGTGCATGACTTTAGTCTTTTGTTGGGGCTGGACAGTTTTAGTGGATGAGAAGTGAGACCTGGTCTTTTCCAGTATCCAACCATTCTAGGGGTTGATTGCCCATTCTTTTCAACCATCGTTTCAATTGAAACGAAGGATCCCTGGAAAGAATGGAAATGGAAGGTACCCCTAGAACCAAATACTACTAAAATAGAAGGCCCGCGGGCCGCGTACAGGAACGTGCTGCTGGACAACCGGCCCCTCGAGCAGTGCACGGCCAAGCTCGCCGACGCTCGCCGGGGAGGGGGCGGCCCGTAGTTTGATCTCAGGGGCCCAGAAGTCTCAGGTGTCTTTTTTGGTTGAAAAAGAAGAACAGAGGGCCCTGGTTTAGATGAGGTGTTTTTTCCTTTGCCAGGGCCATCTATTTTTTCCAAATGGCCGCCTATGGCCGGAAGTCTCAGGTGCCCACGAATTCTGGGTCCCCCAGCTAGGTGCCCTTTCTCACCCCTTTCTTGGTTGAGAGGGGTTCCCCTGCTAAAAAAAAGACCACAGAAAAAAAGTTGGTACCCCTATTCTAGAGTTGGTCGTTTCGGAGCCCGAGGGTTTGGATTTGGGTTTGCAGCTCTGGTTCTTGTAGGGGGCTTGCTGGGAAAAAACCTGCCACTGGGACACCAACAAACGATTCAGCCCGTCTCACGAGGGAAGCTGAGGAGCCAAGCCATCCACCCGCGAGAAGATTTCCGAAAACGTCCACACCATCTCAGCCAGTTTGGTATACTTTTGATCCTTCGGCTTGGTGAGGGAAATGAATGGGGATTCCACTAGCTTAGAGATGGGTTTATGCCCCACTAAACAGAGAAGGCCATATATTTTTCCAAAAGGCCACCTATGGCTTCAGTAGAGCCCTAAAACTACACAGCCTTACTTGCGCTTTCTTTAAGACACAACTTCTTCTAAGTCAGACATAGGCCCAGCTTTCTTCAGCTTGCTTCCGGCGCTCAGCCTCTCGCCACCGTCCATAGGGCACCTGGTTTTTGTTCGCGCCGTTGGTGCCCACTACTTCAAGGGGTTGCTTTGCCTTTGTGAGGCCTGGGTTTGCCCACTCTTTATGGCGCCTCAGCCCCGTTTTTTGGATACCCTGTCGCCAAGTGGGTTTTGACAGCTCTTGGCCTATCTTTGGGCCACTGAAGCCACGCAAACCGCCGGAAGATGTTCACCGAGGACTTTGGAAGCTGCCGAAGTTTCAGCCCAGGAGGGGCATTGGGCCCGCACAAAGGCGACATGTGGGGCCTAGGGCTTTTGATGAGCCTCGGCGAAACCCAAGTGTAGGCGATGTTGGCCGTATTTGAGGTGGTAATTGGTATTTGTCTTCTTAAAATGCTGTAGCGGGACTCATCGCCTCATGTTGGGCGATGCGAAAGCAACACTTGAAAGCAATACCTTTTGGGATGGTGACAAGTGCCCCCGACCTTCCATGCATGGCTTCTCATGAGTTTGGATGCGTCGGAACTAGAAGCCTTCATTGGAATGTCTCGACACCAAACCCCTCGCCAACGCTTTGGGAGAGTTGTTGCGGGGGTGGGGAGGTTGAGTTAGTGCCCACTTTGGCTTACTTGTTTTTTTCATATATGACCCTTGTTGTTTCTTTACAACCCGGTTTGATCCCCGCCAAGGGTCTGAAGCCTTGGCAGCCTGACCAACTCAAATGCTCCCTAGGTCAGGAAATCCTTAGTTGGTGGTTGGGATTGGTTTGGGCATTTCAGCCCCTGGTTCTTGTAGACCAAACCACCAACTAGCGGGAAGCTGATTAGTGGCAAGCTGACTGGCGGCATCAATACGTGAGGTCTGTCGGGGTCAAAGGCCCTCAGTCTTCGGCTCTTAGGAGTAGCTTTCAAAATGCTTGGCTTGCTCTTTTTTTCTTTTTTTTTGAACCCGCCAGTGAGAGGGACATTTTTTCAGATGTTGGAACTTCCGTTCTCAATCCAAGGAGAGGCATGCTTTGCGACATCAACCGTGTGCTGGGCAATTCCACCACGGCTGCTAGCGAGAGCGCACCGCCGCGCATGCCTTTGGTTCCAAGCTGCCTGACGATACCAGGGCACTGGATGCAGCATGTGTAGGTAACCCGTTCCTGCTTACCAAATGCAATGTGCTACCAAAAAAAAAACGTTTGCGGAAACATTCTTTAAAAACAATGGGGCCTTTGATGCTCTGTTCAAATTGCGGGTGTTTGTATTGAAAGGGGGATGCAACCCTTGGTTTTTGTGCTTTTGTATTTGATCTAGGTGGCACACGTGCACAGAGACAGACATACAGACATGCAGGCCCACATGCGGACACAACAGACACACATACATGTACGTATACTCGATATTCAGATATGTAGAATGACATAATAGTCTCACATACATACATTGTACATACATACATGCGCAAAGCTTGCACCTGACCCTTTTGCTCACTGATGTCGCCGCCATGCCTTTCTCTGGGCTTCTTTTGGTCGTTTCTATCCAATCGCCCCTTCGACCTTCCGTGGCTTTTCCACAGGGGCCCCTAAAGGAAGATGGTCTTCCCGGAAGCCGAGGTTCCAGGCTGGGAGGGGAACAAACTGCTTGGAAGGGAGCCGGAGCGAGCCGGAGGGCCGGGAGGATCCGCTCGGAGTTCGGGTTAGGCACATGGTAAGCCGATCGCAAAAGGTTGTTGCGCTTGCCGCTCAGCGGGGAAGGAGAAATGGAGTGACCCCCAAGCAAAACACTCCCTTGTGGTTTCATTCCCTTGTTCGGGGATGCCCGTTCTGGTTCATTGATTAAGTCGGGGTTCACCTGAGCCACTTCCTCAAACCTGGGTAGATTAACAAAGGATAGTCCCAACCATAACTGGGTGCAGCAGACCTTTCAATTCTTTAGCGATCGGTTTCCATAGGCGTCATGGGGCCACTTTTTCAGCTTATGCGGGGAGCAACGAGCCACGAGCAACAAGAACACGAGCCTTTCGCGAGCCGAGCAGGTGAGCCATTCCTTGGTTCGTTAGGTAGGGAATGAGAAATGGAATGAACCGGTTTTGGTTGGATTCCCTTAAAATGAAACCATCTGGGATGGTGTTTTAGTTGGATTCCCGAATACAGGAAGCAACACCAGTTGGATGGTGTAGTTCGGGGTCAGACTCCGTTTCTCTTTCCCCGCCGATTTCGCGCCCATGGATCACGTTTCGTGGCATCCAAGGCGCCTGGCTGGGGAAGTCTCCAGAGGCTCGCTGCCTCTGCGGCCGGCTCCTGCGCAGAGACCCCGTGGCGCGGTGGTCGGCCCAGGAGGCCATGCACCACCCCTGGCGCCTCGGGTGCATTGAAACGCTTTTTGTTATTCTCGAGTTTGTTTGGTTTTGGAGTTGTTTTTGGTTTTTGGTTGGAACCATACATTTGGTTGGATCCCAACCTTTTTGGGAAACACGGGGTGTTTGTTTGATCGGTTACTCCGTGGCAAATTTGGTTGGATCTTTGGACTTTAACTTGTTGAAGCAGCTGAAATGTCCATTGGAGCCACCAAAAGTTAAATACTTGTTTGCAGGCGTCAACAGCAACCAGCGCAAAAGTCAAAATTTGGCGACCCCGGATCCAAGTAGAAGCCAGCCCATCAGAAGTTCTTTCTTCCAAAAGTGATGAATCTCTCACGGGGACACGCCCCAATCCGAATGAAGCCAATCCTCCCCATGTTGTCATTTGGAAGACGCTGCAAAAGGGGTGTCGTGTTGGTTTGTGTTGGGTTCCAGTTGCGGTTCGCGTGTCGCGAGAGCATGTGTCGTGTAGTCGTTTTGTATTGTGCTGTGTCGAGTCATGTTCACGCTGCGTCATGGTGTCGCGTGCAATGTTTGCTTTGAGGTGACAAGTGGGTGTTTATGCTGATACATGAAGCGGTTAAACTGCGGTTCAAGAGTTTAGGGACAAGGAATCACAGGACCAGTTGGTGGGTGAGGCGTTCGAAGTCTCGACTGAGCGCTTTGCAGAAGCAAATCCCCTGGTCCGTTCTGTGAAGGACTGTGCAGGTGTGCTGCTTGTGACTTTGCATGGTCGTTCTGAGGCCCCACGGACCGCAAGTGATTCGCATTTCCCGGAAGCTTGGGGAGCGTGTTTCTTTTGTTAGACCAGCGGAGATGTCTCGAGGCGATTGGCCGCATCCATGTGTGCTATAATACGACAACCCTGGGCTTGCAAGTCATGTTGACATGTTCAGTCAACGCCCGGCAGCCGACTTCTGCAAATCCCCTTTCAATGTCATTGGTGACCCGAGGTTCTTTGCCATGGAGTTGCCGCCAGTGGAGGTTCCTGATGATTTGCTACAACGCTTTAGGCCGTAGGGAGCCGCTGGTTGATCGTTTGATCAGATACTCCAGGCTATTTGGTTGGATCTTTGGACTTGAAACTTGGTTGAAACAGCTTGAATCCTCCATTCAACCCACAAAAAGTCAACTTCTTGCAGAGGGGTCGTTCCAGCAACCAAGGTTAGTTTGGTGGGAGAAATAGATGAGTTCCACCGGTTTCAGACAACCAACGTCACAGCAACCAAGCCGATTGTTTGGGCAATTCGCCCCACTCGGTTCCCGAGCAGGATGTACTCGGGAAAATCAATAGGGAGTCCCAGGCTGATGTTTCCCAGGGAGTAGCATGGGGTGAATTTGCGTCTTCCAGGACGAAGACGTATGCCCCCCAAGAGGGCGGATCTGTGGCAGTCACCGCTCGAGCGCGTACAGAGCACAAGACAATATGGCTCTGTTTTTGTTTGGGGGCGGGGGGACCTTCCAAAATGTGTTTTCCTTTGGTTCCCATTTCAGCAAGCCAACAAAAAGGTGCCCTCAAAGACATATGTTTGGTGGAGCCATGATGGCTGAGCCATGTCAATGACATGTCAATGATTATGTCTCAAAAGCGAACCAAGTACATCCATCACACACACACACACATGGTATCTACCCTACTTTCTCTAAAGACCCTTCTGGCAAACCCCCTTTGGCTCTCCCATTTTGACGGCCAAACAGTTGCACGCTTCAAGCCATGGTGGTGGAAAGTAGGGTTCTACGGCCAGCTTCCGTGATAGCAGCGAAAGCCCCTGTATGAAGACGGCCCACTTTGATACCGCCGCAAGGGTCATTTCTCACCATGCCCACTACAGTCAGTGAGTAAGGAGCAGTCAATTTATACGATTTGAGCCATAAAGTTACTGCCGAAGAGCATAAGTCGCTGTGTGGGAGAGGACGGCTCCAACAGCATTGTACCCGGCAGCAACTTCAGCCACTGATTTGGGAAATGCGAAAAGCCTTGACCTCCAAGAAAGTAGGTCTAGGTCACTAAGTGAACCACTCTCCAAGGAAAATTGCCAGTTACTACCAGTGGCTCGCCTGGTTACCCGTTTTACGAAGTGGACCGATTTGGAGAACCACCCAAAAGACAATGGCACTATGGGCCTCAAAAT
Organism: Effrenium voratum; assembly: GCA_963377175.1. NCBI lineage: Eukaryota > Dinophyceae > Suessiales > Symbiodiniaceae > Effrenium > Effrenium voratum. The sequence continues at coordinate 521,898 of CAUJNA010003454.1, read as the reverse complement.
AGGGGGCCTTCTCTTTGACCCTACAAACCGCAACAAATATGCAGGAAGAGCGAGTGGGTCAAAACGACAGCCAGATGGAGCTCCTTCGTGTGGATTTTTGAGGGAACCCGTTTTCTTGGTTGGCTTGGCGTTTACCAAGCGATGGGGGGGGACCTCCCAAGAGATTGGGGGGTCCAGTTCCCTAGGGTCGAGATATATCCAGGAAGCGGTGCAGATGGTGTCCGGTGCCGTCCCGTTTGTTGGAGCCAAAAGGAACACCGAGCCAACTAGGGACACCAACTAGCAGGGATACAGGAACCAGGGAGACGGGAGGATTCCCCCGTTTGATGCACCTTGACCAAGTTGGAAAGGGGAAATGGCGCCAAGGGAATGCCCCCATATCCCCGCTCCCTCCGTATCCCCGCTTGTCCGTTTGTCCAATTGGGTGGGTCCAGGCCAGGTTCAACATACCCCAAAGTTAGTGATTATACGTGGCCTATACAGGGTACATACCCCAAAATGCATCCCTATATACATATACACACATATAAGGGAATGTCCGCTTGTGGTCTGTAATAGTACTTTCATTTGCTGAAGAATATGTTTGTATTTCCTCCTGTTGTTCTCACAGGGAATCTATCACTACTTGACATAGTGTCTCATTTTTTCAGGGGGCTTGAAAAAAAACAAATGGAGGAGCCCGGGGTTTGTCCCTGGTGACAATTGAAAAACCAACCTACCGGGTCCAAAACCAGGGAAGCATTTTACACTTTTGCTTATTGTGGTTTAGTGGGAAATCCCCACTGCTAACAAATATATTTTTTGGCTCCCCTTCCAACGTCAACCAAGCTGGTGTCCCTGTTTGTCCATGTTGTCAGTGGGGAAGACGGCGCCCGCCCCGCCCGCCCGCGCGCAGGTCCTTCGGCGCCTGCAACTCGCTGGTCCGCGTCTCGCTGCAGGCGCTCGCGGAGCAGCGGCCGGGGCGCGAGGATTTGCCCCTTCGGCGCAAGGCGACCTTTTGATTTTCCTGGTGACCTTGGGTCGACTCGACAGCCAGCTTCCCTTAGTTCCTTTTGGTACCTTTTTTTCCTTGTAGGACTTCTTGTTTAACCTTGACACTGGAGTTCTTCAAAATTGTGTCCTTTTGGTTCCGTTTCGGATTTTAGTCCCTTTTTGGGTTTGGACCATTTAGGTCCCCCAGCTGGGTGCCCTTTCTCACCCCTTTTTTGGTTGGGAGGGTTCACCTACTGAAGTAGACAACAGAGAAAAGTTGGTACCCTTATTCTAACCTCTCTACTGGAGGACCTAGTTAAATGTTGGCCTTTTGGTCGACTCGCCGACAACCAGTTTTGGAACCAAGGGAAGCTGAATTCAATGGTTTAGTCCTTTTTTGTCAAACACGTTAGTTTCCCTTTGGGTTCCCTTCTGCTTTTGGAGAAGAAATGCGGTTTGTTTTCGTTACCTACAAAACCAGGGACATTGGGAATCGATAGGGGATGTGGGAATGAACCTAGGGCTCCCTTAAAGGAAGACACAAGGGATGGTTTATAAGGGCCATTCCCTCATTTCCTGCTGAACACCTGCAAGCCTTTTACCTTTCAGTTTCCCTTTGGTTTCGCTTTGCTTATGCCAATTCACAGGGGGTCCGTCCATAGGGACCCAGCAGTTGGTCAAACCCGACCTTCTCCCCGGATCCGGGCAACTGAGGTTCAGCGCGTTAGACCGGCACCTTGGTCTCGAAGCGCTCGCGAAATTGGGCGCGTCTGGGGCGCGCCGTGAAAGAGGTTCCCCCCTGTTGGATGGTTTTAACCGGGTTTCCGAGCCAGGTCCAAGTTTTTGGAATCTCCAAAAGAGGCGATAGATGCCATGGAAACCATCAGTACACTGACAAACTTTTGATCTAAGGAAATCCAGGCACGCCCTGTTTACGGGGAAATTAAAGGGACACCAACCGCCAAGGTCCAAATTCTTGGGCGTTTCCGGCGTGATGAGATTTCCTCCCCTTTCTGGAAGGTGCTCAGGGGAAAGAGGAACAACCAGGGTGGTTTGAGAAACGCCTCAGCCCATAGGCCGCAGCTTGGGCAGAGATTGTTTTTTGACAGCCGCATAGTTTAACAGGGCTCCTTAACAGAAATTCATTTTGCAACCATTTGAAACATGTTGCTTTTTCAACACCAAAATAGAGTTGGAAGCCATCATTTACAAGTTGCAATGTTTTTGGTGTATAATGCATCCGGATTTCTGTTTAATCGATGTTCCCAAAGAAAACCTCAAGGGGATGGATCCGATGAATGTCAGAAACAGCCGCGCGCACAGCCCCTGTCCTGAGCTTGGCACGGCGAGCATGAGGCGAGCATGAGGCAGTGAGGAGTCATTCAACGGCCTCGAATGTGCTCCTTTGAACATGATCAGAATGGAGTCCCTCATTCAAAACGAGACTGTGGGTGACCAGGTGATGTCAAGAAAAGGACCCCTGAATGGAGAGAGCACAGTCATTTAGCCGGTTTCTGGGCCACTCAGTCAGCCGCTTGACGTCAGCGGTTGCTGCTCACCCACGAGTTTTCATGAATGCCCCACACACCATCGTTTTCCCCCCAACAGCTGGAAGCTATGGGGTCGATAGGCTCAAGCACGCTCTGTGGTTTGGGCCCGCATGCACCCATGAAACCCTGGTTGTAGAGGGTCAATGAGAAAAACCCCCCCCCCCCCCCACCACGGCACGCCCTGCAACCCTCCGGAAGGGCTCCGAATCACTCCGCTTGTTTGGACGAACCCAAAATAACTCAGTTGCTGGGGAATATTTGGAGGTGATGCCTCTTCAATGCACGTGCCATGTCTACACGGGGGTTGAGTTTGTGTTTCTTTGAGTCCTTGCGGAGAACGAGCGAGAGAGAGAGAGAGAGAGAGTCAGATAGAGTGAGAGAGAGAGAGAGAGCAGGCAGCTTTATATAGGATGGGACCATGTGTCGCTTCCATTGGGATGACTCGGCATGAGCACCATGCGTAGGAAACTCGGCATGTTTCTCCTTGACTCGGGTCCAGGAGTATCATTGGCTTTGCTAAACCTTCATCATGGGTGATGTCGCAAACCCCCCTAGTGATGAATCGCCCAGATATACAATAAACATGATCCCCACACATTGCAAAGAAGAGGGAAGCCTGAAAAAGGCGCCGTCACATTGCTGATGGCGTTTCCTGCCTGCGTAGCTCATTCATAGCTTCCAGGAAGCACAGAGCAACCGCACACAGAAACCAAAAGTAGCGAGTCTCACACATCATTCGCCCTTTGCACCTTGAAAGATGCTTTAGTTTGGTGAAGGTGCTGGGGTGATGGCGCCGGAATACAAGCACACACACAAGCCCAAACACAACAACGCTCACCCTTGTTGTATCATTTCAGCCTCCAGGCGGAGGTGTGACAAGCAGAGACTGGGGATGGAATGTTGTTGCGGTTTTCTCGCAGGCCACGGTTACGTTTGGCTCCCATTGCCACACCAGACAAGTTGGCAGGAATATGGCAATGGGTCAAAATTAGACCAGCAGGGGACCGCAGAGTTTAAGGCTTGGTTCCATTACCCAGGGCTCCCAAAATGGGGCCTTTTGATTCCCATTTGTGACCCACACCCATATATACCCGAGGTTTGCCTTCTCAGCTGCCCTCTTTCTTCCCCAGAGTTAGTTCCCTTCTTTTTTTCTGTTTTTTTTTGCTTTTTTGGGGTCTCCTTTGGTTTCCACTAACCAGGCAAAGATGATTTTTCGCGGTCCTAGTTCCAGCCAAGCTTTCAGGTATTCCCTGCCAAGGTTGCGCTTCCTCGATCGTCCCGATCCGAAGCTTGAGGAATTGTGATGGGTTGCTGGCGCCGGGGGATCTATGCGCCTGCCTGCAAGAGGTGGACGAGTCGGTGTCGAAGGAGCTGCTTCAAGAAATCTTTGTGCAGGCGAGGCTGTCCCCCAGCTAGGTGCCCTTCCTAGTAAAATCCCCAGCTAGGTGCCCTTTCTCGCCCCTTTTTGGGGGAGGGTTCCCCTAGTAAAATAGACAAGCCAGAAAACAAATAACGGTACCAACTTCTTCTAACCTCTCAAATCTGGAGGACTTCGGGCTTCACATCCAAAGCTCGCTAAGATTTGAAGGCGCGTTCCGTGTACATCTCCCTCCCCCTCAGCTCCTCCTAGCTCCTGAAAGGGTCTTTGTCCAAAGTCGCTCTCGGCTCACAGGTTCGCTTAGATGTTCGTGTTGGTTGAACCCAGGGACCCGTTCCATGGGAAAATTGGAAGGCAAATCATTTGCACGCCATATGGGGATTTTTCCTGAGACCGTGGTGTAGGGGGTGTCTTGGGCGTTCCTTTGCCTCCGGTCTGAGCACAAGACATGTTTGTAAGCCTCGGGGATCTTGGAGTCCGCAATCCTTGGTTTCACGGGCGCCTTTCGCCGCGTCCGGGTCCCCAAAGTGCGCGGACCTGGCGGACATCTAAGGGTACCCGATCGATTTTTTCTGGTTTGTCGATTTTAGTAGTGGAGCCCATTCTATTTTAGTAGTACTTTGGTTCTAGGGGAACCATTTCCATTTCCATTCTGAACCCAGGGATCCGATTTTTTTTCAGGAAACCAACAACAACCCAGGTTGGAAACAGCCGGTTCTTGAAAAGAAGGAGGGTTAGAACAATACTTGTTCTTTCTATTTTTTTCGCTCGCTCTGGCTTCCATTACAAGCCCTAAGGAAGTAGTTGTGACATGGGTGCCCGGGTTCAAAGTAAGCTTCGGAGTCCTGTCTCTCAATCGCCAAATCGGCCTTGCAACTTCTGGGTTGGCACTGGATAGGCTGGAGCTGAAAGGCTGTGGGATCCATGGGCCCAATTCGGCGGAGTTGTTATGCACGAAGCGTCTTGAAAAAATGTATCTTGAAAAAATGTATCTTGTTATTCCTTGAGGGAAATTGGAATGCATCTTGAAAAAATGTGAACGTCAGGCATCAAGGAGCTTGATGGATGTGCATCTGGGTGTGTGCTTCTTTTTGAGGCTCATCACCCTTTTTGGTTTGGTTTTAAAGGAGAACCAAAAGGAACACCGAGGTTAAAGGAACACCGAGAAACCTGAAAAAACGACCGGCCCGCGTCTTGAAGCTTCGTAAGCACAACACCTCCCCAGGTCGACAGCGATGGAGTGGGGGCCATTGAGCTGAGCGTCTTCAACGCCTTGATGCTCCAGGAGCAAAGCAAGGGTTTTTGTTGGGAAACATTGGAAACAAATTTGCTTATTGGGGTTTGGTGGTTGAAGTCCAACCACTTAAGTGCTAAAAGATGAGAATTATTGCTCCCCTTCCAACGTCAGATTCTCCGTGTCCGGGCCTGAAATGTCCAAGCGTCCAGATGGGCGGCTCGCCTTTTCGAGGCGTTGGTACCCCCTTCTGGTTGGTTTTCAGGGGTCACGTTTTGTGGGTGAGTTCCCTTGGAATGTGAAGCCCAAATTAAAGCCGTGAGAACAGGAGCAATTTTGTTAGCCTTGAAACATGACAGGAAGAAGCAACTCAATCGATAACAACGTGGTCCAAACCGAACTCAAAGTCTTGCACTACGGTGCGAAATCGGCGTAGTTTCGCCACCGAAAGCGCAACAGGCCCAATGAGAGCTTAGCAGTGAGCCCAGCAACCCGCCAATTTGTGGCGGGATGGACCTTTGCCGGCGAGAGGGTTTGTCCCAATAAAGGTGAACCTGAAAATGAGTGTTGCCTTTTCCAAAAACGGTACCATCAAAAGAACAGAGGGAGGGAGGAAGAGAGAAACATATGTTTGCCTAGAGTGGACTCATTTGAACCGATGGTGATACACTGTTTCAGATGTTGCGACAGGCTGACAGGGATCACCAATTCTGAGCACCAGATTCATCGCCCTGTCCTTCAGCTTAGCTCAGCCATGGTCTCAAGTGCCATCTTGTAAATTTATGTCGATCTAACCCCCCAGGCGGAACCCAAGAATCCAAGACTGAGTATGTGACAGCCGGAAAAGATGTGGAGTGCGACTTAGGTTCAGGATTTGCTCATGTGCCCCAAAAATCGAATTGGGGAGGATCATGGAAGTCCCCATGTCTAGTGTCCAGTTTGTATCACTTGGGAAGAAAAAAAGCTCTGGTCGGCACGTCTTTGACCTTGGGGATCCCATAAGATGAGCCACATGCCGCATGCCCCAGCTTTCGGGCAGACAGTTCACGCCGTCGGCATCTTGAGCGAGTTGGTGAAACGAATGCGCACTTCCGCGCAGGAGGAGCGTGCTACAAGCAAGAAGGCCACACAGGCAGGGCAACTCGTTCATTCGATTCAGGGCTTACAGAATAAAGGTTCCGTGGAAGCTGATTTCAATCAGGAATGGGCCAATGTTATGCCTGGGTTGGAGATGTTGACACTGTGTAGGCATGTAGGGTGTCAGGGTGAACCATCATACCAGAGATCCTTGAAACAGACGAACACGATGTTTTTCCAATTGTCACCTCAGCTTCCGTCTACTTGGTCGTTGGAACTGATACGTCGGAGGTTTGGAGTGGGGGGGAGCCAAGGAGCCAGGGGTGCCTTTAAAGCGAAAGCTAAGGAGCTAGCAGGAGTTCTGCAAGCCGTAGTTACCCTCTAAAAGAACCAGGGGTTCAGACCCAAATCCAAACCAATTCAATTTGCCCTTCCGCCCTTTTCACATGAAGCCGTTCCACATTCGGGAAGAAAGGGGGGGGGGGGAGTGGGTCTCAGTGTGGACCAGTTTCCTTTTAAAGGGACCGGGGTGACCGGGTCCCTGTCGGGAGGGCCTTTTGGGGAGTCCGTCCACCAAACGATCCCCATGTCACCAAAAGGCGCCCACCAAAAGGTGCCCACCAAAAGATGATGTCCACCAGAAGGTCCCCATGAAAAATGGCATATCCAAGTGGAGCTGTTTTACCCTTAGAAAATCAGGCGGCTTTTCGCGTGGTGGACCGCGACATGAACGGCAAGATCTCCTTGGAGGATTTGAGGCGCATCTTTCCCGACGTCGATGAGCAAGAGGCGATAGATATGATCGCGGCCGCGGATCTGGATGGAGATGCCCAGCGAAACAAGCAAGAAGGGTGGAATATTGTGGATGGACGAAATCCATTTCGCACCACTTTCAAAGCATGGTTGAAGCCATTGTTGGCTGAGGTATTTGCAAGGGGATCAAGTCATTCCCGGGTTTCTTCGGTGGTGCGAGAAGCGGATTTCGTCCACAGTAGTTCTTTCTGCCCATGTCTTCCGGGGTCCTTGGCATGACTTGAGTGAGGCTCACCGTTTGGACGGTGACCGCAGCTTTGGCGGCGTGCGTTCAATTCCACCAAGTGGGGGTTGCGGGGATGCCCTGTTCTTGCGCCGCAGCCACGTAGACACACACTTGTGACATAAGACACAAACAAAAGGAAATGCAGATACAGACACATATATAGACACACACACAAGCACAGAAACACAGACAGACGGACAGACAGACAGACAGACAGAGAGAGACAGAGAGAGACAGACAGAAGACAGACATACAGACAGACGGACGGACAGACAGACAGACGGACGGACAGAAACAGGCAGGCAGACAGATTGACAAAGAGACAAAGACAGAGACAGAGTCAGAGACAGAGACAAAGGCAGAGGCAGAGACAGAAACAGACAGGAGAAACAGACACAGTCAGCCAGACGGACAGACAAGCAGGCAGGCAAGCAGGCAGGCAGGCAGGCAGGCAGGCAGGCAGGCAGATAGGCGGCAAGACACTGACAAACAAATTAGCAAGCAAACAGAGAACAGCAAGCCAGCAAGCAAGCAAGCAGGCAGGCAAGCAGGCAAGCAGGCAAGCAGGAAAGCAGGAAAGCAGGCAAGCAGGAAAGCAGGAAAGCAGGCAAGCAGGCAAGCACACAGACCGGCAGGCGCACAGATAGACAAGCAAGCAATCAAGCAAACAAACAAGCACACGAACACAAAGGACACCATGAGAATGCAAAAATAGTTTCACGAAGCAAACATAGCAAGCAAACTAAACCAGCAAGCAAGCAATCAAGCGAATTTCTTCGCAAACGTGCGTCAACAAGCAAGCGCACAAAAAACACACACACACACAAACACACACACACACACACAAACACACACACACACACACACACACCCACCCACCCACCCACCCACCCACCCACCCACCCACGCACGCACGCACGCACGCACGCACGCACGCACGCACGCACGCACCCACCGCACGCACGCACGCACGCACGCACGCAACGCACGCGCACGCACACGCACGCACCCACGCACGCACACGCACACGCACACGCGCACGCACACGCACACGCGCGCACACGCGCGCACACGCGCACACACGCGCACGCACACACACACACACGCACACACCCGCACACACACACACGCACACACCCGCACACACCCGCACACACACACGCACACACCCGCACACACCCGCACACACCCGCACACACACACACCCGCACACACCCGCACACACCCGCACACACCCGCACACCCGCACACACCCGCACACACCCGCACACACCCGCACACACCCGCACACACCCGCACACACCCGCACACACCCGCACACACCCGCACACACCCGCACACACCCGCACACACCCGCACACACACCCGCACACACCCGCACACACCCGCACACACCCGCACACACCCGCACACACCCGCACACACCCGCACACACCCGCACACACCCGCACACACCCGCACACACCCGCACACACCCGCACACACCCGCACACACCCGCACACACACACGCCGCACACACACACACACCCGCACACACCCGCACACACCCGCACACACACCGCACACACCCGCACACACCCACACACCCGCACACACCCGCACACACCCGCACACCCGCACACACCGCACACACACACCCGCACACACCCGCACCACGCACCACACACCACGCACACACACACACACACACACACACACACACACACACACACACACACACACACACACACACACACACACACACACACACACACACACACACACACACACACACACGCACACACACGCACACACACACACACACACACACACACACACACACACACACACACACACACACACACACACACACACACACACACACACACACACACACACACACACACACACACACACACACACACACACACACACACACACACACACACACACACGCGCACACACACACACACTCACACACACACACACACACACACACACACACACACACACACGCACACACACACACACGCACACACACGCACACACACGCACCACACACGCACCACGCACACACGCACACACGCACACCAAAAAAAGACATAAAAACAACAAAAGCAAAAACAAGTAAGCAAACATATGCCAGTAGATTCAGCGAAGCTGGTGGGCGGAAGGGTCAAAGGATAAAAGCTACATGTTTGTTCTTTGTTCATGTTCCGCTTTTGTTTTGTCTTCTTCTCTCTTACCTTCGTTCTGTTCATTGTTTCTTCCATGTATTGATTTACCTATGTTTCCTTGTTGTTGTTTGTTTCTCTCTCTCTCTATTTTTCTTTTGTCATTTCTTGATTTATCTATGTTATTGTTTTGTTTATGTCTTAGTTATTTCTTTATTTATTTCTTTCTTTCTTGATTTATTTATTTCTTTCTTTAGTTCTTTCTTTATTTCTTTCTTTATTTCTTTCTTTATTTCTTTCTTTCTTTATTTCTTTCTTTCTTTCTTTCTTTCTTTCTTTCTTTCTTTCTTTCTTTCTTTCTTTACTTCTTTCTTTGCTTCTTTCTTTACTTCCTTCTTTCTTTCTGTCTGTCTTTCTTTCTTTCCTTCTTGTCTTTCTTGTCTTACTTTCTTACTTTATTTCTTTCTTTCTTGTTTTCTTTCTTCTGAATTTCGCTCTTTCTTTCAATTGCATATCGGCCTCATTGTACTTGCATGTGTCGTTCCAGCCAAGGTATTCATCCATCTATCTATCTATGTATTTGTCTGTCTATCTATCTATCTATCTATCTAGCTTTCTCTTTTTGCTTTAGTTTGTTTTTTTGTTTCCGCCAGTTATCTACCAATCTGTCTAGCTGTCTCTAACTATTTGCCTATCTATCTATCCAGCTATCTGTCTATCTATCTATCCATCTATCTATCTATCTGTAATCTATCTAGTCTAACCTAATCTAATCTAATGTACCTACGTATCCTATTTTTCTTTATCTTTTCCTCTGCATTTGTGATCTATCTACATACCTACAGAACTATAAATGTATATTCCACCTGTCTATCTAACCTACCTACCTACCTACCTACCTACCTACCTACCTACCTACCTACCTACCTACCTACCTACCTACCTACCTACCTACCTACCTACCTACCTACCTACCATCTTTTTATCTAATTGGCCGTCGGCCTGCAACGGAATCTGCACCTGACCTTGCAAAAGTGCAGCGCCTGCCACGGAATCTGCACCTGACGTTGCGAAAGTGCAGCGCCTGCCACGGAATCTGCACCTGACGTTGCGAAAGTGCAGCGCCTGCCACGGAATCTACACCTGACCTTGCGAAAGTGCAGCGCCTGCCACGGAATCTGCACCTGACCTTGAGAAAGTGCTGCGCCTGCCATCAAATCTGTACACGATCCATTGAGAGTGCTAGGCCTGCCCGCAATCTGTACTGACGTGCCTGCCACGAAATCTGCACTTGACGCCTGCCACGCAAAACTAATGTTGCTAAAAGTGTTCGCGCCCCTGCCAATGTGCTCCGGGCCGAACGCGCTCCGAGGCTGGTCCGAACGCGCGACGAGGCGTAGATCAGGTTAACTTTCGCGCATCCCAAAGCACAGGCGCACAAGCAGACCAGCAACCAGACACAGACACATACGCACACAGGATATCAGCGCTGATTATAGGGGTGTAGCAATGTCACAACCATGCCGGCGACGTGTATTCCCGAGAGCCGCACGCCAGACTTGTTGTTCCGCTTGCGCAGGCAGCGTATAATTCCAAGATGCTTAACTTTGTTCTTTTTGGAGGCTATCCTTTTTGAATGTTTTAAAGAGAAGCCAAAAGGAAACAAAAGCCCTTAAGAGGTAAACCCATTTGCATGCATACCATAGTTCAGTTTCAGGTAGCCATAAACGAGCTTTGCCTGCGATTTTGTCTATACGATCTGAGGGACTAGTCTTTAGATGTATACTGATTCAGGAGGGCCATTGCAGCCGAATTCAAAGTGACTAGGTGGGTTACTAGGGGCCAGTAAGCACGTGACCTGTCCATTGCTCTTGCTGTGGCTCTGCACCATTGGAGTTCGATTTTTGTTGGGTGTGTCTTTTTGTTTCCTGTCTGAGGGTGCCCCCTTCTTTTTTGTTGGTTTCCGAGGACACCAAAAGGAAGCCCACCATTTTGTGTGGTCCCATAAAAATGGGATGCCCGTGTGTGACGGCACCTGGTGGAACTCCTCTTCCTCAGGATGGCAGCATCGACCTGGCGGAGTTCCGCGCCATGATCCAGCAGTATTTCAAGCAGCCCCCCAGCCGCTGCTGGCAGCCAGTCCGTGGCAAGCAGAATCCAGCTGTGAATGTGGCCCATTTTGCGCATTCCGTGTTTAGTTGCTTATTCGTAGGTCTCCTTTTTAGGTTGGTTTGGTTACAAATGGATGGCACCAGTTTGGATTGGATTGATTATGCCTATCTTAGCAAAAGGCCACCTATGTCCCTTGAATTCTGTTTCAGGTATCTGCCTGCCTCATATTTTCCTTCACGTATGACGTATTTCAATTGGCAGTGTTTCGGGGGTGTTTCGTTGAGTTCTTTCCTGTAGTTTTCCCGATCATCGCAAAAACACGGGGGGCACAGGAACGACGCGCTGCTCAAGGCAAAGACCAACGCGATGGTACCCCGAATCTTCCGAACGGTGGACGACGACACTGACACACACTCGAGCTGCGCCCAGTCCAGTGTGACCCTTGCCGGAGTGGCCTTTGTTTCCGAAGACGACAGGGTTCCCACATTTCCCGCTTTGGCAGCTTTTCCCAGAAGGTGCAAGTACCTCCTGAGGATGGCTTTTGGGGGGGCAAACAGGGGTCTAAGTGTTTGCTTAGAAGGTACTTGGACCCTCTGGGTTTGGCAATTCGAAACATCTCCAATTTGTGGGCTACTTTAGATTGAGCTTCCTTTCCAGCGGTGATGTTTAAAGGAGAAATATATAGGGGACCTCTGCGTTTGTGGGTGACCGTGAGGTTTGTGTCAGTTTGTGCCATGGCTGGCTTAGATTGTTAGGCAACAGAAGGCGCAGCTGTCAATGTGGTCTTCCGGGTTTTCCAGCACCAATATTCGAACATGGCCCCCGTCTAAAAAAGATGCAGCCGCATAGCCAAGGATTGACGACATCTTCAGCGACAGCGACAGCGACAGCGAGGGTGACAGCGATACCCTCAGAAGCTTTGTGGAGCAAGCAAAGCCGGCTCGCGACCCCGGCGGCCACGCGCGTCTGGTCAGGAAGATTGCGGACATCTCGACAGGTTCCGAACACCAAAAGGGAACGGGTTGCGAAAGGACCCCCTACAATTCGCTGGGTCACTTGAACGACTGCGGTTGGAGGTGTGTCTTGGTTGAAGGACTCTTCCATCTTGTGCTGTTGCGGCAAGATAGGTGTCCTTTCCGGATGAGTCGGCTTTCTGTTTGAAACCTGCTTATGCAGTCAGGTCGTATTCCGCGTGTTTCCCATTGAAACGGTAATCGTTCGAGTTCGTTTTTCGCAGGTTGCATGGAAGCTGTGGACTCGCGTTGCATGGAAGCCGTGGACTCGCCGAAGCCACCATGCAGCAAAGAGGCGCCACGGGTACCGCGCAGGCAGCACAAGGAGGCGTTCATGCAAGGCCGCTCCATCATTTCCCTTTAGGGGAGCAAAACTCCCGGGCGCCAGGTGGTCTGTGGATGTCACAGAAAGGAAGTCGGGTGTCGCATTCTTTTTTGTTTGCATGTACGATCACCATCGTTACTTTCATAATGGCTCCCGCAAGTTGCACGTGCCTGACCCAGGCTGTTGTGCAAATTGTTCTTCCAAGGATGTCACGGCTTGAAATTTGCCATGTCTACATGCGGTGTCGTTGCTCTAGCCTGCATATCGTAACTTAATCGACGGGCAGGCTGTTTTGCTAGCTGTGTATGTTGCAACTGGATCGTCTGAAGGGAAGGCTGCAGGTGTACAATTGAATTATGGCAATGCAAACAGATACCAGTCTCACGCCGTGATGTCTTCGCAGACTCGTCATGCTTTAGCCCCAGGCTGGACATATTAGATCCACAGACTGCTGGGTAACCGGAATTCAGCTAAATCCTGGCCTATCCTGGCCTTGGTTTGATGCCACTTGGTTGGAACAAGACGATTTATCAAACTTGGCTGCTGGTCAAAGAATGGCTGCGGCCTGTGCCAACTCTTCTTGACTGCTATTGGGTTGGATCTTTAGACTTTGGGAAATCAAGCAGGTTTCCACTAAACCCCCCAAAAGTAAAACTTTTTGCAGGAGCGACCAAGTCTTGGAATCCCATCTCGAAGTTCCGAAGTGGCCGATTCCAATCTGGCCAACAGCCAAAGTCCTTCCCTCGGGCAGGTTCGAAACTATCGGCGCAGTAATGTGCACAGAGAGCACCGCGACCGGTGGTGAACTTGTTTCCTGCTGCTTCCCTTGTTAGGGAGTTGGGCTAGGGGTTACGTATTGGCTCGGAGGTCAGCTCAGCAAGCACATACCTGGGGCAGACTTCGGATACATTTAGCACTTTGCCAGTAACTCAAAGGGAAGCAAACAATAGAATATAATAGAATATTCATTCTTTAACTGGGCCTTAGTCTAATCATGATACTTGTATACCATTGTTTGTCTCGGATTGTGAGCCAAGCTGGGCATGTGACCGCAAACAGCGAAAACATGACCAGAACTTCGTAATCCTTGGTCTGCACAGATCTGCAGCGTTCCATTTTTGGAAGGCAGCGCTTCCACAGTTGCGAGGCACGGAGCGGCCACGGAAGCTCTTTGTCTCGCGAGCCCCATGCACCCGTTTCGCCAACCGTCAGGCCAATGTCCTCGGTTCGCAGCTGTGAAACCTGGCCAGGGGACTCCACCCCGCGCTGAAGCTGAAGTCTGAGCTATTGAGGTGTTTGACGAGACAGACTGCGTTTGGCGAGCAAGCCTTGGCAAGCGGAATGGATTTTGGATGTACCCTCCCTTCCACTAACATAGCAGTGGGAGGGTGCCTGGAAGATCAGCTTTCTCTTCAATGAACCTTCTGTCAGGCGCCATGGCAACGTAGTGAAGGTACAGCTTGAGTTTGGTTCAACCCCTCCCTGTTTGAGACTGCAGCTCTGCGAGGGAGTTGGAGTTGCGGCAGGGCCGATCCTGGGCATTCTCACGGCAGAGCATGGTGAAGTCCCGAGTTGAGGACGTGAACCGACCGATTTTTTGCACTCCGTGGAAAAAAAATCCTGGCAGCCAGCCCAAGTCCCCTACCCCAGGGAACCAAACCAGTAAAACCCGCTGAGAGTCCTTGCCTACGGGTGGATCCTGGATCTACTGGGCAGGGTTCGCCTGCACATTGCAAAATTTAGGGTAACCACCGTACTGCGGAAGCAGTGCGTTTTCGGCGCGTCAGGGGCCAAGGTCGGGCCAGCCTCCCGCGTGCAGAATTTCTCTTGGGGGGAGGTGGGAACACCCTCGAATCCTGGCCCCTTGAAGGATAGATTGGGCCACTCAAACAATCACCCTCACGTGCTGGATTGAAATACCCAGACCAGAAAGGAAGCTTAGGCACTACTTGTGCCTATGGCTAGAAAAATGCGAATCCAGATTCAGGTTCACGCGTGCATTGCCAAAGCGTCCAAGTAGGGATTTGGATCCCAAAAATGGCCGTGTTTGTCGTGGTTTGGTTTCCCTTCAAACCAAGGTGAGCAGCAGGGTATTGATGGGTACTCTCAAATGCAAACACACACAGTTCTAGGGGTAACTTCCCCATTCTTTCCAGGGATCCATCCTTCTAGAAAACCACCAAAGATTCTGGGGAGATGGCGATCGGCTCTTGAAGAGAAGGATGGGCGAAAAGAATGGACAAGGAATCAACCCCTCGAAAAGTGGGAGTTGGGGCAAACCGGGGTCCTCCAGCCACCAAACCGTGTTTTTGTTTGGGACCCAGGGACATGTAAAGCGCCGAGGTTGGCGCACATCTACTTGGAGAAGTCCGATCTGGCGGGCGAGAATGGCCGTGCCGGCCCCGAGGGCCCCCGACGATCTGGCAAACAAACTTGGTGAAGAAGATTTTTGTTTTCTCCCACGGTGGGTTTTAATGGGAGTCTATATTGAAGCTTCCATTTGGTTAAGATGTTTTTTGTTTAAAAAAACATCCCCCGGTTGGTTTTAAACGCAATCGATTTCACTACTGTAAATATGTTTTTTTAATTGTTGTTCTCTCCGGGGGGCGCAAAAGCAAATAGAGGGAAGCATTCATGGGCCATTGTGGGTTCGGGGACCCGGCAGGCTTTTGTTTTTTTGTTGACGTCGCACGAAAACGGCCTGCCATTGTGAGATACTGATAAACCAACAGTGCAAGCATCCTCATGAATTCGCTCTGCACGATCGGTGTTCGACTTCAAAGATTCTAAGATCGATTCACACACTGGTCTTGCCTGCCCGCCGTCACCGACAAATGTCAAGTCTGTGCTTTCCTTCGCACCCGTAGCAATCTGACAGTCTCCCTGAGATAGTGCATCACTCGTTCCCCACAAACGCCACTTTACTGTTTCGTTCATAGGTCTCAAAACCGGGTGGGGTCGAAATCAGGGTCTCTCCTATTGGCGTTCTTCTTTACCCCTACCCAGCAAACCGA
This sequence comes from Effrenium voratum, assembly GCA_963377175.1. Taxonomy (NCBI): domain Eukaryota; class Dinophyceae; order Suessiales; family Symbiodiniaceae; genus Effrenium; species Effrenium voratum. The sequence goes on along the minus strand of CAUJNA010003454.1, from coordinate 506,030 downwards.
CTGCTTTACCCCTACCCAGCAAACCCGAAAACTTGCAGAGGTCCACTCTTGTCTGGAACAGCTGCGGTTGGCGAGAAATACCTCATGTTTTTCAGTCAGGGGCTGACATACCCTGAAAAAGGTGGGGGGGGGGTATGCTTGTGTTTAAACGGTGCCCTGGACAGCAGATATGGGTTGCCCTCCTTTTTGGGTCTGGTCCGCTTGCTTAGCACACTTGCAAAAGGGCAAATGGCGAGCTTACGGATTCGGAACCAAAACAAACTCACCCATGCAGGGCAATTTTACTCGGAATTTCACTAGGGGTTACTCGGGCGAAACATCTGTGGCTCCAAAGAAATCAGCAGCATCTTGGGAGCCTGCCCGGCCTTCAGTCCTTGGCCCAGCAAATCCTTGAATCACGAATTTGCTGGTTGCATTGAACCCGAATTCGGTTTCCTGGCACGCAGCTGGCCGGGGCACTGCGATCGTCAGATTATCCCCAGCCCCTGAAAATGAAATTGGGGGGGGATTATGGTTCCATGTTCCCTTCATGACGAGATGAATTCGGGGACCGGGTCCCCACCCCCCTCCTAAAGGTAGGGAGGATGTCAGCCTGGCGCCGAGGCTACTTCTTGGACTTGGCCGCCCGCGCGTGCGCGGATGCGGTGGCTTCCGCCGGCAAGACCAGGACACACCAAGCGGCTCTCCCCGTGGACTTGACTGCTGGGTTGGATCTTTAGGCTTTAACTTTTTCGTGGACATCATTTGGCGTTTGAAAAACTCAACCCCAAACAGGTTTTACACTTTTTGCAGGGGGGTCAACAGCAACCGAGTGGAATCCATCCTTTTGCTCTTGAATGGGGCCGAAGCTTCCGTTCATTTCCAGGACGTGTTCCTCGAAAAAACAAAACGGTTTCCGGGACCAGCGTGACAAGAGTCGGCCGGGCCCAGCGGTTGTTTCGGCAGCCCGCCAACGGCGAGACCGGTCCAACGGCCTCGGATTTGGTGATTTTCCATTCGAACAGCGGCGGTCGAATCGACTGGAGGCTTGGGATGCATCTACGCGAAAACCAAATTCTGGGGTAAAACCAGCTCATCCAAGGTTCCAGAATCGGAGTCCTGTTTTGTCTGGGTTGTAGATGGTCTCTTTTACTTGGGTCCCTTAGTTCCGGCTTGCAAATGTCCGTTTAAAGAGAAAGGGCATCAGATGTTGTGAAGATGCTAGGCTTAACCTGACAGATGCTTGCAGAGAGGCTTGTTGGTCGATTCTGATCTTTGGGCTTGGCTGGCGGCATGGCCAGGATGGCGGCGAGACTGCCCACTTGTAGGAAGAATGCTAAACAGGGCACTCATCTAGGTCCCAGTGATGCCCTTTTCACTTCTTTTTTGGGGGGAGGGTTCCCCTTTTAAAATAGACTACAGACAAAAAGGGCACCCTTATTCTAACCTCTCTTCTGGAGGACCTAGTCATGCTGAGCTGACGGCACCACGTACGTGTGTCATCTAGGCTAAGACCAACTGAGGCGACACGGCAGATTGCACGAATGACATGATACGTCATGCAAGGACTGGTGTTTTCTGCTCTTGGAATTGTTGGCAGACTCTCTCTCTCTCTCTCTTTCTCTTTTGGAAGGTGCCAGATGTTAGATCGCAAGGGCTGCTTGGCTCCCAGCCATCCCCAGCCACAGCTAAGCTTTCGGCAGGGGATCGATCCGAGGGCCCAGGCGGTTTCTGTCTTTTTCAGCTCTGCGAGCAAAGTCCGTGGTGCTTGAGTCAGGGCTCCTTAAAAGGAATCTCCATTTTGCTTCACCATTTGAAACATGGCTGGCTTTTTCAACACCAAAATAAAGTTGGACACCACCATTTACAAGTTGCAATGTTCAGGTGTATACTGTAAGGATCCCTGTTGAGACTCATGCTTTTGGGCGCGCGCCAGGATGATGCGGACCTGGGGCCAGGCCGATGGGGGCTCCGGTGGAGCGAGTGGGCAGGAAGCTTCAGAAGCTCGGGTGCCCACATTCTAGGGGTACCTTCCATTTCCATTCTTTCCAAGAATCCTTCTTTCCTGAAAACCTTCAGAAACTCAAAGGAACATGGCGGGCTTTTTGAAAAGAAGGATGGTTGAAAAGAATTGGACATCAACCTGTAGACACATTCCAGAAGCAGAGCAGAGTCTGGGAGAAAGAGCTCCTGTTCAACAGAAACGTGGGGGTGGCCGATTTGGAGACACTGGGACATCGTGAGGGTACTAACCAGGCGGAAGCGCGCACAAAACGGAAGGAGGCTACGTTGGTTTGTCAAAAGTAGGGGCCCCTTCTTGGTATCCCCTTCAAAAGGCGGCACAAGGCGGCACCAGGCCCCAAAAGGGTCCACATATGTTTGACAACACCCCGATGGCGCCAAATTTGTAGGTGAGCCAACCAGCAAATTTTGTTAAGCTCACTGCAAGCCAGACGCGACTTGACTGCCTTTATTCCGAGAAGACGTTTTTGTCCGTGGAAGCAGTTGTTTGGTGACATAACGAGAATTCGTGTTGCAAAACGAGGTAGCACCCCAATGGCCCAAAGCGAGGTAGTAGCACCCGTTGAGATCAGAAACACGCGGCGTTGGTTCAAACGAGGTCAATGACTCAGTTGTTCAGTGGCACCAATTCTTTTTCCAGCTCTTTTGTTTTGGTGGCTGCCCCACTTAAATTGTCTTCCCAAAAAAGGGTTCGAATTCTCTTTTGTTCATGGTCACTGAACAACTGAGACGAGTTCTATCCCGGGTGCCGAGATGGAGAGTGCTACCTTTGAACCACAGCAAACCAGTGCCGTAGCTCACAGGAGAAAAATGTATGATGCATTGAAACCCCGCCTTCGGTTTCTTTGGCAGGGCGAGCCCCGAGCATTAAAGAAAATTGTCAGGCTGGTGCCTTTGTTTGTTATGTGGTGCAAATGTGCCAAGGGAAGACTTGGGTTTTGCTTTCAGGCCAAGACAGAATCTCACATGAATCTGCTGGTGGACTTACTCCTGTCCAGGCACTTCTCTTCAGGGGCAGAGCGATGATGAGATTGGGTCGGCGCACAGAGGCGCGTGTCGATCCGACTCGCGCAAGTGGCTATGCCTCGTCCTGTGTGTGTGTACATGCGGGCGGGTGGGCGTTTGCGTGTGTGTGACCGGGGGGGTGGGGGGCGGGCGTTTGTGTGTGTGACCGTATGGCTATGTGTATGTGCGAGCATTTGTGCGTGTATGTGTGTGTGTGTGTGTGTGTGTCTCTGTGT
>CAUJNA010003454.1:237788-497788 GCA_963377175.1 Effrenium voratum | reverse complement strand
AAATCTCATGGTGGGAGACCTGGTTCTTGCAAGAGTTTCGTATTTTCCGCCGGGTTTCAGACACCTCCGTTCTTGCCAGCTGGCTTTTTTTGGGCGAGTGTCCTTGGGCGCTCTGGGTGTGGGTCAAAATTAAACCACCAGAAAACCGCCGTGTCCCTATTTTTGACCAGCCATGAGTTGTTTTTTTGTTCGGTTGGTTTGGCGAGGCGAGAGATCCTGGAGCAAGCACAGGACATTGCGGCCAAGTGCTGGGGGCCCCGGGCCTTGATTTGTTTGGGTTTTGAGAGGAGTCTCGGTGTCAGTTTTCTTCGAAGCTTCTCGGAGTTGGTACCATGTTTGGGGAATGGCTGTAGAGGGACGCCAAAAGGAACACCCGCGAACTCTTTAAGGGGCGTCTTCCTATTTTGGGGTGCTATATCCCTGGCACCGGACTTTAAGAACTTGATCTTCCGGTGCCCTGGCTTCCGGTGCCCTGGCTTCCGGTGCCCTGGCGCAGGCTGGATGTTCGATTCACTCAGTGGTTAGCCACCTGGGATACAACCCACGAATGACTGGGTTAACCCCACTCAGGGATGCTTCTAAACGGGCTATTAACTTTAACCGACTAGATTACCATTGTAACCTGACCGAACACCCAAGTACAAGCTCGTGACAGAGACATCCTATCGGATCCTTCCCTGGTCAGAATTCAAGCTTTTGGGGTATCCTATTTTGGACCCACACCCGCAAATCCACCTTGCATTTCTGATGGCTCGACACATTGGCCGTCGCGCACACGAAAATAGAATGCGTCAGTTGGCCCTTCCCAGTGCGGCCCTTTGGCCGCTGATGTTCACCTGGGCCCATGACGTATATGATGTTGGGTGCTGCCAAGGATGGTCAAGACATCCCCCTGAAATGAATAAGTGGCCGGTTTTGGCGCCGGCTGGCTATGCCAAAGATGTCTACCATTTGGGCCGGGTTCAGGTTACCAAGAAGTTGGGATCCGCGCATGGAGCGTGAGAAAGCCTTGCTGGTTCAGGGGGGGAGTGCAGGTCTGAAGGGTCATACTGGCAAAGGCAGGGCAGAAATGAGGTAATGCTTCATGTGTTGCTTGTTGCAGGATATCCTGACATTAAATGACTTCGAATTGAGGAATTGAGTACGTTCAATGAACTCACACCCTGCCTCTCAAGCTCCGTTCTCATTTCACTGTGCCAGCGCGCTTAGTGCAAGAACTAATGACCACAGCGACCACAGAGAATCGACATGCCGGGCTACCAGCTAGATCGCTAGATCGCTACATCCTTTCCATGGCATCAAGTTCGTACATTCCCTTTGACTTGCAACTAACAAGACGACGTTTCAGAATAAACTCAATGGCCGCATTTGGAAGACGTAGGGGCGCGCGTGTGCAGGTGAAACTGAGGATCTCCAATCTCGCAGCTACCCCGAAGGCTGTAGATGGCACAAGTCCAATGTAGAGGCCTGAGTAAGTTCTAGCTGTGTACTGTGTACCGGCATGAATATATCATGACCTAATGCAGTTTTAGCGCACCCCACAACCCCCACTCTAGTTGTTTAGGCCATTGGAGTAGCGGCAGACTCGTGGCAGACGTCCTCGAAAGACGCGCCTCACAGGCAACGACGATGAGCTCGGCAAGCGGGCAGAAGCCTTGCTGGACCGCCGGCGGCTTAGATGGGCTACCGACCTCGGATCGGTGCGCGTTGGGTTTGGCAGGGTTTCCGAGCCATTTTTGTTGTGGATCCTCAACAACAAGTGGCAGTTTCAACGGAAGCCGCCGGAAAATTGCAAACATTGGAAGGGGACATCCAGAGCCCTTGTTTGGCTCAGGAAACTGGGGTCTACCCCAAAACCATGCTATGCTTGTAGGGCAGACTATGAACAGAAATCAGCCTATAGATGCCCATTTTTTCGTGGGCCATGAATGGGAATGGCTGGGTTCTCTTTGGCTTATGGATAGACGAACCCCAGACGACCCTACAACAACACATTCATGAGTTGCTGGAGCCCCCGGCTGAGCTGTGAAAGTATTGTCAGCAAGGTGTCTGTCAAGGATGGTGAGAATAGAACTCTCTGGCAGCCACAAATCCATCAGGGCCTTTCCACCATGTCGGAAAGCACCAAAGTGCAGGGTGTGAGGTGCAGGTCATCCGAAGAGTACTTGTCGGGCGCTTTTTGGGACATCAGTGGCCTCGGAGTTGTTGGTTCGGCGTGCCTCAAACGCGGAGCTCAGACGATTGGCTTAGTTGGCCGTTTCCGGGTTGCCTCGGGAAAAGCATTTAATCTGTGAGCCGTTGTCACCCGATTCAACGGCCTTTAAAAGTTCGATCTGGGTCAGAGAAAAGCAATCGTGACACCTTGTCTTTGCTCGCCCGTCGGGTAAAACAAGCCCATGTGCCCATGAAGCATGTCGTTTTGCCGCTGGGACATCTTTGGTTCCAGAACCAGGACCCCCAGTAGTCCCCTTTTACCCTTTTTTGGGGGAGGGTTCAAAAATAGACTACAGAAAAAAGGGTACCCTTATTCTAACCTCTCTACTGGAGGACCTAGAGAGCTCTGACGCGTTGCTTTTTCCATCGAGTGGATCTCAGATGGTTTAGACTTCCCCGGATCCCAGTTGCCGCCATCGGTGACAATCTATTCGTACTATAGTTTTTGACGGCGTTAAGTCGGAACCCCCCGGCCGCATTTGGTATTGTTCCCACATTGGGAAACCACGCCTTTGCGGGGTTTGCAGTTTCGTTTGTATCAGACCTACTTGCCGCGTACCCAACGCTGCCGATGAAATCCGCTGTTCTGACGTCACAGGCACCAAGATCAAGGCCGGCGAGCGTCGGACCTGGGGCCTGCATCGATTCGATGCCGAGAATGTCCCAATGCTTACCCAGGGTCTCAGAAAAAAAATGTTGCCCTCCATTTCATTCTCATGGAGTCTGACTTGGGGGAGATTCCATGTTGAACAAGAGGGCATATTTTGAGGTTGGCATCTGACACATTTGCAGGGACATGTTCGGCCAAAAAGAGTTGGGTCATGGTTTTTCGCAGGGAAGCCAACCAATGAAACGGAGTCCATTTCAGAGTGGGAATCTGTTGACTTCGGCAGGCGAATGCCTGGCGACGTATGGGGGGGGCGGGGCGGAATTTCCAGGGTCCAAGTTGACAACTCGGAAGCTTTGCCTTGGGCGAAGCCAACTGGAACTGCAAGAGTGATTTTTGGCGGAGGTTGCCCGGAGACCACTTGCTTCAATCAGGGCTCCTTGCATTTGTTTTGGTTCTACTCCTCACCTGGCCAAAGGGAGTGTCCTTCAATCAGATTAAGTAGGATGTCATCCACCGAGACACCTATGGAGAGTCATGGAGTCCTAGGTATCATGTGGAGCCTGAACTCTTTGACCGGTCTTTGGAACTATCTTTCTGGTTGGCATCCCTTTCAACATTCTGGTTGGCTTCCTCTTGTCAAAGTGAGCATGGAGAAAAAACAATGGCTTTAGAATGCGCAGCATTCTGATTTTCGTAGGGACAGATGAGCAATCAGTATGACTTGGGAATGAGGATTACTCACCAAGCTCGTATTTCTGTTGGAAAGAAGGACATTAGTTCCTGACAGGGTACGTATGCTTGAGAAACCCCCGGGGGGCTTCGTGTTTTATTGTGTTTTGGTGTGTTGCGGGGTTTTAGAAAGGGAAAGCTGATTGAAACCACCCAGGGGGTATCCTCAAGTAGCATAATGTTCACTGTCCCTTCAACCCCCTCTAAGACTGCACTCCGTACCGTACCCCAAAGTAGACGCCTGCGGTTGGGGGCCGTGGGTAGCACCGGGAGATAGCCCCATTTCATGCCCACTGAGCTGGCGTGAGAAAGCACTTAACCGTGCCTACGAACTTGGAGTGGAAATTGCCCGTGATCAACTCACTTCTTGAGTTCATGGACTTTAGTCACTTTTTGGGGCTCGGGCCATTTTAGTTGTAAATAAAAAGTTCCTTGACTTTTTGGGCCATCAACTCAGGAAGTGAGGAGTGGAAGTTGCCCGTGTTTGATGGGCCAGGCGCCGCCTTCTGCTGTCCAGCAGATTCAGGATGACCTACCTGTCGTCCAGGAGCGGCAGTCAGCTTTGTCCAGTCCGTTTTGCAAGCAGACACGGCGATTTGGTGAATGGCCTCCATGCTTGTCCCAGAGGTTAAGTGAACCAGCCACACAAGGGGATAAACTGCCCTGGAGCAACCCCGTCACCAAAAAAGTCCTGTGGGGGTTGTTGCTCTGTTTTTTTTCCTCAGCTGACAGCTTTGGGTCTCAGGGAGTTCCGTAGATTGTGGGGGCTTCTAGAGGGCGAATGAAGCGAAACCCAACATGGCGCATGGAACCCCAAATGGCATGATCTATGCGGGGCCAGCCAACTAGCCGTCAAATGGCCATGGGGCAGAACCTATGGCTCTTGCCCTCGGGTGGATGAGCACCTATTTCGATGTTCACCAAGAATTTCCAGAGTTTTGACCACGCCAAATATACATCATAATGCAATGTATGTCTTTCCTAAAAGTAGGCATCCCCAAGGCACATACGGGCTTGTGTGTGTGTGTGTGCACCTAATCCAATGCGCCGTTTCCGGCGCTTGCGAGCTAAACGACCCGCGCTTGCGGCAGGAGGTGAAGGAAGCAGCGCCCGCCAGAGACTCAGGGCGTTTCAGGCTTCTATTTGGGTCAAAGTAAAACCACTAGGAAGTGGAGTGCAGGTTTTAGTCTTTGGCTCAATTTACCAGGGCAACCCATTTTGGGGTTACAATATTTTTGACCCACAACCCGTCAGGTTGGTGGTTTGGAGGAGTTATGACCCGTGGTTCTTGTACAGGATAAACGGGAAACCACCCCGGGCCCGGGACACCACCAGGAGGCTCTAAACCAACTCGAGGGAAGCTGATAGTTCAGTCAACCCTTTTCACGTCAGACGTCCAGACCCTGCGCTGTTGCCGGTTGTTCCTGCTTTTGGGAGGGCTGGTGGTTGGGCTGCCTCCTTTAATCTTTGTCTTTGCCCAAAGCGAATCGACCGGATGTGACCTTTTGGTTGACCCGTTTTGGGATCCCATTTTTTCGTCATGGCCCCAAAAGGTGAACCTTTGGTTTCCAGGTCCTTTGGGCAAATGAGTTTTGGGAGGGGCCGAAAAGGCAGCACGAAATGACACCGGGTCCACCTGTAACTCCCCCATTTGGAGGGAATTGAAAAATATGTTACGAGCTTACCACTAGTTGTTTGCAGGCGATAATTCAATGTATACACTGCCTCCGTGTAGCAACAGGACGGAATGCACTTATCACCAAGGCCGTAGATGTTTGAGAGCGGTTCTGAGAACACAAGAGACCACTTTGTTCCACAATTGGCTGGGGCTGGCACCGGCATGTTTGATGCTGCAAGTTCTAAGTTTGACAGTGGAATGATCGTGGAATGGAATGATCATCAAGAAGTCTTGTGCAGAACATGGTATTCGGAAAATGAGCACATAAGCAGTGCAGCGGTGAAGCAAGCTTACTGCTGCCAGCATAAATGATCGAATCACATTGTCATTCAATCCAGCCACTAAATGATGACAAGACAGAAGGCCGAGTTAAAAGGCAGTATGGTCCTCATTGACCTCCTGTTTGGTGACTGAACTCGGGTGCCAGTCGGTTGAACAACTCCCTTGCGCAAGCACCAGCAAGTTTGATGCTGAAAGTTGGCCGTGGGATGCTGGTCCGCAGGTTTTGTACGGAACATGATTTTTTTCTGGATGAGGCGTGAGCAGTGCAGCAGTGAAGCGTCTCCTGCCGCCAGCATAGATGGCAGGAGCAGAAAGGCAAGCAATCCAGGCGCTGCATGATGACAAGACAGAAGGCCGAGTTATAAGGCTGTATGGTCCTCATTGACCTCCTGTTTGGTGACTGAACTCGGGTGCCAGTCGGTTGAACAACTCCCTTGCGCAAGCACCAGCAAGTTTGATGCTGCAAGTTGCATGTTTGACCGTGGAATGCTCATTAAGAGGTCTTGTACGGAACATGTCTTTTTTTCATTTATGAGAAGTGAGCAGGGCAGCAGTGAAGCATGTCTCCTGCCGCCAGCATAGTTAGCAGGAGCAGAAAGGCAAGCAATCCAGGCGCTGCATGATGACAAGACAGAAGGCCGAGTTATAAGGCTGTATGGTCCTTATTGACCTACTGTCTGGTGACTGAACTCGGGAAGGTAAAGATGTCTGAGAGCGGTCGTGAGAGTACTAGCTGCCAGGTGGTTGAACAACTTCCTTGCTCACGCACCAGCAAGTTTGATGCTGGAAGTTGCATGTTTGACCGTGGAATGCTCATCAAGAGGTCTTGTACACAACATGTCGTTTTTCCATACATGAGAAGTGAGCAGGGCAGCAGTGAAGCCTGTCTCCTGCTGCCAGCATAGATGGCAGGAGCAGAAAGGCAAGCAATCTAGGCGCTGCATGAGGACAAGACAGAAGGCCGAGTTATAAGGCTGTATGGTCCTTATTGACCTACGGTCTGGTGACTGAACTCGGGAAGGTAAAGATCTCAGAGCGGTCGTGAGATTACCAGCTGCCAGTCGGTTGAACAACTCCCTTGCGCACGCACCAGCAAGTTTGATGCTGCAAGTTGCATGTTTGACCGTGAAATGCTCATCAAGAGGTCTTGTACACAACATGTCGTTTTTCCATACATGAGAAGTGAGCAGTACAGCAGTGAAGCGTGTTTCCTGCCGCCAGCATAGATGGCCGGAGCAGAAAGGCAAGCAATCCAGTTGCTGCATGAGGACAAGACAGAAGGCCGAGTTATAAGGCAGTACGGTCCTTATTGACCTACTGTCTGGTGACTGAACTCGGGAAGGTAAAGATGTCTGAGAGCGGTCGTGAGATTACCAGCTGCCAGTCGGTTGAACAACTCCCTTGCGCAAGCACCAGCAAGTTTGATGCTGCAAGTTGCATGTTTGACCGTGGAATGCTCATCAAGAGGTTTTGTACGGAACATGTCGTTTTTTCCATACATTAGAAGTGAGCAGTGCAGCAGTGAAGCATGTCTCCTTCCGCCAGCATAGATGGCCGGAGCAGAAAGGCAAGCAATCCAGTGGCTGCATGATGACAAGACAGAAGGCCGAGTTATAAGGCTGTATGGTCCTTATTGACCTACGGTCTGGTGACTGAACTCGGGAAGGTAAAGATGTCTGAGAGCGGTCGTGAGATTACCAGCTGCCAGTCGGTTGAACAACTCCCTTGCGCACGCACCAGCAAGTTTGATGCTGCAAGTTGCATGTTTGCCCGTGAAATGCTCATCAAGAGGTCTTGTACACAATATTTCGTTTTTCCATACATGAGAAGTGAGCAGTACAGCAGTGAAGCGTGTTTCCTGCCGCCAGCATAGATGGCCAGAGCAGAAAGGCAAGCAATCCAGTTGCTGCATGAGGACAAGACAGAAGGCCGAGTTATAAGGCAGTACGGTCCTTATTGACCTACTGTCTGGTGACTGAACTCGGGAAGGTAAAGATGTCTGAGAGCGGTCGTGAGATTACCAGCTGCCAGTCGGTTGAACAACTCCCTTGCGCAAGCACCAGCAAGTTTGATGCTGCAAGTTGCATGTTTGACCGTGGAATGCTCATCAAGAGGTTTTGTACGGAACATGTTGTTTTTTCCTTTCCATATATTAGAAGTGAGCAGTGCAGCAGTGAAGCATGTCTCCTTCCGCCAGCATAGATGGCCGGAGCAGAAAGGCAAGCAATCCAGTTGCTGCATGATGACAAGACAGAAGGCCGAGTTATAAGGCTGTATGGTCCTTATTGACCTACGGTCTGGTGACTGAACTCGGGAAGGTAAAGATGTCTGAGAGCGGTCGTGAGATTACCAGCTGCCAGTCGGTTGAACAACTCCCTTGCGCACGCACCAGCAAGTTTGATGCTGCAAGTTGCATGTTTGCCCGTGAAATGCTCATCAAGAGGTCTTGTACACAATATTTCGTTTTTCCATACATGAGAAGTGAGCAGTACAGCAGTGAAGCGTGTTTCCTGCCGCCAGCATAGATGGCCAGAGCAGAAAGGCAAGCAATCCAGTTGCTGCATGAGGACAAGACAGAAGGCCGAGTTATAAGGCAGTACGGTCCTTATTGACCTACTGTCTGGTGACTGAGCTCGGGAAGGTAAAGATGTCTGAGAGCGGTCGTGAGATTACCAGCTGCCAGTTGGTTGAACAACTTCCGCGCGCTAGCACCAGCAAGAGGCTTGACTGTGGATGCTGATCAAGAAATATTGTGGGAACATGATGTTTTTGCAGACATGAAAAGCGAGCAGTGCAGCAGTGAAGCGTGTCTCCTGCCGCCAGCATAGATGGCCGGAGCAGAAAGGCAAGCAATCCAGTTGCTGCATGATGACAAGACAGAAGGCCGAGTTATAAGGCAGTATGGTCCTTATTGACCTACTGTCTGGTGACTGAACTCGGGAAGGTAAAGATCTCAGAGCGGTCGTGAGATTACCAGCTGGCAGGTGGTTGAACACACCCTTGCGCAAGCACCAGCAAGTTTGATGCTGGAAGTTGCATGTTTGACCGTGGAATGCTCATCAAGAGGTCTTGTACGGAACATGTCGTTTTTCCATAAAGCAGAAGTGAGCAGTGCGGGAGTGAAGCATGTCTTCTGCCGCCAGCATAGATGGCCGGAGCAGAAAGGCAAGCAATCCAGTTGCTGCATGAGGACAAGACAGAAGGCCGAGTTATAAGGCTGTATGGTCCTCATTGACCTACGGTCTGGTGACTGAACTCGGGAAGGTAAAGATGTCTGAGAGCGGTCGTGAGATTACCAGCTGCCAGTCGGTTGAACAACTCCCTTGCTCACGTACCAGCAAGTTTGATGCTGGTTTTGCATGTTTGACCGTGAAATGCTAATCAAGAGGTCTTGTACGGAACATGTCGTTTTTCCATACATGAGAAGTGAGCAGGGCAACAGTGAAGCGTGTCTCCTGCCCAGTCGCTGCATGATGACGAGACAGAAGGCCGAGTTATAAGGCAGTATGGTCCTTATTGACCTAATGTCTGGTGACTGAACTCGGGAAGGTAAAGTTCGTGCGATTAATTGCGATTACCAGCTGCCAGGTTGCTAAACAACTCCCTTGCGCACGCACCAGCAAGTTTGATGCTGGAAGTTGCATGTTTGACCGTGAAATGCTCATCAAGAGGTCTTGTAAGGAACATGTTGTCTTTTCATAAAGGAGAAGTGAGCAGTGCAGCAGTGAAGCATGTCTCCTGCCGCCAGCATAGATGGCCGGAAGCAGAAAGGCAAGCAATCCAGTTGCTGCATGAGGACAAGACAGAAGGCCGAGTTATAAGGCAGTATGGTCCTTATTGACCTACTGTCTGGTGACTGAACTCGGGAAGGTAAAGATGTCTGAGAGCGCTCAGCAAGTTTGATGCTGGAAGTTGCATGTTTGACCGTGAAATGCTCATCAACAGGTCTTGTACACAACATGTTGTCTTTCCATATATGAGAAGTGAGCAGCAGTAAAGCATGTCTCCTGCAGCCAGCATAGATGGCAGGAGCAGAAAGGCAAGCAATCCAGTTGCTGCATGATGACAAGACAGAAGGCCGAGTTATAAGGCTGTATGGTCCTTATTGACCTACTGTCTGGTGACTGAACTCGGGAAGGTAAAGATATCTGAGAGCGGTCGTGAGATTACCAGTTGCCAGTCGGTTGAACAACTTCCTCGCGCTAGCACCAGCAAGTTTGATGCTGGAAGTTGCATGTTTGACAGTGAAATGCTCATCAAGAGGTCTTGTACACAACATGTTGTTTTCCTTTTCCATATATTAGAAGTGAGCAGTGCAGCAGTAAAGCATGTCTCCTGCCGCCAGCATAGATGGCAGGAGCAGAAAGGCAAGCAATCCAGTTGCTGCATGATGACAAGACAGAAGGCCGAGTTATAAGGCAGTACGGTCCTTATTGACCTACTGTCTGGTGACTGAACTCGGGAAGGTAAAGATATCTGAGAGCGGTCGTGAGATTACCAGTTGCCAGTCGGTTGAACAACTTCTTGCGCTAGCACCAGCAAGTTTGATGCTGGAAGTTGCATGTTTGACCGTGGCTTGTACGGAACATGTTGTTTTTCCATAAAGGAGAAGTGAGTTGTGCAGCAGTGAAGCATGTCTCCTGCCGCCAGCATAGATGGCCGGAGTAGAAAGGCAAGCAATCCAGTGGCTGCATGATGACAAGACAGAAGGCCGAGTTATAAGGCAGTACAGTCTTTATTGACCTACTGTCTGGTGACTGAACTCGGGAAGGTAAAGATGTCTGAGAGCGGCTGGGAGAACACCAGTTGCCAGTCGGTTGAACAGCTCCCTTGCGCAAGCACCAGCAAGTTTGATGCTGCAAGTTGCATGGTTGACCGTGGAATGCTCATCAAGAGGTCTTGTACGGAACATGTCGTTTTTCCATACATTAGAAGTGAGGAGTGCAGCAGTGAAGCATGTCTCCTGCCGCCAGCATAGATGGCCGGAGCAGAAAGGCAAGCAATCCAGTTGCTGCATGAGGACAAGACAGAAGGCCGAGTTATAAGGCAGTATGGTCCTTATTGACCTACTGTCTGGTGACTGAGCTCGGGAAGGTAAAGATGTCTGAGAGCGGTCGTGAGATTACCAGCTGCCAGTCGGTTGAACAACTCCCTTGCGCACGCACCAGCAAGTTTGATGCTGCAAGTTGCATGTTTGACCGTGAAATGCTCATCAAGAGGTCTTGTACGGAACATGTGGTTTTTCCAGATATGAGAAGTGAGCAGTGCAGCAGTAACGCATGTCTCCTGCCGCCAGCATAGATGGCCGGAGTAGAAAGGCAAGCAATCCAGTGGCTGCATGATGACAAGACAGAAGGCCGAGTTATAAGGCAGTACAGTCTTTATTGACCTACTGTCTGGTGACTGAACTCGGGAAGGTAAAGATGTCTGAGAGCGGCTGGGAGAACACCAGTTGCCAGTCGGTTGAACAGCTCCCTGGCGCAAGCACCAGCAAGTTTGATGCTGCAAGTTGCATGTTTGACCGTGAAATGCTCATCAAGAGGTCTTGTACGGAACATGTGTTTTTTCCATACACGAGAAGTGAGCAGGGCAGCAGTGAAGCCTGTCTCCTGCTGCCAGCATAGATGGCAGGAGCAGAAAGGCAAGCAATCCAGGCGCTGCATGAGGACAAGACAGAAGGCCGAGTTATAAGGCAGTACGGTCCTTATTGACCTACTGTCTGGTGACTGAACTCGGGAAGGTAAAGATGTCTGAGAGGGGTCGTGAGATTACCTGCTGACAGTCGGTTGAACAACTCCCTTGCGCACGCACCAGCAAGTTTGATGCTGCAAGTTGCATGTTTGACCGTGAAATGTTCATCAAGAGGTCTTGTACGGAACATGTCGTTTTTCCATACATGAGAAGTGAGCAGGGCAGCAGTGAAGCGTGTTTCCTGCCGCCAGCATAGATGGCCGGAGCAGTCGTTTGAACAACTCCCTTGCGCAAGCACCAGCAAGTTTGATGCTGGAAGTTGCATGTTTGACCGTGAAATGCTCATCAAGAGGTCTTGTACGGAACATGTCGTTTTCCATACATGAGAAGTGAGCAGTGCAGCAGTGAAGCGTGTCTCCTGCCCAGTCGCTGCATGATGACAAGACAGAAGGCCGAGTTATAAGGCAGTATGGTCCTTATTGACCTAATGTCTGGTGACTGAACTCGGGAAGGTAAAGATGTCTGAGAGCGGTCGTGCGATTACCAGCTGCCAGGTGGTTAAACAACTCCCTTGCGCAAGCACCAGCAAGTTTGATGCTGCAAGTTGCATGTTTGACCGTGAAATGCTCATCAAGAGGTCTTGTACGGAACATGTGGTTTTTCCATATATGAGAAGTGAGCAGTGCAGCAGTAAAGCATGTCTCCTGCCGCCAGCATAGATGGCCGGAAGCAGAAAGGCAAGCAATCCAGTGGCTGCATGAGGACAAGACAGAAGGCCGAGTTATAAGGCAGTATGGTCCTTATTGACCTACTGTTTGGTGACTGAACTCGGGAAGGTAAAGATGTCTGAGAGCGCTCAGAAAGTTTGATGCTGGAAGTTGCATGTTTGACAGTGAATTGCTCATCAACAGGTCTTGTACGGAACATGTTGTTTTTCCATATGAGAAGCGAGCAGTGCAGCAGTGAAGCATGTCTCCTGCCGCCAGCATAGATGGCAGGAGCAGAAAGGCAAGCAATCCAGTGGCTGCATGATGACAAGACAGAAGGCCGAGTTATAAGGCAGTACGGTCCTTATTGACCTGATGTCTGGTGACTGAACTCGGGAAGGTAAAGATGTCTGAGAGCGGTCGTGAGATTACCAGCTGCCAGTCGGTTGAACAACTCCCTTGCTCACGCACCAGCAAGTTTGATGCTGGAAGTTTCATGTTTGACCGTGGAATGCTCATCAAGAGGTCTTGTACGGAACATGTTGTTTTTTTCATAAAGGAGAAGTGAGCAGTGCAGCAGTGAAGCATGTCTCCTGCCGCCAGCATAGATGGCCGGAGCAGAAAGGCAAGCAATCCAGTTGCTGCATGAGGACAAGACAGAAGGCCGAGTTATAAGGCAGTATTGTCCTTATTGACCTACTGTCTGGTGACTGAGCTCGGGAAGGTAAAGATGTCTGAGAGCGGTCGTGAGATTACCAGCTGCCAGTCGGTTGAACAGCTCCCTTGCGCAAGCACCAGCAAGTTTGATGCTGCAAGTTGCATGTTTGACCGTGAAATGCTCATCAAGAGGTCTTGTACGGAACATGTGGTTTTTCCAAATATGAGAAGTGAGCAGTGCAGCAGTAAAGCATGTCTCCTGCCGCCAGCATAGATGGCAGGAGCAGAAAGGCAAGCAATCCAGTGGCTGCATGAGGACAAGACAGAAGGCCGAGTTATAAGGCAGTACAGTCTTTATTGACCTACTGTCTGGTGACTGAACTCGGGAAGGTAAAGATGTCTGAGAGCGGCTGGGAGAACACCAGCTGCCAGTCGGTTGAACATTTTTTCCGCTCTGTTTCAGCGGTGTCCTTTCTGGATCAGGAGCATTGGGATCCGGATCTCCGCTTTTGTCCAATCCCAGGATCCCGGAAGCAAGTCAGAGCCCCACTCAGGTTGTTACATCTGTGGTGGCAGAGCAGCCCAAGGGTGCTGATCTCAGTTCCCGCTTTCGGCCTGATTCCATGCTCCATCAATCTGGGCCTAGAAATTCGAACAACGCCACTTGCAGGGGAATGCAGGGGGTTTAGGATGTCACCCATGAAGGTTCCTTTGATTGGGCACCTTTGTATGGGCAGCCGGTTTTATGGCCTCCTCCCATGCAGGCTAGCTCAGAACCAGTGGCGTGTTGGCCTCCGGGATTTGTACTGGAAGGTGTGTGTTTTGGTGCAGTGGCTTGGGTACAGTTATCTAGGTCCCCCAGCAATTGGTGCCCGACCTCTCACCCCGTTTTTGGGCAAGGGAGGGTCAGAAGAAAAAGGTACCAACTTATTCTAACCTGTCTACTGGAGAATCTAGTTATTGTCGGTTCAATGAGCCATTTGCCCAGTTCACGTTCCCGTTGCAGCCCCATAGACAAAGGGTTTCCCTGCTCCATGGAGGGTTGCGGTTGCTTGGATATTCAAGCGAAGCGATGGGAGCGCGAAGCGCCGGGCCCAAAGGAAAGCCAAAAGCGACCAGGGGACATTCCTTGAGTGTGTCACTTCCTGAGTTCATGGACTTTCACTTTTCCATTTGGCCAACCCACTCGATGGGAGAGGTTAAAGTTTTGCCCATTGCCAGTGGGCCAGTGGGCCACGAGCAGGTCTCGCCAAGAGCCAATGCGAGAGCAACGCCCACTTCCCCTCACAAACTGCGGAGAGTGTGAATCAGAGTTTGTTGCTTGACCATCCTTAGATGCGAAAACTAGAGTTTGTTTAACAGGAGCTCGGATTTTGGGGCTCGAGTTTCCTCTAACTTACAGTGCTCCAAGAGCTGTGGGCCACTCCTGGGCCGCCTGCGCAAGAAGCGCTGTGAACTTAACAGGTGCGACCACCTCACGAGTGGTTGGTGGACATGAATTTAACCTACCGTCAAACTTTAGTCTTCTGTGTTGCTTTCTGATTTATCCCCCCAACCAAAATGAACCCACTCTGACCCTGAGTCGGAGGTGACCAGAATTGTGACCAGAATTGTGACCAGTCAACTCTAGTCAACAATATGGGCCTCCACTTCCCTTTTGAAGCTTTTCTCCTCAGCAAACTGTGTTTGTTTTTGCGTGTTTTTTCAGGGGGCGGTTTTTTCTGGAGTCTTGACCCTCCCAAAGTTGCCTTTTTTCCAAACGAAACAACCCGTAAATTGAACCAGTGATTGTGCCGGCTTTCTATGTCAGGTCTAGACCCCGCAATGGTGAGGCCACTGGGTGGCCACGTGTTTCGAGTGTTTTTTCTTGGCATGGGATGCGAGCCGCAGAAGAGGTCCGGTTTTGACGTGCGTTTGGACTTTTGAAGGGATTTTTCGGCCGTTCGTAATCAACAGATGTAGGTTTTGGATGTTGGTGGTCCAGAAGAAACAGATTGGACCTTGCCTGACCAGTGAGATGCTAAGAACGAGTCGAAAGATTATCAGATTTCCCGTGCGCAGATGTACCGCGCAGGAAAACCGTCATGAAGTTGGTCAGGGACGCCATTGCAACAGCCTCAGCTTTTGTGCGGAGCGAGACAAACCACGCGCAGACCGCCGACCGCCGCGGGAGCTGGGGGGGGGGGGGCAGGGCGGCCCAAAAATGATGAACGACCACTCAGGCAGACGACGGAGAGCTGGAAGTGGACAGCCCTTTCATGGAAGCAGGCATGGACAGTCCAGACCCCAGCGCTGAGGCTACACACAACAACCGATGAGCCTTGCACAGTGACTGCCAAGGTTTGTCCAGTGTGTCGCTCACCAGTATGTTGTCGAAGGCTGGTTTGCTTAGCTCGTCCACTGACCGATTTTTTGTGAACGTGGTGCCTGCAGGAGTTTGGTATGGCCCTCAGTCCCTCGCTGGTGTTCGACTTCCCGAACGTGCGTGCTTTGGAGGCCAGCTTGGGATGCTCTGTGCAATGTTTTCTTTGAAAGTACTTGCTTTAGGAGTTGGGGGTTGTCCCTCATTCCACGTGACAGGAACATCTCATCACGGAGTCCGCGGGTTGAGGCGTTTTACGCGAGTGTGCAACGTGGATGGAGCTGCAAAGCAACATTATTCAACTTTGGTCTAGATGTGGACGCAATGGTTTGGGGTGGACATCGAAGTTTCTGAAGGTTCGTGTGTGTCATGAGTCATTTCTTCGCAGTTGAATTATTCTTTGTGACCGTTCCATCCATCTTCGCGTGGCAAAGCTCGCTACCCTTGACCTTGAGAAACGATCTTTTGAGGATCAGGAGATCCAGGCGCGTTTCCAATGTGGAAGCTGTTGGTGCAGAATGTAGCACTGTCTGCGGTATTGTTTGATGCGGTGTTCCTCGTTTCCTTGCTTGCTCGTGGTCTCCCTGCACAAGAGGATGAAAATGGCGCTTTACTGCTGTGCACGCGCCGACGCGCTGTGAAGGTCAGAAGATGCAGTCACGGTTGCATGGCTTTGCGCGTCGTGGCTCAAGCTGACGAACTACAATTTCCAAGCAGCTGCATGATGACAATAATGGTCGATTGTTCACACAAACCAGACAGCCATCAGCAACAGCAGGAGACAAAGTGAAAGGGTATTCGTAGGTTCAATCATGTTCAACATGTTTAGATGTATGACTGCATACTATGTATAGCGTTATTTTCTCCATGCATTGGGAAACATTTGCTAGAATTGACAATCTGTGAGGATTGACACAAAAAGTCGTACACTCACCTCGCAGTCATCAGCGTGCATGCAGCTTATGCACTTGCGGATATTGATTTGCAGTTGGATCTTAACATATGGCTGGCGATAGGCCGGCCCACGCAGCATGGATGTGATGCGAAGTGCTAGCAGACAACCACACGGGTCGAACCCAAAAACCACGCCCAATCGTGATCTATACAAGGGCCCCGTTCCTTAAGTCAGTTTGCAGGTCTGGACAACCTGCAAACTGATACAGAGCGAAGCCACGAATCAACGGATAAAGCTGGCAATCGTTGCAAACGAGTAAGGAATTTACAGGACCTGATAGTCAAATCGAAAGCTCGCCGGCAACCATTAGACGCCATACGTAATGAAACCAATTGCTGGCTGGCACGCTGTTTGTTTGATGTCCCATATGTACATGCGTTTTTTTGTTGTTTTTTTTTCTGATAAAAAGGGCACAATGATACCAAGCAAAACCAGGCCACAGCGCTGCCCACATTTTCCGTTTGTCCACATCAGACATGGTTTGGCCTTTGAACAATTGTTAGCTATTCTGAGAGTTTGCTCAAGGGCCAGGATGGTTAAGTTTGTAGCCGCTCAACACGCGTTCGCACGGAGGGTTTTGTTGCCACATCATCGGCTTAGCGTATCAGAGCATCACTAGGTCCCCCAGTAGGTCCATTTTGCCCTTTTTTGGTTGGGAGGGTTCCCCTACTAAAATAGACTACAGACAAAAAAGTTGGTGCCCTTATTCGAACCTCTCTACTGGAGGACTTAGAAAAAAATGGGGTCTCGTTGTTGGACTGGCCGAAGGATTTGGAGTAAACGTGCCATGTGATGAGACATGAAACCGTTGGTGCATTTTGCTTGGATGTTAGGACTACATTTTTTGCCAACTAATGGGTTGTCCGTATGAAACCACTAAAAATTAGTCAATTTTGGCAGGGGAGCAGAAATCAACCGAGAAACGTAGGAGACTCTGAGCACTGGGTTTGTCTCATGGGTGCTGGCTTGGAAGCTTGGGATGGCTCAGGCCCGATAAAAGGGCACAGATGTTGCGAAGAATGGGGGGTGTTTGTTTTAGGAGACCCCCAAGGATGTGGTTGACTCCCTTTCGTGTCACAGGGCTCCTTAAAAGATCTCCATTTTGCCACCATTTGAAACATCTTGTTTTTTCAACACCAAAATCAAGGGACACCACCATTTACAAGTTGCAATGTTCAGGTGTTTTCATGCATCCGGATCCCTGTGTCAGCTACCGCAGAAGCATGGCACCAGCAAAAACGACGCCTTTTTCATGTCAATGCGCACTAGGTTAGCCCTTGAGTTGGCGGATTTCCTGGCAGATTCTTTTTGGGGGACTCGCTCAGCAGGTGCTCAGTTGATCCCGGGATCCCAATCCAATGGGAAAAACCGAAAGCGACTGAAAACTTCACTGTTCTTGGCATGTTTTAGTTTTTTTAGTTTTTTCGGTTTTGTTCATTTTCACTGGGGGTCTGGAAAAAGCAGTCAGCTTTTCGCAAGACCATACCAAGAGTAGAGATGGACAGCCGCAGGGCGATCGCGGGCAAAGATGAGGAGAGCAAAGACGAGGCCGGCGGAAGGCGTCGTAATTTTCCAGGTGGCCATTTGCTTAATATGTTGCATTTTCCCCAGTTGGCTTTTAGAGGGAGTCCATGACTACTGGAAGTTATATCTTCGCGTGGGCTGAAGCAAATGGAGGCAGCCGCAATGACTGCTGGCATTGCAATATTACAATCCCACAATTAATTGTTCGAGGGGGCGATTTAATACGAAGAACGAAAGACATGTTCGTAGCTGTGATCAAATGTTGTTTTAAAAGACCAACCCCATTCTGATTATTCAGGCCTTACAGTACCATTTTCTTATGCGATCCGTTGGGAACTATATATCTAATACACCCAGGGGGGGTGCGAAAACTTGTAGACAAATTGGGAAACAAACAGTAGCTTCTTCCGTGGGCACGCTGCACTTGGGGAAATTGGTTGCCGGGTACCCCGCTTCCAAATTTGACGCCCACTACCCCCTTCCAATCACTCACCGGAGGGGAACGCGGGAGATACACCCCTTGTATAGCGACGGCAAAGTGGGTTGTACGGTTCATTTCTAACTATGAGGGTGGTGATTTGCGGATACCAAGAGAAACATGCTCACGTCCCGATTCCTTGTGGCTATGCCAAGGCAGTATGCTACTTCCATTTGCTGAAATGAGTCTTGTGTTATTTTTCCCTCGTTGGTTTCACTACTTGATGTGTTTTTCATTTCTTCCAGGGGGGCGGATTTAAGGAAATGGAAGGTGAGTGGCCCACCCGGACAGCGAGGAATTTTGTTTTTTGGGTTGGACAGGAAGACGAGAAGCCAGAGCCAACCGCTACAAAGCTGAATCATGAAGGCGGGGAAATCGTTTTTGGTCGGATTCCCGATTGTTTGTTTTAAGACAACATGAGACCAAAAGAAAAGTTTTGTGCAGAAGCACTTGTACAAAAAAGGTGTGAAAGGGATCCCTGCAATTTGGCCTATGTCGGATTCACAACGAAATGGATGTTTGAACACGTCGGGTTCAACATGAAGTTGTTTTTCAAAACGTCATTTGTGTTGTGTTTAGCACTGCCCCTAAACGAATTCTTAGTATTGACACATCCCAACGGGCATTGCTCAGTCTCTCAGACGTTTTCCTTCACCGAGCGGGGTCTTCGGCGATGGCGTTTCCACGGCAAGTGAGATTTGGGAAAACCGAGAAATTAGACACGGAACATGGCCTTTGGTGCATTTCGCTTGGATGTTAGGACTTTAACTTCTTGCCAACTGGGTTGTCCATTAAATCACTAGAAGTTAAACTTTTAGGAAGGGAGAAGAAAGCAACCGAGTGGCGGAATCATTTCAGAGTCTTGTGTCGGTAGTGCCTATGTTGGCACTTTTGCTCCATGGCAAGATCAGCTTGAGGCCATCGAAAAGATGCCCAGTATAGCATTACTAGGTCCACCAGCTAGGTGCCCTTTCTCACCCTTTTTTGGTTGGGAGGGTTCCCCTACTAAAGTCGACTACAGAAAAATGGGTAGTCTTATTCGAATCTCTCTACTAGAGGACCTCGATTAGAGCCGTGTGAAATGTTCTCATTAGGATCATGTTGTTTGGACAGGATCATGCTTGCCCCATGCTGTTTCGCGTGCGCATTTTCTTCACTGCTTGTGTGCAGTGAGTCGAACCAGAGGTTGTTTTTTTTGTCAGCCAGACCCATACCCTTATTTTGATTGCTGTTCGGTTGGATCCCTTTAGTTTTTTGGCAAAATGACCATTTCCCACTAAGCTGTCAAAAGTTAAAGGACCATTCTGCCAGTCATGCTGCCAACCAATTGCATGCGGGATGCAACATATCATTTGTTTGGGGCAGGGGGAGTTGCTATCAATCTATAGTTGTCTTAGAAAGACCTTGCCGCTGCGTATCACCAAGTGCAGCCATTCGTATGAACATGTTCCAAAGGAGCAGCCTGGTCCGTTCAAAGTTACTCCGATCATGTAGGATGTCAGTTTTGTTTGGCCAGTACCCAAAACGGAACCCTGGTAAAATGGAACCAAAGACTAAAACCTGCGGACCCCTGGTGGTTTAATTTTTCACTCATGCCCAAATGATGTGCGAAAGTGTGGACAAATCAGATAGAACAAATCGGAACTCGGAAGGGGCGATCCCATCGCAAGCCTCGAAGTGCCAGGCGTCCAGGCCTTTGGTCGGGGAGATTTTCCGAAGGCGCACCTGCCAGATCAAGTCATGAACAACCACCCCGCAGCCCGAATGGTTTAGGTGAAACAAGCCGTACAAAAGCTCACTACCCGAGTTCCCAGATTTTTTTGTGTTTTTTTGTGGGGGGGAAGGTCATTTTGGTGGTAAACGAACAGTTCCTGGACTTTCGCGAGCCAATCCACTCGTGAAATTTCGAAGGCTGATCCCAGTTCCCTACATACCTGGCAGGGAACTGGGCAGGAAACCCGCGCTATGTCGCGTTGCGTCGCAGACAGAGTTGAGGGTCGAGGTATTGGTCACTTCCTGCGTTCACGGACTGTAGTCATTTTTGGAGAAGACCAAGACCATTAGTGGCAAACAACATTTGTGGGTATTTGTTGGGCCAGCCCAGTCGATCGGAAGTGAGTATTGGTCATTTTGATACGCAACATGCGGCCGGCTATCTTAAAGCGCGCCCATCTTGTGTTTGGTTTGCTCCGAGTGCGCCAATCCCTGGTGAGATTGCATGAGCCACGCGGATCATAAATATGTTTTCGAGGTCTTCTTTGCCGAGCTGGGGCAGGACGACCAAGGCCCCCGTTCAAATACGCTCCCTCCCACTAGCCTGGCACCTGACAGGGGGGTCCTTAAAGAGGAATTCATTTTCCAGGGACCCTCCCGGGTGCTATGTTTGTGGCAGGAAGGGTAACTTGGGGTGACATGTTTCATTGAACTTGACTGCGGGTCCCTCAGACATCTTGAGGAACATGTGTGATTCGAGCAAGGGGCCGAATGGGGGGGGTTCGGGGCAGTTTGGGAATAGGTGGGACTCCTCAAGGAAATGAATCTCTCTGAGTTTCTGAACTGTATACTTTCTTGGGACCATTTCAATGGTGAATAAAAAGATATCTTGTTTTTTAGCCTATTCAGTGGCAAAACAAACAATTACATGTTTTTGGGCCTACTCATGAGAACCCCCCACCCCATTTTGGGTTTCCTTTTTTCGAGTCGGCCGCATTTTCAGAAGCCTTTGCTTCCAGCTTCTCGGCTCAGCTTTTGTCAGGCGGTGGTCGCCTTCACAGAAGCTTATCGCCTCTTAGAGGAGGCAAAAGTCCGGGTCCTGTTTCTCTAAGGGTTTTTGTATTACACCCTGGCAATACACCCTCTGGTATTGACCCCATTTAGGCACATTGCCGGATAAAACCGTGTTTTGTTTTGAGCCATTCTGGGTCATTTCCCAAGGGAGTAATCCCAGGGTGTAATACAAGAACCCTCAGGGTTTCTCACTTCTCCCCAAAACCAAGCATCTGACCCTTTGATTTTGCATTATTTGATCCAGGTTGAGTGAAGGTGCCAAAAATACAACCGACCGGTCTACTGATGTTCAGGGGCAAACGTTTTACATCTTAAGGTTCACCACATCTGCAGCAGACTCCAGCCATGCAACTTTTAGTGGCAAGCTGCGGGTAGTTTTCAGGTGAGCGGCAATTCCTCAAGTACGCTCGTGGCGACGTCTCTTTTCTATAGGACACGGCTGTGGCTCACGGCTCAAGGAACCGGAATTCCAAAATGGAACCCCAGTAAGTAGAAACATGGACCAAAACCTGTGTAACTCCTCCTGTCTAATTTTGGTTGCCACACCCACACAGCGGGTTTGGCTTCCAGACACCTTACTAGGCTTCTCTCCTGGCCCGGATCCCGGATCCCGGTATCCTCTCATGCTCATGTTTTTTGATGTCAGCATGCGCAAGAGGGTCTCTAGTCTTGGCGTGTTGTATATATATATATATATATAAATTGGCATTTGCAGACTCCCTGGAAGAGCTGAACGTGCAACACATGTGCAACAGTCAAACACTGACAGAATGCATGCATGCTACACTGCCTTTGACAAACTAAAGTCAGTTTGCGTTTTATAAGTTGTTCCACGTCAGTACTCAATGAATTATCGCTAAGAAGCTCGCCGTAGATTGGCAGTCAGCTTGTTTGCGCGAGTGAAATGCATTTAGCTGGAGACAATCTGTATTTTGCGCCTGGGATTGAACCACCAACGCAACCGCAGCCAAAGGTCCTATTTGGGTGTGTCTTCATTTAGGGTTTTTTGTTACCGGTGTCTTGCACATAGGTGTCCTTTTGATGAAGATGGATTCTCCTGGTAAATTGGTTAAGCAAGAACATCTAAACCAGTGGACACCATATATTTCCTTGCCCAAACAAGCCTAACACGAACGCCTATCATTTTGCAGCTATAGCCCTCCCTTCTTGGTGGCCTGCACATGTGCTGAAGCGACCAACCAAATGGCTGTATCCCCTTTTTTCAGGATTCCCCCTTTCTTGAGGATCCCCCCTCCCCTGTTTGAAGGTTTTTCCAGAGAGACCAAAAGGAAGCCACCAGAATTCGGCGCTGTTTTTTTGAGGATACCCCCCCCCCGTTTTCGAGGATACCCCCCTCTTGGCGGGTGTTCCCAGAAACCAAAAGGAAGCCATCAGAATTTGGCACGAGCTGCAGGCTCCAGTTCTGAATGCCGATGCCTGCGCCTCAGATGTGCTCCGTTTTCCATGTATCAGGCCGGTCGCTCTCCACGCATTTGGGTATGGGTCAAAATAAAACCACCAGGACTCGGACCGCAGGTTGTAGCTGTTTGGTTCCATTTACCAGTTGCGGTACGCATTTTCGACCCACAGCCATGTGTGGATGTGTGGATGTGTGTGTGTGTGCGTGTGTGCTCTTGGGCTCGCTCCGGAAGCCTTTTTTTTAGAGTGGGGACAATGGTCGTTTTTCCAGTAACCTGCGCAAAGCTGGAAGATGCAGGGACCGACCTTAAGTGTATAATTCCTTTTGGGCTTGTTGAAGACTGTTCCATGCTGTCGATTTTTGGACTCCTCGTACATGGATGTGTGTTTTCAGGGTGCCGCCCCCAAACTGATGTTTGTGATTGGTTGTCTTCCATGCATGTGCTGAATAGTATTTTATATTTCCCCTTTTTGGTTTAAAGGGGAATCTTCACCAATGGAGTTATGTTCTGATGTTTTTTCCAGGGTGCAAAAACAACAATCTTGAGATTCTTTCATGGGGGCCCTCTCCCTCCCCGAGCCTCCCTCCCCAGCCCCCATGAGGTTTGGTCCTCGTCCATCAGACAAACAAACAAGCAGGGATGCAGAGGAAGCAGGGATGGGTAAATTTAGACGTTCAGACCTGGTTTCCTTTCCAAGTCCTCGCACCCCCCAACACCCCCCAGCCCACACCCCGTTTCCCTACCCAGCCTCCCCCCCCACCCTTTCCGCCCACCCACCCCACATCCCCGCTTCCCCCGTCCACAAAGTCGTCAACTCCAAAAAACGCAATTCTAAGATTTTTCATGCCCCCCCCCAAGCCTCCCCCCGCAGCCCCCATGAGCTTTGGTCCGTCCTCGGCCACCAAAAAGACGCGAAGTCAAAGGCAACCACGCAAATGTAAAAGATTTGTTCGTGTCCCCCCCTCCCCCCAAGCATCCCCAAGCCTCCCCCCCAAAAAACCCCCATGAGTTTTGGTCCGTCCTCGGCCACTCCACGAAGTCGTCCACTCCAAAAAACGCAAACATCTAAGATATTTTTCATGCCCCCTCCCTTCCCCCCCCCCCAAGCCTCCCTCCCTTCCCACCTCCCCCAGCCCCAGCCCGTCCGCCCCGCAGGACGTCGCCTCGCGGGCGCGGCAGCGCGAGCTGGCGGTGACGCTGGTGAACCGCGCCCGGGCGCAGCTGGGCGTCGGCAGCGCCCAAGAGGCGGAGCAGGCGGAGGGAAGGGGAAGCGGAAGCCGGTGACGGTTTCCGAAACCGGTGGTTTCTACTGGGGCGAAAAACAGATGGCGCAGTTTTAGTTTGTTTGTTTTTGTGGAAGGAAAGAGGAGGACGAAACCAGCTTGCGTGGAATTGCGCCATCTAATTTTGACCAAATTGTTGCTGGACACCTTGTCCCTGTTGCTTCTCATTGTAAGCGAGCAAGCATCTACACTTGGGTGCACTTTGCTTGGCTGTCAGGACTTTAACTTTTTGCCAGCTAATGGGTTTGGTTTGTGGGTGCTTGTCGTTGGGGTATTATACACCCTCTCTCCCACTAACATGGCACCTGACAGGGGGTCCTTTGAGAGGAAACTGATCTTCCACGTACCCTGCCACAGGTGCTATGTCAGTGGATGGGAGGGTACTTGGTTTTTGTAAACTCTAGGTGTCCCAGTAGTACCCTTTTACCCTTTTGTGGGGAGGGGTTCCCTACTATCATAGACTACGGAAAAAAGGTGGTACCCTTATTCTATATAACCTCTCTACTGGACCTAGTACTATATTTACTTCATGTTGGTGGTTTTTAGCTGAGTGGGCGGTTTCCCTATAGTGAGCTTTCTGTTTTCCCTCGATGGGTGGCTCGTTTTTGTTTTTGCTTTTTGCCATAGGTGTCCTCTTTTTTTTAAGGCCAGTTCCGGTGTCTCCCCGGTGATTTATCAGTTTGTGTGATGGCTCCTTGTTTTCAGGCTGGTTCGGCTCGAAAATGGTGATTTAGGGGTTGGGGCATTTTGCAGGGATTGGTATACTTCTTTGCTGGTTTTATACTGGGTGGTTGGGAATCGAAGCCGCGGCTTTCCCCCGTGGGTGGCTCGTTGTTGCTTTCTTTTCGTTTTCTTGCCATGGGTGTCACTTTTGGGCTAGTTCGGGTAAGCCGCAAGTCTCCCCAGTGAGGTTTTGGTGGTTGGGATTAGAATTATAGTTACTTAAATTTGGTGTTTTATACTTAGTGGGTGGTTGGATTTTGGGGGGTTGGTGTGTTTCCATTTGCCTCACGAGGGTACCAAGGCAGCCATGAGGGCAACCATGAGTTGGGGATGGGATAAGGGTAGGTTTTTTGGATTGGATGGTTTGGGGGGGGGGGGGGTAGGGATAGTCCCATAGCGCATTTGGGGATTAGGATTGGTGGTTTGGATTTGGATTTAAACGGGTCCGTGTCTCTTGTCCAGGGTAAATTTCGGTTTGTCCCTGCAAAACTGCAAGGCTTCCCCCTTGTTGTTGCTTTCCCTTTGGGTGGGCTTCGCCTATAGAAATCCATTCCCACCAAAAGGTAATGTAGGAGTAACATAGCTGCTCTCCAAGTATCATGGGGTCGGCAGGGAGGGGGAGGTAGCTTACTCCCTGGGTTCCAGCTGCCATTTGAGTGGCGAAGAAAAAGTTCGGACATTCTTGGTCCACTCAGGACGCGAGGCAAGTATTAAAAAACAGATTTGAAAGACCAAAAATGGGAAAGTAGGTTTCCAACCAAGAACCACAATTGAAAAAACAAAAAGCCCAACAAAAGCCCACAAACACCCACCCAGAAAGTGGCTGGTCGCATACTATGGCTCGCCTGAGATCCGCGAGGTTTAACTGATGGCTGAAGCAGATGTCTTTGGCATAGGAGAGACCTTGAAGCAGATGTTGGATGTTTGGATCTTGTTCTTGGACCTTGCTGGAGTACTGGGGATAGGATCTCACTCATGGATCTTGCTGGAGTACTGGGGATAGGATCTCACTCATGGATCTTGCTGGAGTACTGGGGATAGCGGTTCGGCTTCCTTTTGAGAGCGGTGGTATTGAAAATAGATGGATTTGAACGGATTCTGCTTGGATCTTTGGTCTTTGGCGTCACCGAATAGCCCAAAACGGAGAGACCGATGTGTTGGGAACAAGTGGCTGGTCCACCAAGTTGATTCTCCTTTCGCTCAGTGGGAAAGAAGAACCTATAGGTTCGAAGCACCCCAATGTTCGGCTGACATTCCTAAATGATGCCCAGCGGAGGTTATCCTATTGAGTCAATTCCTCACGGACACAAAGCTACATCGCTGACTTTACCAACATGAGGAACAGAGAGCATACTATATTTTAGTCAATCGGCTTGAGAATGTTGCCCAAGATCCACAACTCGGTTGATCTGAAAGGTTGGCATTGTGCAGACTGTGCTTCTCCTTTTAGGGGGCGACTGCAAAATGAATTTCCGTTTTCCTTTTGGTGTCGTTTTAGGCCACCGCAAAACAACGGGCACCCTTGGAATAAGACCATTTGTTCACCCCCCCCTCCCTCCGAACAAGGTGAAAAATCAGGAATGAGAAACATAATCAACACAAACAATGGGCACCTTCAAAAACAGACAGACCCATATGTGTTGCTTCTCCGCTCAAAAGGTCTTCTCGGTTTATGTGAGCCTGCCCGGCCAGGATGCCAAAGAAGCCGCCAGAATTGTCAGCGGCCTCAATGGTCAGCTCAGGTCAAAGGTGGGTTACCCTCCTGTCCACCAACATGGAACCTGACGTTTCGGGGCACTGAAAGACCGTGTTCCTTCAAAATGGACCATTTCTCTGGTGGCTGCCATTTTAGTGGAGAGGAGGGTACTTGGATCTTCCATTCGCCAAGTAAGAGGCTTGCTGGTGCGAGAGATGCAGGGAATGAGAATTGGAATGACCCATCCAACTGGTGGGGGTGGGGTCCTCTAAGAGACTTTCTGGGTTCATTGCCACATTCCCTAAGCACCAGCAAGGTGGTTAGCCACTTAGGGGGACTTTTAAGTGCGTTGTAACCTTGGTTATTTCGACCTTGGCCGAACACCCACGTATTAATAAACTCCAATATTGAGGGGTTTGCCTGCAAAAGTGGTCTAAATCCAACAATTAAAATGGGACCCCTGTTAAATAAACCAGGGGTTTAGTAATTTGGGATCAGCATTGGTGCTTCTTTTGAGGATGTTGGCGTGGCTTTGAAGGGACATCACCAGGAAATCCACCATTTTAAGGGTCTCGCCCCCGATTTTCGACGCACACCCAAATGTGCTTGAAGATGTTTGAAGTTGGGAATTGGGCTGCAAGATTCGTCTAAATGCGACCAGCCCAACCCACTAGGGCCCGTTTTTGTTTTCTGCTAGATGCCAGTGTTTTTTACGCAAGAACCCCATCATTTGGATGGGCTTGACACTTGCATGACCTTGCTGGGCCTTTGTTTGGTTTATGCCAGGATGTAGCGTGATGTGCATGCTGGTGCTGCTTGTGAGGAACCTTTGCCGTCGTTCAATCGCATCGGCATTTGGGCAAAGTATAGGTTGCGACGACACCCACGATGAAGGTTCTTTCAGCAGGATCCCTTATCTTCAGTCTAGCCATGACAATTTACGCGAAGTTCGAGGTGTGTTGTGTTTAATGACAGTGGTTCGGCATTCAGGCATTGCATTTGTTCGATGCTAGTCATGTGAGGCGTCTTGTAACATGGCCACGAGTCCACTTCAAAGGGACAGCCGTCAGCTTGTTGGGTTCGTTGGGACCTTTTGAACAAAGTCCTTTCGGTCTCGATGCTGGTGGCCTCAACTTTCCTTAAGGTCGACTGACAGGCTAAGACATGAATTTATCCACGCCACGCCTGCAGCTGCCCCAAGTGGGTGCAGATGTGTGTTGAATGTATTAATGGCTTGTTTGGGGTTGTCCTTTACATTGGTGGAAAGCTCACACATACAGCCTGTTATCACGCAGATGTTACGTGTCAGCTCCTGGTTTTGCTGTTGCCAAGTGCGTCCGCCAAGGACCCAGCATACAGCAGGGCAAAGACAGTTCTGGCTGAAGCTTACCAGAAGCAAGGCCTGGCCGTGCGGCTTTATGCGGCTGGCAGTCCGAAATGGAATGAGCACAAGAGGGGCAATGAAGGCTTGCGCTCTTTATGCCTTTGTTTCGGTTGCGAGCCATTTTCACTACAGTCAGGAAAGCTTTTGCTTGATTGAGGAGGAAAGAATCGCTCACCATTGAACTGCCCCAATTTTCGGGGCGCAGTTGATTGAGTGCCACGTATCCGCATCCTTGAAAAAAATATCCAAACAAACGCAGACACAACCATGCATGAATCCTGTTTAGCCCCATCGCTTTCAGACACGACCTTTTGTTCATCAGAGTACCGTTTTGGATGTTGAAGCCTTTGTGAAGACCACACTCCTGTGTTGGGCCAATGAAATCAATGTGATATGATGTTGATTGCTGTTGTACTCGGGATGCTGCCATTAGCACATTGGCACGGCAAGAGCTTATTATCATTGTCATTTCTTTGATCATCATCATGGTACTTTTTAGGCACATGGGTTCGTCTCAGAGTGAGAAATCCCCCCAACAAAAAGAGGTTGGTTTCACTTTGGCTTCCACCTTGAAAAGGGTACTGGTGTGTCCTTTGTGCCCCGGTGGTAGCCGCAGAACTGAAGCCGAATGTCCGGAGCCCTCGCCCGCCCTTTTTGTTACCCCAAAACGCCTTCAGCCTTCAGCTTTTGGGGGAAAAAACACATGATCACAACGACAGAAGATGCCTTTGGGTCCTTAACAAGGGAGCTGGACACAAAAAAGGGGGCCTCCTTTTGAGGCCCCCCCCCAAAAAAAAAGCAATCAACCCCTCGCGGGGGTTTCCAACTTATATGCACGCACCACGGTTTTTAAGGGAGCTGGACACAAAACATATCCCTCGGGTGTCCAACTTACACCCACCGGACTCCGAGTCCGAAGCCACGTCCGAGTTCCGACGTCTTCAGGCCGCAGCGCGGAGGCCATGGCGCTCATGACGCTGAGATGAGATGGGGCAGGGGTCATGATTTTGAAGGTTGCTGGGGGTTAACATCATGGGGTTAACATCATGGGGTTAACATCATGGGGTTAACATCATGGTCATTATCAGAAATGGGGTTTGTTTCCCTTTAACCCACCACTTAGGTGACTTTGCCCATGGTAAAATCATGAGGCCAGTGCGATAAGGGAGCGATAGGGGACCCGGGGGTTGGGAATTGAACCGGTTTTTGGGATCCCCGAAAAAAAGTAAAAACCCATTGAAGATGGAGGTGTTTGTTTGAGGTTCGTCCCAACTCATTCCCTGAGAACCAGTCAGGAAATGGAAATGGGCGTACATCCCGAATCGAAAACATATCCTTGGACAATGGAAACATGGATTTGTTTAAAACAAAAACACGAATCTGAAACCGGACATCTCCGTTTGCTTTTGGTAAAACTCACCAAGGGCGGCGATTTGTTGCCGTCAGCTCAAGATCTTACCCTAAGTCTAAAGGGGTTTGTTTGAATCGGTTCTTTGACTCGAGTTTACTACAGGTTCATTAATGAAAAGGGGGAAAGACAGTTTTCAATCCTGGGTATATGGTTACTTTGGTCGATTTGTACTGGGACCTCGCCGGAGTCTTTTGAATATATTTTACATTTTGAGTTTCAATGAATACGGTTTCGATCGGTCGTTGCAATACAGGCAGATCTTCTTTGGGGGGTGTTGGGGTTTGTTGTTCTTGTGTGTGTGTGCTTTGATCAAGCTGGATTTGAGCGCCTTTGTTGGGATACCAGTTTTGGGGTCACTTTGAAGGGACACCAAAGGAAAACTGGGTCCCAGGGGTTCCCTAAAGCCTTCCGCGAAGACAAGTGCGGTTGCCCAAGTTACTGGTAGCTGACTCCGCGTACGTACGAACGCATGAAGTACATACATAATGCCTACGTATGTATGTGCATGCCTACATGCAGACATGCATACGTGCACACATGCACACATGCACACATACCTACAGTACATACGTACGTATATACATACATCGTAGCACAAACATTACCTCATATTTGTTTTCACTACAATCCATTCCGTTGCATCTCATGCCATGTCATACCATACCATGCCATGCCATACCATACCATACCATATCATGTCAACCATACATGCGTTACCTTCTGCGTTCCCCGGACCGAGGCAAGAGACGGCCGCAGGCGACAAGGAGGTGGTGGCGCTTCAGCGGCTGCCGGAACTGCTGCGGGCCAGTGCCTGGCGCGGTCTGCGCGCCTATGCGCCCGGGAGGAATTTGAGGGAACCTCCGGTGAGAGGAACCTGTGCTTACTTCATCTTACTTCCTGAGTTCCGTTTCGGACTTTTCTAAGGACACCGTATTCATCAACTCACTCATTCACTCATTCAGTCATTCGGTCATTTAGCCATTCAGTCACTTGGGCGTGGGTCAAAATTAAATCACTAGGAGACCGCAGGTTTTAATCCATGTTTCCATTCACTAGGGTCCATTTTGGGTACCTATTTTTGCCCCACAGCCACTTCCTGAGTTCCGTTTCGGACTTTGGTGTTGTTTTCCAAATATGGGTTTTCCTCATGCGACCAGTCATTTGCCCTCTACCTTGCTCACCTTCTTTTTGGGCTTGGACCAATTTCGTTTTAAACAAACAGTTGCTCGACTTTTTCTGGCCAATCCACTGGATTGGAAGTGAGTTTGGGGGATTATTTCACAGGTTCTTTTGTGGGGAAAGGCGGAGAGTTTCCAAGGCTGCCGCCAGGGCTGAATGTTAATGGGTGGTTGGTGGACCAATATCTCCATGTAATGATTTCCAAGGGTTCATTTCGAATTGAGCTGTTCCATCCCCCAAACCGTCATTTTCAAGACAGCCATTCAACTTGTGTCTATGATTTGGAGGGTACCGGCACCCCTTCTTTGGGGTAGTTTGAAAAGAGAACCTACGGAACAAACCAGGCGACTGTGGTGGCCATGGCCCCCGCAGCCCGCAGCCCGCAGTCGCTGGCCCATCAATTTGGGGAAACGCCAAATGTGCCCTCCAGACCATGAACAGCACTGGGGTGAAAAACAGATTTCGCATTTTTTGTTTTTTTTGGTGGAGGGAAAGAGGATGACTAAACCAGCTTGGTTGGAATTGTGCCATCTAGTTTCACCCAACTGTAGTTTTAGCTCACTGGCAACTTTGACGCCCAAAGAAATTGCCAACCCAGCTGCTGCTTGTGGACACCTTGTTCCTGTTTCTTCATTGGTTCGATATGCCAACAGGTTGCTTCTCATTGTAAGCGAGCAAGCATCTACACTTGGGTGCATTTTGCTTGGATGTTAGGACTTTAACTTTTTGCCAACTAATGGGTTTTCCATTAAACCACTAGAAAGTAAACTTTTAGCAGGGGAGCAAAAAGCAACCAAGTACAGTTGGTCGAAAGCAGATGGCACAACCCCTTGGGAAAGGATATTGTGTCGTTTGCTTTCCCCCTGGTGTAACGGGCCACAGATCCGCAGGTTGCGAGATGAGTTAGTAGGATTCTTCCAAAGAAAAACAAAGAAAAGGTTGGCATCCCTTGGGTTCCCCTTTAAAACCAAAAGGGTCTGATTTTGAGGGTATCCCTTTGTGTTGTTGTTTTAAAGTGAAACCAACAGTAAAACCGAAGCCAATTGGGGGTTCCAATCCTCAAAAAGAGACACCCCCGCATTAAAAGAATGGTTGACCCAATTTGGGTGATGGAATTCCTCAATGAATAATGGTGGTTGTGTTGACCCCCTTTAGTTCAATGGCGGCTCAACACCGGGGCCTATTTGGATCCACCCCTGTAGGATATTAAAAGAGATTTTCAACTGTTGGCTTCCCTTTCAATCCAATGAAAAAGAAGTGCCGTTTGAAGTGCCCCAAAAAGTGGACAAGCCGCCCACAGCTGCGCCGCATCCAGGCAATTTTCTAGATTCCAGCTGGATTCCATTTTCTTGGGTGCGTTCCATTTGTCGTTCCCTGCCTCTGGAAAGAACCAGCAAGTTTCGACATCCTCTGAAAACAAGTGCAACTCAAAACGTTGAACTCCAGCATTTGGGGGCAACGACAAATCCTGGCTCGAAAGACGAGCCACCGAATTGAACGTCGGATGTTCGACCGAGGGCTTGGTTTCCCTCTAAAGCAACAACACAAAGGACCCCCCAAAATCAGACCCTTTTGGTTTGAAAGGGTCACCTAAATCAGACCCTTAAACCTATGGACCGCCCTTTTGGTTTGGAAGGGAAACCCTATGGACCGGACCAGCACGTTTTCGACCAACGCCACCATGTGGGGGTCGAAATGTCCTAAAGAAAGATGAGCCACCGATTTGAACGTCGGATTGTCGACCCGATGGTTTCCCGTGGTTTCCCAGTGGTGCAGAATGTCCGAATGGTTTCTCATGGTTTCCAACATCAGACCCTTAAACCTATATGGACCGGACCAGCCAGTTTTTTTTTTTTTAAACTCAGGGCTTGGTCTTCGCGGTGCTGGCGCTTCTCCTGTGGCTGCACCGAGTTTTGGCGCTGGACGCGCTGCTGGGCCGCCAGCCGTCGCTGGGCGCACCGGAGATCCAGCGGCTGCTGAGGCGATGGCGAGGGCGAGCGGAGGGCGGAGGGCGGCAGCGACAGATGGTCCCAGAAGCGCCAACTTGGTGAACCTCACGGTGGTTGGTGTGTGTGTGTGTGTGTGTGTCTTTTTCTTCCGGTTTTTTTTGGGGTGGGTGTTGTTCATGTTTGCGAAATGCGCAAACAGTGAGCGATTTGGGGAGTTTCGCACTTGTTGAGTTCCTGGACTCTTTTTGGCCAATCCCAAGGGCCAAACACCAGATTTGTGCTACCTCCATTTGCTGAAAGAATATGTGTTCATTGTCCCCTCTTGCTTTTACAGGGATTTGTTCACTACTGGAAGTACGGTCTTATTTTTCCAGGGAGCAAAAGCAAATGGAAGGTTAGCTTCATTGTTGTTGTCGTGTGTTTAAGTTTTTAGTGTTTTGGGACTTCGGTTCATGTGTAGTAGTGACTTGCGAAAAGACTTAATGTTTTTTCTAGCATACCAAGGATTGGACGTGGTTAACTCACTTGAGCCACGTCCTCAAAGCTCAGGTAGATGAAGGTAAGGGATAGCCCCAACCAGATACATAGTCTTGGGTGGAACGTTTTAGTACCAGGTGTTGATCATGACTCACCTGCCCCAGGCGAATCGACCAGATTTGACCGTTCAGTTCTAGTCATGGCCCCACAAAGTGATCACCCTTTGACTTCGCCAGAATTAGCTCCCCTTTTTGCTTGTTTGCTTGTTGGGGGGCCCTTTGTTTTCCACTCACCAGGCATCTATTGTTTTTTGCTTGGGTCCTAATTCCAGCCTAGTTGATTCCTGGGTGTTTCAAGGGGCAACTGAAAGCTAAGCAAAGCTCCTTGGAGGTCGATATGCCGGCTTGAAGAATCACTAATTTCCAGATGGGGGTGTCTCAAAATTTAGCAGGGGGGCAAACCGCGGGTTTTGGTCCATGTTTCCACATCCCAGGGTTCCGTTTTGGTACCGGTTTTTTGAGCCACAGCCAGATGACTTGGAGGATTCCTTGGTGAGCTGGTTGTTGGATGTATCCATTCAGGACCCTGACAAACATGTCGGGTTGCACATTAATTGAGAAGAAGCAACTGCCACAGGCAGTTTTGTTTGAATTGAGTTTGCTGGTACACTAAATCAATGTGGCAAGAATCAGTTGTTGTTTGGGTGGGTTGGGCCCAGCCCTTGTTTAATTTGAGCATGTTCAAAACACACTTGTTTATACAACATATCCTAACATAAGCGCTTGAAAGGAGTCTTGCCCAACTTTCGCTTACTCTTAGATTCAGTATGGGGTGGGGGGTGCATACCCATACGGGACCCTTCCCCGTGCATGGTGCCAAATTCCTATCCCCTTTACTTTAGGGCAACCTGTGTAAGGGAAACATGATTTGGCACAGGTCATTGCTGTTTATATCAAGAACAGGGAAACCTGTGGATGTGCCACGAAACGGTTTCCGCACATCCACCTGCGCCGTTTCTTCCAAGTCCCCCATCGGAGATTTCATGGGTGGTTGCCATTAGGATCGAGAAGCCAACTGCGGGTGTTCCCTTTTTTTCCATGAACCAGCCAAATGCGGGTCACCTTGTTTGCACAAAAGCTTGTTGCCGGCCGAGTCTTCAGATCTGCGCAGCGGCTTTTTCTAAATGCAGGGCCCTTCCGATGGCTGGCTCGCTTGTCCTTCAAAAGCTCCGGGCTTGTGGCGTTGCTATTTGGGCTAACTCCTAGGTTGGGACGTTCTTCAGTTTGTGTTGGTATTGTGCCGACGTCAAGAAGTCCGGAGCTTTTCAATGAAAGGACTGAGCCAGCTTGATGTGTGTCTCTTTGCCGGACAATTTTTGCACAAGGTGCTTGCCAGCTGCAGTTTGGAATACTTAACATGTGTGATATACGAGGCTGGCTGCTTTTTTGCAGTCCATGTAGGCCTTTCTTTGTCCTTATGGATGGTTCCAAGTTTTTGTTGGTTCTCCAACCAGAACGACATGTGTCACCATCTATCAGAGAGCAAGTGGCCCGAAGGGGCTTTAGGTTCTATCATGTCGAATTGGGCTTGTGTTACCATTGGTAACTTCCCCATTCAGAGGTGAAAGTCATTTTTGCTGGTGGTTTCCCTAGTGGGCACCCCAGGCCCATGTTTACTGGACCTTTTGATGAACCCCTCGAATGTGTATGGGTCCAAATCAAATCACCAGAGGACCGCAGATTTTAGTCGGAGGTTTCCTTTACCAGGGCCAGCCGTTTTGGGGTTGCCCTATCTTTCGACCCCATTTTGGGGTTGCCCTATCTTTCAACCCACAGGCGCAAGGCATGTGTGGCCTGCTCCGGGCCCGGCGTTTCAAGCGCCAGTTACACCTCCGGCTACGGCGTGGCCAGCTTCCATACGCGTCTTCGCCCGGATCAGATCGAGGACGATCGTGCCGAAGCCGAAAAAAGGGACGCCGGGAAGTCTCGATCTCAAAAGTGAGTGCCACGGTTTCTGCCAAGCCTATTGACAAGATGGAACTGGGACAAATGGACTGTTTTGCCTTTCAGGGACTTTTCAGGGACTTTTGTTGCCTCTCAGGGATAAATGGAGCTGCGGGACTGCCTTCCCCAAGCCCAAGAGACAACCCTCCAGCCACAGGTTTTGGGTCTGTTCACTTTGGAAGACTCACTCTTCCCTGGAGCTCATGGACTTTCGTTTCATGGGAAGACCGTTGTGGCGAAGAGGTCTCTTCTATTGACTTTTCTCCCATCCTCCTGGCTCAAAGTCCAAGAGCTCGTGATACGCAGGTGTTACGGTCGTTTCCATTTACCCGGGATGCCATGTTGAGAGTAGAGCCGGGGCTCCAACTCAAGCACGACCTTTCATTTGCTCATTGAAAAACAAAACAGACAAATTTTGCCCCTGTTGGCCTTAAAGGGAATCCATTTCGCTACTGGAACCGATTTGTCTTTCCTTTTTCGCCAGGGGCCGAAAAAGCCAACTGGAAGACGCCTTCCCGAATGGCGCTTTGCTGCGAGGATGCCACCCGGTCCGTGGTGCTGAGAACTGCCTCTCCGCAGGCGGATGTGGGCGGTCAAAGTGAAGTTCCCGGCCCGCAGGTTTTACCCCATGCTTCCATTTACCAGGGTTCCGTTTTGGGTACCGATTTCTGACCCACTGCCAATGTCTCTGGGGTGGGGGGTGAGGGGGGGGTTTTAGGGGTCCGAGGCAATTTCCCTCTTGGGATCCTGGAAAAGGGGCCGGTTTCAATGGACACCAGCAACTGGCCTCAACCCGGAGATGGACTGAAAGGTCACTTTTTGGGCCTGGTGGCCATTTTAGCGGCAAGCACCAGGTTTGGAAACTTGTTTTTTTGGCCACTCAGGAAGTGAGTTGTGGACCTTGCAGAAGCGGCAGTGTTTGTCCAATGGAAAAACCGGTAAATTGCAACTTTTACAGGGGTTCTCCAGTGACTCCTTGGGATTCCGCCGATATGTCCAGGAGATAATTAAATTGCCCTTCGCTGGCGTCGACCAGGGCACTGGGACCGTTGAAACGTGGTTTTGAGGTGCTTGCATCCCTTCCAGTGCTGTTTTTTTTTGTTTCCATATATTTTCCCTTGTTGGTTTTAAAAGGTCCAGTAGTGAGTCACTACTGGACTTTTTGTTTTCCAGGGGTCAGGGGTCTTAAGCAAATGGAAGATCCTTTTTCATCCATTTCGGCAAGTGCAACTTGAAAGCAGAGCTGAGTAGAGGTGAGGCGAGCTGAGGTGAGGAAGGAGAGAGGGGGGGAGATGCGCATGCCGGAAGATGCGGCCCCAGGGGCCAGCTTGGGCAACAGCCCTTTTCGAAGCGAAGCAATGAGTTGAATGAGACAGGTGAAGTTCCAGCAACCATTTAGCGCGCAAACCCGGGCCCCTCTATTTGGCAATTTGGTAGGTGCTACCTGGTTTCAGCTCTACACCTCATATAGATGTCCTTTTTGGTTGGTTTGGTAAAACATGTAGAGGGCGATTCCTAGTTTACCTGTTTCAATCATCCACCAGGGCCATCTATTTTCCAAAAAGGACACCAATGCCTTGACCATTTTGGTAGACCTTTTTTCTTGCCTTTAGGTACGAAAGTGGTTCCCCTTTGTAGTGGTTTCCCCAGCCATTTTTCATTTTATTTCTCAGCTAAGTTGGTTGAGCGGTTATAAATTTCCATTCAACCCACGAGTTTTCTCAGGCAGCCTCCATTTGGCACGGTAGGCCATAGGTGGTACCTGGTACCAGCAGCCTGGCAGGAGTGGTCCGAGTTCATCGGCCAGGCACGTTGCGGTTGCTGTTGCTCGGTGTCTCTCTTGTTTGGAGTTGGTATCCCTTCCCCAGAATTAGCTCCCCTTCTTCCTGGACGAGGCCGGAGTTCATTGTTTTGCTTTTCCCGGCTTCTAGTTCGAGTGATTCAGGTGACCCTTATTTTCCCCAGAATTACCTCTTTTTTTTTTCTTTTTCGCGCTTTTTTGGTTGGTCCCTTTGTTTTCCGCCAACCAGGCAAAAAAGATATATATATATATATATTTGCTGGGGTCCGGTTTTTCAAGCCTAGCCTTGTTGACGGCGTTAAAGGGAAACCAAGAGAAAAGCCGTCATTGTTAAGAAGGGTTCCTAAAATATGACTAGCCACCCATGGTGTGTCTGTTTTGAGGGGATTCTCTCAGGACAACAAGAGGAAACCCATTTTGAGGGTCCCCTCGTTTCAGAGGTCCTCCAGTGTGCCAAGCGCGTGCCAGAGAAAAGTTGGACTCTGATTCATGCTCGGGTGGGCGACGGAAACCTGTTGCTGTTTAAATGCTTTCAGGTTCTTCCTGGTGTTTCCTCGTTTCAGGCTTGTGGATGCCCAAAGCCGGATCGATTCTGTCACTGGTCACACTTGAAGTCGTTGCCGGGGGCCAAACCCTCCATTTGCTTAAGAATAGATTATTCGATTTTTGTTATTTTCCCTTGTTGGTCTTAAAAGGAATTCATCACTACCGGATATATGTTTTCCTGGGGCCTTAACCAAATGGAAGAAACCAACGGAGTGAACCCATGACGGGCATGTGTCAGATCCTTGCTCCGCATCAGGCGTTTGGCCGCAACACGCCGCGAGAAGACGGCAAGCTGCTGTTGCTTTCTTGGGGCGATGTCCCCACACAGAAGTGCCTTGAGCTGAAAGTTAAGAACATTCCTCGCAATTGTAGAGTGGTGCCAGTTGGATGGGTTTTGACAAAGGGGCGTCATGTGAAAATGTTGCAACCATTTTGAAGCATGGGTTGTCCTAGCTTCAAAAGCAATCTCTGCTTTCCCATGGGCGGGCCAGAGATGTTTGTCATCACCAGCTACTGAGTTGGATTCAAGTGAATGATGCTGTGCCACGGTAATGTGCAGTGACCAGCAAGTCAGAAGTCATCAGACTGTGCATCAAGGCCAGCCGAATCACTTCCTGAGTCCCGTTTCGGACTGAAATGTCACTGTTTGGGCTTGGTTTCCCTTTTAGTGGTAAGCAACAAATTGGGTACTTTTTAAGTTGGACCATCAATTCGATGCATGCCCCCCCCAAAAAAAAACGCACATTTTAGTGGGGGTTTCCTAGGGGACCAAAGCCTGGGTAAGAAAAAAGCCCAAAGCCACCAGAAGTTTCCCAGCATGGGATCTTCCAAAGGCTGTTTCTATCGCACCAGCCAGCTGAAAATCCACGGCCCCAGCCTTTGGAACGCCTCGCCGCCTTCGACGCTTTCGACCGAATCGAGGCAGGGCAAGGGAAAGGCCCCGAGCGCGTGGCTGGGCGTGCTGGCCTTCGTGCCCAAGCGACTCGGCATGGAAGGCAAGGAGAAGTGATCTGCCGGTTTGGGTTTTGGGGGATGCCCGGTGAATTAAAGAAAGAAAGAAAGGGCTGTTGTTTGTTTTTTGTTTTTGTTGTTTTTGCTCTTTTGGGGGATGCCCGGTGAAGCAGCGAAAGACAAAAATACAGAAAACAAGACAACAAAGGAAGAGAAACAAACAAGCACAAGAGAAAGAAAGAGAGAGAGAGAGAGAGAGAGAGAGAAATGAAAAACACGGAGACGGAGAGAAATTGATAGAGGGAGAGAGAGGGAGAGAGACAAACAATGACAAGAAAAAGAGAGGGATAGAGAGAGAGAAGGACGAAGGGAGATTTGATTCTGAGTAAAAACCAAACAACCAAACCACCTTGCGACACAGTACCGGCAAGTGGGTGTCCCATTTCTGAGATTTAAGAAGCCGTGCCATTGCCTTTTTGCCTGTTTCCTGTTGAGAAAGCTGAGTTTGGTAAGATGACTTATTTGCCCTAGCATCCAGCAAAGAGTGAGGCTGAGGCATTGCGCTTAAACCCCATTGCGCCTGCAATAGATTCAAATTGTTGCCTACTCTACACATCAAACAAACTCAACAACATAGGGGGCATACGCTACGACCAACTCCGCACGGTTTCCGTCCGCTAGATTTGCGTGGAGGATGGTTTTGAGCCGACTCGCGAAGGCCTTCGTGGAGGTTCTTGGAAGGCCAAGTGTGTGTGTGTGTGTGTGTGTGTGTGTGTGTGTGTGCCCCCCTATGCTGTTGTCTCAACACAGCTGTTGAGAGAGGTCCCCGTGACCAAACTTTTCACGGCACGGTATTACCGGTGCTAAACCAGAAATTGAGACACCCTTGTTGGTTTCGCGGGAAAACAATAGGAAGCCAAAACTGTGCCGGGGTCCGATTCTTACACGTCATAAAGGAACAAAGTGTCCCAAGTTGGGGGTTTCCGACATTAAACATGGGCCATCGCCCATTTGGGTTTCTCCTTGTGTGCAAAGAGGGAGGATGGTCCATGGTCAAACGCCCCTTTGCTTGTAATAGGCATCAATCCCTTTTCGGGGGGGGGGGGCATCACCCGTTGCTCAAGATTTTATGAACCCGTAGGGTCCCTTTTTTCACCATTCAAAGGGGCCCTATTTACAACCCCCTAAAATAAAGCACACCCTACGATCGGTGGTTTCTCTAGTTTCCCTTTAAACAAGCCCAACAAGGGATCCCCCAACAGACACACAACAAGTACATGTAAAATATAACGCGCACACACACATATTGGAGAGGGGGGACAAAAATTGTATCCTTGAAAGAAGCCCAAACATGATTGAGAGATTAGAAAGGTTATCCTTGCAAAAAGAAACAACCATGATGGAGAGTGGGGGGGACCAAAAGCAACCCTAGGTCCCCCAGTAGTGCCCTTTTACCCCTTTTTTTTGGGGAGGGTCCCCCTACTAAAATAGACTACAGAAAAAGAATCAGGGTACCCTTGTTCTAACCTCTCAAATCTGGAGGACCTACTGTGGATGGACAAAATCCATTTCGCACCAACTAAGAAACCCTGGAATGTTGATTCCCCTATAAATACCAACGAACGTTATGGTTTCAACCATGGTTTCCAAGTGGTGCCTAAGAGGATTTTGTCCATCCACAGTAGGGGCAGCCTTTGGAAGATCTTATTGCTCGGGGTAACTTCCGTTCTTTCCGGGGATTTTGTCCATCCACAGTAGTACCCCTTAAACAACAACAACCACTCAGAGCCGCCACGCAACCTCGGCCCAGAGCTCGCGCGCCTCTCGAGACCGAGGGACGCCCAGCCCTCGCTGCACGGCTTGCCGGAGCGGGCGGCGTTTGGGCGCTTGGTGCGGCTGGGGCACAGCGGCAGGCCGGGGCCCACCAGTGCCTGAACCCGCGTCAGGTTGGCGCGGAAGAACCCACCAATTGGGGCTTTGGCCCTTCCAAACCGAGGTTTCAAACCTATTTGTTTGGGGGGAGTTCTTTCAAACCAAGGTGTCCATCCTTTAACGGAGAAGAGAACACCATTTTCGGGCTAGAATAATTTTCCGGACGGTTTTGGACGGATTTCCGGTTGTTTTCCTGTTAGAGGAAGACCGAAAACTAAGAGGAAGACCGAAATCCATGTTTTGTCGCCGTCCAAATCCCCACCCCTATACTTGTCGCCTTGGACATGGGTCCACGGGTGTGTTAAATAGGGGAGCCCCCAAAACGGTGGTTGTCCTTTTGGTTTCCCTCAAACACCAAGGGAAAAAGGGTACCCTCAAAAAAGACACACCAGAACATCCTTATGAATTGTAGCAGGGAACCCCTTCAACCGTGGGCATAGATTCGCTAAATGTCCACCTTTGAGGGTCACCACTTGAAATTCATACCCAGATTTCCCACTTATGTCAGTTTGAGCATCACTTGGCCCAATTGCGGGCGAGCTTCCTGGTGGGGTGATTGTATTAAGAGGGACATATGGAGAGCACGGTGTCAAGTTAGGACCAACCAGAATGGGTTTCCCTTTGCTCAGCTACCAACCGAAAACGGTCGCCTCCAAACGGTCGTCGCCGGATTTCCGTAGCCGGGTGAAGGGATGTCACGCGGAAGCCTCTCTTCAGGACCTGGGTGCAGAAACACTTCGGCTTGGGGCCGCTTGGCGTCGGTCCGTGGGCGTTTGTTTTGC
Organism: Effrenium voratum; assembly: GCA_963377175.1. Classification (NCBI taxonomy): domain Eukaryota; class Dinophyceae; order Suessiales; family Symbiodiniaceae; genus Effrenium; species Effrenium voratum. The sequence continues at coordinate 457,576 of CAUJNA010003454.1, read as the reverse complement.
TTGCGATGACTCGATGCAATGAGACAAAAGCGCGGCAGTTTGGTTGCATGAAAACCGGAAGGTGGATTGATTCCCTGGGAAGCCAAGAGGACAGATTTTTTTGTTCTTCTCTTTTTAATGAACCGGAAGGAGGTGGATTCCCTAGCCATTGGATTTAGTTTTTCTTGGGGGTCATTCCCTGCCTCGTTCCCTGAGAACTTGCCGGCAAGTTTGACAAGGAGAGCCGCCGAATAATGTTTGAACGAATCGGTTCCAATCGCTTGCACAAGACTCGTGGGCTTCTCGCATCTGATTTCGAGAGCCATCCAACGGGTCACCCAAATTGTGGGAACAATCCCCATGTAGGTGAAGATAGATGGTGAAGATAAATCCCCATGCAGGTGTAATGTTGGTAAAGACAAATCCACCAAAGGGTCCTTGAGATTCCATTCAACGGGTCACCCAAACCGGTCCCTTGTTGCAACATGGCTCCTTTGGGCTTTCCATGTGCCAGACTGGGGGCCGGAACGTGTCACACAAGGGCTCTGGGGTTGAATTCTGGCCGCATAGGGGGCATCAAATCAATGGAAGCTTGTTTCAAAGCATTCCACAAGGTGGATGGGCCCAAATAGTTCGAAGAGGGTGGCTTAAGTTGAAGTCTGAGACATGATAGGCAAATGTCGTGTTTGTTTTTGCATCTTATACTGCCAACACGGTTATGTGTCGAAGTAGGGGCTGGTTGGCAAACTTGCGGGGCTGGTTTCCTATTGGCTTCCCCTTTGAAGCAGCCTGAAGTGGGTACGTTGAACAACTCCCAGACCTGAAAACAGCATCATTTGTATTTATTTTCTTATGTTGATTGCTTGGAACCCCACTTCAAAGTCCTGGAAACTGCCCGCTTGGACTGGCGAACCGCCTGGGGATCTGGGTGGAGGCTTCGCTCTTAGGTCCGCGGCGGGGGGGCTGTTGCCCCTGGCACGGCGCTCAGGAAGCGGCAGATGGCTCCGTTGAGTCGCTGGCGTCTGCTTCTGACCCTTAGTCTCACTCCCTGAGTTCCTGGACTTTAAACTTTTTGGGAAGACCATTTTAGTGGTAAATATAAAGTTTGGACTTTTTTTGGGCTATCCACTCGGCAAGTGAGTAATTGGGGTCATGAGCCACGTCCTCAAAACCCGGTTAGATGAAGGTTGGTAAGGGACAGTCCCCAATAAATAGCTGCGGAAATCCGCCTTCATTTTAGTACCAGGTTTTGATTGCGACTCTCATGACCTTCCATTTGCTGAAATGAATATGTGTTGTTTTCCCTTGTTGGTTGTAAAGGGAATCGATTTCACTACTGGAAATATTTCCTCATTTGCACAAGGGACTTAAGCAAATGGAGGTGACCCGTTTTGTCTGGGTAACTATCCCATGTGTTTTAACCCAGTTGCTCAGTGGATTCCGTCCTCTTTTGTTGATGAAACCATTTTTCCCATTTTGTTCCCCCCTTTTTCCATTTTCCATTTTTCCCACCCGTTTCGTGTTTTCAATTTTCCCCCCTTTTTGGGTTCCCCTTTACACTGAACCAACCAAAGAAGGAAGCCGATTCTGTTTTCCTCATGGCCGCTGGGCATCTCAGGTAAGGGTCATGGATACTCCAGGCACCCTTTTGGGGGTTGGTGTGGGAAACCAAAGGGGACCGAAGCACATTTTGGGGGTAGCACCCTATTGGAGAGATGTGTGCAAGTCCCGTTTCTTGGCCAGTTTGAGCCAGGCTTGTCGTTGCGTTTCTTCAAGCTGTTGATTACCACGAGCGGATTTTTTGAATTGCATCACTTGGACCAATTGAAGGCTCGGTCCCGCAGTACCCTTTCTCACCCCTTTTTTGGTTGGGAGGGTTCCCCTACTACAATAGACTACAGAAAACAAAGAGAAAAACAAAACAAGAAGAAACCACGGGTGCCCTTATTCTAACCTCTCTACTGGAGGACCAATTGAAGGTGAGTTTCCTCTGGGTGGTGCGATGCTTCAGGGCAGAAATCAGAAAGAGAGCCCTGCAAGATCAATTTTGGGAAGGGTGAGGGGAACACTCCCAACCATGAACAGGTGCCGATGTGTGTTCTTTGTGTTTTTTCTCCTTAAACGTAGTTTTTGGGTAAGATCCTTTGATATTGGGTTTGATTGTGAGTCATCGAAAAGCAGCAGTGCGGGAGGCGACGCTAGCACGGTCCGTTTGCTGGGGGGATGCTTGGGGAGACCAGGCTTTAAGTAGGCTTACCTTCCCCTATGCTGACGTTGTTACCGGGTACCCCTTTGAAGAGGAATGTCCTCTGGGAGCTGCCATGTTAGCCTGAGGGAGGCAAGACAAAACACACGCACTGTTTGTCGCTCAGATGGGCTCACTGTATGTACAGTGTGCCGCACGCCATGGTCACGCTCCCTCAATAGGGAATCACCCCGTACCATCCCAAAGGGCCAATTGTCTACGACTCCCTGGAACGGAATGGGAGTATGTTACCCAGTTCCCATTTGGAACCAATGTGCACCTCATACAGCTCCCCATCCCGCTTGCAGAATGCTGATATTTGGGTCCTCCGGTTTTTTCCTTCGTCTTTGAAAAGTGGCCCCAGCAGCTTGAGGTCCTTTGCACAAAGTGAAGAGAGGTGCTAGAATTCGAGGCGTCCAAGAGGTTTCCCCTGCTCGAACATGACCCTGCCAAAAGGAAACTCTTAGTTGGCCCAAGAGGTGGCGCTTCACAAGGGGCAAATATGGGGAGCTCTGAAAGTGGTGGTTGGTTTAACCCCCTAAACAGGTACCCTCAACAGAAGCACACCCCTATTCGAGCTTCTGTTTCAACAAACGAAGCAAGGACACCAGGAGGTTTCCATGCAGCCCAGAAATGGGTTGGCCACGAATTTCCGCAGAGTGAAGTGGCTGAGGCCTTGCATGTGCAGGGCACCGTGGCAGATGAGCAGGCTGGGGTTTCAGATAAGCAACAGCTATTGGGTTGAATCTTTAGACTTTAACTTTTTGGTTGAAATCATTTGTGGTTTCCCGCCAAACCCCCAACAAGGGAAATTCATTATTTTCGCAACCAAGAGATAGGCAGCAATTATCGCAAGGCTCACAGAATCGGGAGCCAACGAGCTGGATTCCAATTCTTTTGGGACCCATGCCCGGTCTGTGAAATGGATGGATGGATGACGATTCCTACAAAGCATATCGCAAGGCTCGCAGGAGTCAAGCGAGCTGGATTCCAATCCTTTTGGCACTCCCCATGTCTATGAAATATGTGTAAGTTGCCCAGATGGAAGCAGAAAACTCCGTTTGGGCATGTCGGTTATGTGTTTTGGGCAACAGTCATCTTCCACTCACTGGTCCCTCGGATTCGTCATGAACGCGTTGTTCCTGTTTGTCATGTGTGTTCTTGTTTGCAAAGCATCCGTTTCTTTTTGGTGAGACTTTGAGCTGACAAGTCTTGGAGATATTCAACACTTGTGTGTATGAAGATTGAGTCGGCCGCTGCTTACATGTTATGTTGTTTTTAGCCCAGTGGCAAAGATGTGGGCGAAGAAGTCATCGGATGATTGGCCTGGAACCCCCGAACCTTGTTTTTGAATGTTTGTTGGGATGTTAATGGGTCTGTCTTGCTTTGAGGGTACCCTTTTTGTTTTTGTTTTTTAAGCAAGACCAAAGAAAAACCGATGCCATGCTGAGGGGGTCCGATTCCTTGCAAAGACGAGCCACCCGTTCAATTTATCAAGTTATCCTTGGTTAGCGGTTTGGAATTTGTGGTTTGAGGGTTTGAAGCCACCAATCCAATCCACCAAGTAGAGGGAAAACACAAAACACACCAGCCTCAAACAACTGGGCTGTTTAAAGGTAATCCGCAAAATCCTTCCCTTGGGTTAGTCAAGGGGTCCCCTTTGTATTGGCTTCCCAACAGGGGATGATGGAAAATCGGATTGGCCAAGCCTCCATTTTGAGCCGCAAAAGACTGTTTGATGTTGCCCTCCCACCAATTAACATGGAACCATGACAGGGGGGTCCTGGAGAACCATTGTCCTTTTAAAGGAACCCCCGGTCAGGTTCCGGCTGTTAGTTGGTGGGAGGGTAACGTGAGCCACAAGAATCTTAGTTTCCGCTAGGTCCTGCCAATGAAGCTGACCCTAGCTGCTTCAAACAACTGGGCTGTTCAAAGGTAAGTGGCTTCCCAACAGGGGATGATGGAAAATCGGATTGGCCAGCCCAACCCATGTTGAGCCGCAAAAGACCGTTTGACGTTACCCTCCGCCCAATTAACAGGGAACCTGACGCTCCGGGGGGTCCTGGTTTGGACCGTTCTCCAAAAACAGGTTCCGGCTGTCAATTGGTGGGAGGGTAACTTTGGTGCATTTTGCCACGGGATGTTAGGACTTTACCTTTTTGCCAACTACTGGGTTTTCCGTATTAAACCACTAGAAGTTTTAAACTTTTAGCAGGGGAGCAGAAAGCAACCGAGTTTTCTCTAATTGCTCTAGGGGTACCTTCCAGTTCCATTTCCAGGGATCCTTCTTTCTGGAAAGCCACCCAAAACACCCCGGGGAAATCGCGAACGGTTTTTGAGAAAAGAACGCTGGTTGAGAAGAATGGACAAGGAATCAACCCCGCTAGGCAACATGAACCGCACGAATCTCAAAATTCTCCCGCTAGGTGCTGCCCATGAAGCTGACCCTGCACCGCCTGGTGCTGGTCCTTGTGCTGCTGGTGGCGCCTTGGACATGTCCACCAAAAGAGCCTTGGGGGTGGAGGGGTGGAGGGGTCCAGCACGTGTTTACACATATGGCTGTGGCTCACAAAAATGTACCAAAATGGCACCTTGGTAAATGGAACCAAAGACTAAAACCTGCGTAACCCAAGCTTTCTAATTTTGAGCCACACCCATAAGCCAGTTTTAAAGGGGGCTCACCTGGGGGTAAAACGAGCTTACTAGGACACAGGTCCTGTTGGGGATCCCTGAATGCAACTTTGGGAATTATTGTAGAAAATGCAGTTTGATATTTTAGCAAGCGTTGTTCAAACCATTTCTTTGTGGCTTTCCAAAAACACGGGTGTTTTGTCGACAAACCTCATTTTGCTCCACTGTGGAGTCTGACAGGCTTTGAACAAAAATACAATGCATATGCATATTAGTATACCTATATAGATAAGTCGTGGTTGTGCTTTTGGTTTCGCTTCGAAACAACCGCAAAAGGGGTACCCTCAAACAAAAAGACACCCCCGCATATCTAGGCTGTTAAAATTGGGCCAGGCCATTTTAATACAGCCTGCAATCCGCTGGTTTCATACAAAAACAAGCTGCGCCCAACATCAGCCCAAGGACTCGATTGAAAAAGAACATGGTCCTTGGCAACTCCACATCGTTCTTTTCAAAAACCGGGTGTTTCCCCGGGGTTTTTAAGATGGTTTCCTGAACAGATTCGGATCCCTGGGTTAAGAATGGAAATGGAAGGTACCCCTAGAACTGCGAGCACCATCAACTGCCCGGAATCAAACACGAAGCGTCAGTGGGCAGTCGAGGGCCGGGGGGCTCTGATCCTCAGAACTCAACAAGCTGCTGTTGTTCAGCGGCATCATTATTTTTCGATTTTTGTTTGGATGCAATGTTTCAATGTCTTCCCCAAAAAGGGTTCCCCTTTTTCCCCACTAAAAATTTGGTCGTCCCCAAAAAGGGTTCCCCTTTTTCCCCACTAAAATTCGGTCGTCCCCAAAAAGGGTTCCCCTTTTTCCCCACTAAAAATTCGGTCGTGCCCAAACAGGGTTCCCCTTTTTCCCCACTAAAATTCGGTCGTCCCCAAAAAGGGTTCCCCTTTTTCCCACTAAAAGTTTGGTCGTCCCCAAAAAGGGTTCCCCTTTTTCCCCACTAAAATTCGGTCGTCCCCAAAAAGGGTTCCCCTTTTTCCCCACTAAAAATTTGGTCGTCCCCAAAAAGGGTTCCCCTTTTTCCCCACTAAAATTCGGTCGTCCCCAAAAAGGGTTCCCCTTTTTCCCACTAAAAATTTGGTCGTCCCCAAAAGGGGTTCCCCTTTTTCCTCACTAAAAATTCGGTCGTGCCCAAACAGGGTTCCCCTATTTCCCCACTAAAAATTCGGTCGTCCCCAAAAAGGGTTCCCCTTTTTCTCACTAAAAATGGTCTTCCCCAACAAGAGTCCCCTTTTTTTTCCAGGGTCACTGAACAACTGAGACCAGAACGTGTGGCTTCCCTTTTCCTTTGAAGCCCGATGCCCCCGACATAGCGAAGTTCTATTGGGAATCCTTGTGTTGTTTGGGTATTTGCCCCCAACTTCCTAGAGTATTTCTTCCAGCTACACCAAATTCTATGGGGAATCCTTGTGATGGTTGGGTACTTGGCCCCAATTTCCTTTGCTGGCTCCACAATTCCCAGCGCTTGGCCGGACAGCGCCACGCAAGCCGCACCCGAGGCCTCCTTTTTTGGGCACCGCATCTATGTGGCCGCAATGTCCTTGCAGCTGGGCATTTGACGGTTGGACGGCTGGTCCATGTGGGTTTTGCAAACCCACACCGACCCCTTGAGTGGAGTCTCCACGACCCTTTCAAACTGGGGTCATGATCCCTTTGTTTTGGGTCATGACCCAATTTGTTTAAGGGTTGTCCAGACTCCAGGTACCCTCAAAAGAACACACCCCTCTGTTTTGCCGTGGAACCAGTTTGCACATCACGTGCTGGGATGTAAATCGAGTTTCTTTGGGGTGAGATGCGGGAACGTTTCACTTTCATGCGGAGCTTTGAGGGCTTTCATGTTTCGCTTGAGCGTGTGAAGTTTCTCACAATCAACATGAGTGCCTGGTGCTTTGTCGATTACACCCCCCAAAGCAAGTGTAAACAGGCAGGAAATCTGAGGTAGAGGCTTTGGTCAAGCGCAACACGTTTAAAATGCCCCGACGCGACATGTGTTTTTTCCCGTCTTGGGCATTCCATTGACCACAGTCGGCATCCGAAGGAATTGCCCTGTAGACCACTCACCCTTCTTCCGACAATCAGGGAAATGGCCCGGAGCGTTTTCGACGACCATCCTTTGCGTCCATGATTGTTGGGAAGAGGGAAGGGGTAACTGTTCTTGACTGATATTGGGTTAGATCTTTAGACTTTAACTTTCTGGTGGAAATCAAGGGTTTTTTTCTGAATTAAACCCACCAAAAGTTAGTCACTTTTTGCAGAGGGGTCGTTTCTTTCACAAAACCAAGTGGTTGCTAGGAATAAGAATATCCCCGGAGTGACCATTGTGGGAGCCTCGACTACGGGAGATCGCTTCGCTGTCTCACAGCACGCGCGTCCGTGAGTCCGCACCTGCTCGAAAATGGTCAACCTCCAAACCGCCCCAAAGTAGAGCGCACGGATGAGAAAAGAGCTTAGCTTTTAAGTCCCGAACTTGAAGCCAAGAGTGGAATGGATGCATGTTTCCAGCTCCCTGATTTAAGAGGCATTTTCATTCGCTGCGGTCGTTTTTTTTTTTTTTTTTTTTTTTTTTTTTTTTTTTTTTTTTTTTTTTTTTTTTTTAATTTGAAAAGCTATGGGGTCTTTGCCCAAATAAGCTGTTCCAAAGGGTTCCATGGGGTTCCGGGGCTGTTGGGGATACCACCCGGGCTTGGTTTGTATTTCTTTTCTTTTTTTGAGGGGGGGGGGGGGAGGGGGGTTCTGTTCAACAGCAACCAACTTGTTTTTGTTTGCTGGAGGCTTCTGTTCAACATCAACATCATTTGAATACTCTGAGGTTTGAGTGGGATATGCAAGCTCAAATCTAACTTCATACGTCTCAGCTGCAATGAACCTCTCAGGATCAAGCATAATTGGGAGTCTGAGTTCTGTTCAATCAACAGCAACCAACTTGTTTTCTGCTAGAGGCTTGCTTCTGTTCAACCTTTTGGCTTGGGGCTTCTGTTCAACCTCCGCTTTGGAAGGTGCGCCTCGGATTCTCAGCCCCTAAAAACCCTCGGAAGCGATGCCGAGGTGCAACGTCCAGCGGCACCCCGCCGTCGCCGCGCTCGCGGAGTCCAACGGCCGGTTCTTGGCCGCCGTCGAGAAGGAGCTCTGCGAGACGGCGCCCGGAGCCTCGGAAGATCTGTTGCTCCGGTGCAAAAAGGGGGGCTGCTTCCCTCTTTTTTTGCAACCTTGGTGTGGGTAATTAATTCTTTAAAAACACAAAAAAAATGTGTTTTGGGTAATTCCGGAACCTCGGAAGATCTGTTGCAACCAGTGGATTTTCCGCCAGGCTTGCCACGGCCACCTGGCTGAACGGCCGCTGATTTGATCGGGGCAACGGCCGCGTGATGTAGTTGTTGCAACCAGTGGGTTGCTTCCTTTTTTCAACTTATTTTGGGTAAGGGTTCTGATTCCTTTAAATTTAGCCAACAAATAAAGGGCGCCCTTGTCCTTTTTTCCCATGGAAATCCACTGGGCATCTGAGTTTGGCCGAGTTTTTTCCAGGGTAGCCTTCATCTGCTTACACCTGACATCTGATGCTCAGATACGCCAGACATCAAAAGACACAAGAGCCTTTCAAAGGGAGTTTAAAGAGAAACGAACAGGACAACCAGGAAGCGAATGGGGGTCCGAATCCTAAACACACAGCCATTTAAAGGAAACGAACCTCAGCGTGGCTTAAGAAGATGACGCCTGCGATTCGATTCGCGGACCTATGAACTTGGTCTTGGGGAATCGGATTCTCCCAAAAGGTAGGGAACCAAGGGAGTCATATGTCAGTTGCTCGGTGGATTCCGCACTTGTTCAACTTTTTTGTGGGAAGGGTTCCGATTCCTGTAAACTCAACCAACCTTTTTTTGTCCCCCATGGCCACTGGGCATCTGAGTAGGGAAACCCCCAGCCACCGCCTCCCGTTCCCCCGCTGAAAGATTCACTTTGCTGGAAACCTTGGGAAGTTGAATCGAACTCCTTTGGTTTTCCTGCGTTGTTTTTCTTCTTTTTTTCTTTTTTTTTTTTTCCGGGTCTGGTTGTGCGAAATTTCTCACCTAGCTTGGGGACTCAGTGCAACTCAACCGTCTCAGTGCGATGTTTGGGTTTCCTGCAACCTAGGGTCTAGTTGCGATCCCCCCTTTGGGGTAGGCAACCAAGCGAATCTTTTACTCCGTGATTGGAGTATTGTTTTGCACTCACAGCGAGCTCACCGATTTCTGGTCCAACAAGCGAAAACCCACAAAGGTCCCTTGGGCTTCACTTCGGCTTGGTGTTTGGCTCATCCCTGCTGCGCTGGTCGGACGTTCGACAGCTGCTCGGAAACTGACTCAAGGTGTGAAGGATAGGTGAATAGCATGTCGCAGATTGCTTAGAAACGAGGGAACCCTTCATTCTGGGCACACATTTGCCCCGACGGTAAACCCTCAACCGTGAACCATGTGACCAGGGATGAAGGGCACACGTTGTAAAAACTGGCTTTGTATATTTGGTTTTCTCCGGTAGCTGCCAGCGGATCTTCCGCTCACAATTCCTGAGTTCCTGGACTTTAAGCTTTCTGGGTAGACCATTTTAGTGGTAAACAACAAGTTCAGACTTTGGAGCATCAACTCAGAAAGTGAGCCAGAGGGCGTTGAAAGCCAGAGATGTTCAGTGTGCTGGCTTTGAACATTGCTCAGCCCAGGCTGTACCGGACTTTGGTACCGGATTTAAACATGGTGGTCCTTTCTATTTCACTCAAAGACGCCCAGACCAAACCCCAAGGAAGAAGTATGACAGTTGAGTGTTCTCCTTAAATGCTCTGATGTTTAGCTTATCCTTAAACGGTGTGTTCCAGGGGTCTGGTGATACAACCTTTGATTCACAGTTTCAACATCACCTTTTGGGCCAATTCAAAGCGAGTGTCCTTCCTTGGTTAGGTTAGGGGAAGAAGGGGAACCCTGCTAAACCAACCCACACTCACAAGCGGATTTGGTTTTTATCGAAAATCTTGGAGCTTGCCAACTCCCAGTACACCCTTGACACCCCCTAGATACACCCTGAACCTCCACCCCAAAGCATAAGCCCATTCCCTAAACAAACGCATCAGGTGCCGCAGAAACGGGGGGATTTTTGGCTTCGGCGGTTGGCCGGAGTCAGGATATTTGTTGCATGTTGCGCGTGGCAACAATGTGTCTAACGAGATACTACGTACTTGTATGTGATTTGGGGCACTGCCTACCAGGCATTCCCGCCTCAGCATTGAATCCTATACACCTTTGTTTGCTTCCTCAACTCAGTTCTTTACAAAGAAATGGGCTGAGGCCGGAGATGCCCCCGCGAGTGGTGGAAGATGGGCGTGTCATCATCACCATGAGCTGGCCGCCTGTTGAAGTCTTTCGAAGCCTTTTTGGGCCGCGATGTTTTCCCGAAAGAAAACGATTTGGGGCCAAAATGGCCCAAAGAAACGCCGCGATGGTTTTTCCCCAGGAAGCGATTTGGGGCCATTTTTTGGCCCAAAGAAAATGTCCGGAGAGGGTTCCTTCGATTCCTTTGGGTTGCGGTTTTCAGTTTCGCTGGGGATTCGCTTTTGGGGAACCTGGGTCATGATTGGCGAAGCGAGGGCCCAAAGGGTGGCCGGATTCAAATTCCTGAGCCCAACCATACGGCCCAAGCAGTTGGAATGGGGTTCGGGGCTACTTTGCGTCATGATTATAGGAGCAGACTACTTAACGACAGTTTAACTCATGATCATAGGAGGAGACTGTTAGAACAACACATGGGCTCTTTATGGATCAGTGGCCCCTTGTGGTTTTGGGATCACTTGGCACTCAGCTCTGAATCGCATTTCTGATGACGAGCCGCTTCGCCTGCTTTCCTTTTAGCGCTAAACTCCTGACTTGTTCACTCGCCAATTGCGGCTCGGGGGCGAGCGTCAAAGCTACAATTGATTCTATTAAGTTTCGGGCTGAAGGCGTGCAAGTTTGTCACAGACAGAGCGACCAGACCATTGTGCCACGATCTAATCAGATCCAGGATGTAAGAAGCTCATTTGAGCCACGTCCTCAAAACCCGGGTAGATACTGAGCCAGAATTAGTTCCTTGTTTTTTTTTGGGGGGGGGTCCCCTTTCTTTTCCAGCAACCAGGCAAACAAGACATTTTTTACTGGGGTCCTAATTCCAGCCTAGGATAAAGGTTAGCAAGGGACAATCCCAACCAGAACTGGGTGCCTTCGCCGCCTTTCGGGATCGACCCGTTTGATTGCGACTCATGTGGTGAGAAGAGCTGGTTCCAGTTCCTGAGTTGCCAGAACAGCTCAGAACTGTTCCTACATGTTCCGACGTCAGTGATGCCATTTGCCTGTATAGTAAGTACAAGTGACCAAAGGAACCGCCCTTTAAAAGCTGAAAGGACCGTGGCTGGTTACCTACAGGGTTTCCTCCATTGCCCTTGTTGGAATCTCCCAAAGTGGCGATCGTTTCAATGGACACCACCAGAAAATTGCAACTTTTGAAGGGATGCCCGAGACAAGATCTCCCGTGGCAAGCTCTGCGACCTAGGCAAAGGCAGTGAAGGTTCCCTTCGGGTTTTCTTCTCTTGTGGAATCGTTGAGAGGCCTAGAGTTCCTTATGGTTCCTTATGGTTCCTTATGGTTCCTTGTGGTTCTGATGGTTGCTTTTGGTTCCTTATGGTTCCTTAGGTTTCCCTAGCAGCCGTAGGGCACCCCCCTTGCCTGGACTACCCCCCCCCCCCGCTTGGGGATTCCCTAATTCTCGCTGTTTCCCATTTTCCCCACTTTTCGGTGGTTTTGAGCATCTCCTTTTTGGGCCAATTTATTCAATGTGAGTTTTCATTGGGGGATGATGTGTAAAAAGGAAATCTAGGGAGCCCTGTTGTTTCAGGTTAAGTCGTGCACTTTGTCCAAACATGTGTACATCCTCTCAGGATTAGGGAGTACCCCATGGTATGTGGGCGTCCTCAGTCTCCCCAGATGGATGGTCAGAGAACATCGTGGGATGCCCTTATACTTCATTCGTTGAGGGAGACGCTCATGAATCCTTCTATGATCAATTTAATGGCCCCAAACAATCCATCCCCAACACGAGGTACACCATTGTACGTCGTAAATTTCCTTCCCCACATCCGGTCATGAAGGGCTTGACAGACATGACATGAGATCACGTGATTTCCGCACCTGGAAATGAGAATCAGCCATTCCGTATTTTGAGACAGGGCTATGGACATCTGAACTATAAATGGTACCCGCGCGGGCGAAGGCACCTTGTGCATGATTGGGTTCAAAGAGTTCGGCTGCAGTAAGTGTGATGCATGGAGTCCAAGTTCAAAAAATCACGCATGTCAAAACAGGCCTGGCAACAATGAACTAGGGCCTTGGAATCTCCTTGCCGTCGAAAGTTGCCCGAGGTTCATTCACATGCCTGGCAACCTGACCTTTTTGTCCAGGCGCGAGCGGTCCGTTGGAGCTCCCCCGTACCGGGCTTCCAAGTTTACGGCTGCGTCTTTGCTTTGGTACTCTCTGAAAGGGACACCAGCTCAGGAACACTTCTTTTTTTTGGGGGGGGGGGCGGAGGGGTCCTTCAAAACTCAAAACCACACACCCTTATTTCTGGAATTGTGGAAGTTGTGGATTCGTATATCAGGCGAGAAGAACAACAGCAATCAAAGCCTGGTAGAAGATTGTAAGGGACAATCCCTACCAGAAATGGGTGCGGCCGCTCTGTTAATTTACTACATGAATTAGGGTAGGCCCCTTGTACAGCAGGTTCTGACTGTGACTCATTTTTGGGCAAGTGATTGAGACCTCACCAGTGAGAATCACGCATCTTTGGATTGAGGTTTCCTGACTTTATCTCGTTGAGTCACGGTTTGTCCAGGTAGCCAGGAAGATCAATATTCCTGGCCCCAATGGGTAACTCTTCCCACTAAAATGTAGTGGGAATCAGCATCCTTTTCGGTGGTTTCCCCAATGGGCATCCCACGTTTATCGGACCTTTTGATCAACCTCCGCAGGTCAGGAAGATCAAATGGGAGTTAAGTCAGCGAGTGGGAGTTGTTTTGGAGAGAGCTCTGTCAAAACACTGCAGCAAGATACAAGTTCTTTGGCGCCATGAAAGAAGTTTCTGAAAGGAAAGATGGGGCCATTAATATGCCGTCAGTTCTTTGGCGCCATGAACTTGCTGAAAGATGTGTCAAACATTGCTCGCCAAAAACGCGATCTCGTGCTTGAAGAGTTCCAGGGGCTCCAGGACCCAAAAACGAGGGTCCCCACCCCTCAAAGAACCTGCAGGGGCGACATCTGTGAGAAACTGCGCGAGAGAGGGCCTTCTTTTCGTATGCCAGATCCTCCTTGATTGTTGGGGTTTGTCAAAAAAGGTGTGAAACAAAGGGCAGTTTTCCTGCCTGGAAAAAACCCAGACAGACAAAACAGCAGCTCCCAAAGCCCCTACCTTACCTCATGGGGCATTTCTTGAAAGGCATAGAATAAATATTAGCCATAGAACCAAAAGTCTGCAATTGTTGTTCAAAAAGTTTCATGATGTTGGAAGCGTTTCATTTTTTTCATTTTTTTTTTCCGGTTGGTCTCCAACAAAAGACGAGCCGCCCATTTGGCAAACCGCAAACCGCGGCGCTCGTCCGAGGCTGTGCCAACCCTTGATGACGCTCACCGGCATGCTGGGCATCGCTGGCGGCGCGAGCCCTGGTTTTTAACAGACAGCCACGGTTGGATGCCAAACATAGCTTCTCTTTGGCACTTTGGGGCACTTTGCTTGGATGTTAGGACTTTATCTTTTTGCCAACTCATGGGTTTTCCGTATTAAACCACCAAAAGTTAGTCACTTTTAGGGGAGCAGAACGCAACCGAGTTTTGATATATGCAGTCAGTGCCACAGCATACGCATGTCATTGCCACAATATGTGACAATGCCGTCTCAATCGTAGCTTCTGATCCGTTTGCTCTCTAGCAAAGCCGGAACAAAGCCGCTCGCGAGATGTGCCCCTGTCTTCCCCCACGCAGCTTGTATGGTCGTGCGTTTTGTTTTTCTTCTTTTTTGTTTTGTTTTTTCTTTTTTTCTCTCTGTGTGTGTGTGTTTGGTTTTCTTTCTTTCTCTCTCTCTCTCTGTTATTTGGGGATGATGGCAGCATGATGGAGTTGAAGATCTTGACGGTTCCTTTCATTCCAGACTTTGGTGGCCAGATTCTCGGCAGCATTTGGTGGCCCGAGCTTGTCAAGCCCTCGAAGGCCTCGCAGCTAAGAGCCAATTGAACCACTGGCTCAAAACACGGGGAGATGATCCGGTTAGTAAGGGACAATCCGCCTCCTTACTGCTTTTTCTGGGGATCGACCATTCTATTTCCGGGTTTTGATTACAGTTTCTGTCGAGTGTCCAGCGTCCAGCTTCGGAGCTACGACTGCGGTGATGGAACAGTGATTACTACCGCGGAAGTGGGTGCATGCGCGAGAAGATCCAGCGGTGGCCAGATGACCTTTACGAAGTCGTGGGGAGGTTCGGGGCGGACTTGCCGCATGAGCAACTTTTATCTCAGTTGGAGCGGTGTCTATGTGGCGGTTGGCCGTGTCTCGCGGTGTTAGGGCAGTGATTTGGTCGGTCCGACATGAAGTGCTGCTTCAACCAGTAGGTAAATGGTACAAACCGGCCACTCCGTTTTTCTCAAAAGACCATCTTCGGGGGAGATCCGACAGAAGTTACCAGATGTTTTGGGACGACCATTCCAAGATGTGTCTTATCATCACGGATTTGGTACAAAACAAATGCAAGTATTTGTGCTGACCCTTGGAACTGATGGGGTGAGCCGCCGCATGGATAGTTGTTGCCTTTTTGCGGCGATGTGGACAAACTCAGCGCTCACAGCGCTGCTTTCAGATATTTTTAGGGACTGCCCAATATGGAATGATTGATTTTGCTCCTGGTCCTCCTTTAAAACCACAAAAGAAGGGCGTACCCTCAAAAAGACGAGCTGCCAAGGTTCCTGCCCTTGGTGTGTCCTTGGTTGTGGATGTGTGATTGTTGCAGGGCAACACTGTGCGGCGATCTGAAGACTGTTTGGGATGGTTGGGCACACATCCTCATTTAAACGATGTCCATCTATGTCGAATTCAAGTTTGTATACACTTGATGCCCGCGCTTCCCTGCTGGTTTGTGTTCTCAGTTTGGAGGCCCCCGGGCCACATTTGTTTGCTTCCGCTCGTTGGTCACAAATGATTTGACTGGGACACCGAGTGGGCAACAGGTTACATGCAGGTTGGGAAGCTGGTGGATCCCTTGAACTCGGGGCGACGAGTTTCATGAAACCCTTTGGCATTTGCAGCCGCGCAAGGCCCACGCAAAGCCCAAGGCCGGGCAAGGAGACAGGAGAGGCGTCCGGGGTCTCTTAGGCCTTACGGCGATTTGGTGGAATCTTTGGACGAACTATATTTGGGAAACAGAGGATTGTCTTCATTGGACCAACGCAAAGTGAAACTTTTTGCGGAGAGGGTGAACAGAAACCAAGCAAGAGGCCTGATAATGTTAGACTAACTATTAGATGCTGGATGTTTCAGCGAGTGACGTGGATGTTGCAGCATGGCACAATGCCGATTTGCTTGTGGCAGTCGCCGACGAGAGCAATCGGAGTTTGTTCTCCTAGACGTAGGTTTCAAGAAGGTTTAAGACAGATTGATCGCCGTGCCAAAGGGAAATACCCTTTTTCCAACAATCATGGAAGTAGACAGGGGGCTTCCCCAAAAGGAAAGTAGTCCTGCAAAGCCCGCCTGTCAGCTTCCATGATTGTTGGAGGGAGGGCAACGGAAGTATAAGGCGCCCTCACTGCTTGCGACACGGGCTCCATCCTATCCATTTTGGGCTGGTCGGAAGAAACTCCCGCCTCCGGCACCTCAAGAGAGCAACTGGGACAGTAGTTTCAAGAGACCAGACCGGATATGGTTGACGAGGTCACCGGTATGGCTAAGGGCCTGCCATGAAACCATGGGGCAGTTCTCAAAATTATTTGGTCCCCCCCAAGAAGAAAAAGAAACAAGGAACAAGTCAAGGGTGGTTCCCATATTTTGTCTGTCCCTTGGAACTCCCGTCTTTTGAGATCCCATGTGACCTGTCCGGCGCGGGGGACCGGAGAAGCGCATCTTTATTTATTGGAAACGGCAGCTGGGGGTTGCTGGCTTAGGGGTTGCTCACATGCGCCCGGCCTCATGAGCCAGGTTGAGGTTCTTTCAGGAACCATGACTCTGCACCCCGCAACAAAAAAACAGTTCAGCCCAGACGTTCCTTTGCGCGCCTCTTGGGACCTTGATATGCGCCGATGCGACCTTACTTGTGTTGTCACAAAGGAGGGGAAATGTTGCCGTTTCTGAAACAAATGCACCGCCAGGGCCATCCCTCCATGTGGGTATGGGTCAAAATTAAACCACCAGGAATTGGACCGCAGGTGTTAGTCTTTGTTTCCATTTACCAGGGCAACCCATTTTGGGTACCTATTTTTGACCCCACCCATGTGGCCCATTTCTTGGCCATTTCTAATCTGCCTTTTTGTGGCCAGCTTACCTATAGTAAGAACGAGCTTGCCATGACGTCGATTAAATGGTTTTAGTAAAATGCTTTGGGCCAGTCCCCGTCCGGCCGTTGCTTGTTGAATGAGATTGCATTGCGTTGCCTTCGCCGCAAGCCTGTGTGAAGCTGGCTGGCCTCGTACACCCTTCGAATACCATCACCCTTGTGCTATGCGCACCTTCGGGCGCTGCGCAGTACACAGTGCTCATCCCGTGGTGGCACTCCCTTTTCACGTACAGTAGGCCTTCCGTGTTTTGTCGCTTTGCACTGTGACATGAACTGGTCCGCTTCTGCCTTTGCTTGGGGCAGCCCGTCCAACAAGCGTCCTTTACTTGGGAGTCTCTGATTTCAGAAATTGGAAGTGTAGTGGAAAGCTTGTATACCAACTTCAACTTGCCAATGTGATGACTTCATGTTTTTTGCACAATGACATTAATTTGCTTGTGCAATGACTTCAAGAGGCGAACATCCGTCTGAGACCAAACGATTTGGGCGAGAAAAACCGTTCAAACGCGACCAGGCGAGGGCCCGCGCCCGCCCTCCGGGCTGCTGCAGAATCTCATCGGGGTGCGCGGCTCGCGAGAGTGGCCGGGATGGCACCCTCAGGGGCAAAAATGGTTCTAGCTGTTTCTGTGGATATCAAAGCCAGAAAACCGGGACTCCTCCTTTACCACTTTGGGGGGCTGAGTTTGATGGTAGAGTGGGGCCAGTCAGTTGTTTTTGGTATTTGAAGCGTTGGCCTTCTTGAAACTCCAATCTTGGGGTTCTCACAACATGCCTAGCGCAGGTCCATGGGATGGTTCCACCTTAGCCAGATGCGCGGGCGACAAGTTTCTTGTGAGCTTAGGGTGGGCTTTGCACGATGGAAGATCCATCCACCAAAAGGTAATGTAGGAGTAACATTGCTGATCTTCAGGATCCAATTCGGGTGACCCTGTACTTCAATGCTAGGCCTGTCTGTGTGGGTGTGTGTGTGTGGGTCTGTGTGTGTCTGTGTCTTTGTGTCGGTGTGCGCGCGTCTTTCGCTGTGCGATGCTTTGGCGGACTAGCCACAAGCCGCAAAAATGAATGAAGAGCAGACAAGTTGAGGCCCATGGCCCCATGTTGCTTCAGTTTCCTTCGCGGGGACTGTTCATTATGGGGGCTGGGGGGAGGGAGGGGAGGGGGAGGGAGCCCAAATAAGCCCTAAATAAGGCCTTATTAAGGGATTAATAAGGGCTTATTTGGGCTCCCTCCCCCCTCTGCTCCCTCCCCCCCAGCGCCCATGAGTTCAGGCTCGGGCATGGTGTCTCAGGCCTCGCAAGTCTCGGCAGGTGGTGTGGCAGCTTCCAAACTGGTTCCACTTGCTGCGTCGCAGTTTGCCTGGAACTGTGCAGGCGCGCGCGTGGGAGCGTCAAGCGCCAATCGCTTTCAAGCGGGGGGGGAGGAGGCTATTCTGGCAGCCACTAACAGGGAACGAGCCGCAAGATCCCTTCAAGAGGAAATGGTTTTCCAGTCAGGTTTTAGTGGGTCGTTGATATACCACGCATGCTTTTCATCCTTTTTCCACCGGACGTGCTGTCCGACAAAGAGGCAGTCGTTCTTGTCTTCCTACCCAGCCAGGAAACCTTTTCTCAGTTTGGCCACGCTCTCTTTCTCAAAGACTCTGTCTCCAGATCATCCACGTGTAGTGGTAATGCACCATGAACTTGTCTCCCTTGTGCATTGTTTCCACTCAACTAACTGCAGGCTATTTTCCTTCTTCGGCCAAAAAGGGGCTGTCATGCCCAGTGATTCCATCCGCAACTCAAACATCAGGGCTCCCCCTTCTTTTAAGGGTCTCACCCGGAAAAAGAACCTGCTCAAACCCCTCAGCTCTTCTTGAAGATGGTGTAGCCCACCCATTTGCCCTTCTCGAACTTCTCGCGCCGCCCTTTCCGGGGCGACAGATCCACCCACAGCCCTCCTCCAACGGACCAGGCAATGGTGCGCTTCGTTCCCTCGTAGCCCTCCTTCTCCGTGTCGAAGAGCTTCACGCGCTCCTTCCTGTGAACCTGGATGCCAATCTCTCCAAGGCCAGGAAGGGGCACCTCAATCCACTCGTCCCGTGTCCCCTTAGGCGGATGGGACAACATGACCACCGCGCTCTCCTCAAGGTCCTGAAAGAAAGCGCGCCGCATGATCTCCAGCATGTTCTGACTCGAACCGCCCACAACTCGCCGCGAGATCATCTCCTCTCCATGCGTCCTAGGCCGCTTGTTTGCCGCCCCATCAATGCCACCGCCACCACCTCCGGTAGATGCCGATGTCCCTGATCCAATCGCCGAGGAATCCCCTCCCGTAAAACCAGAGGGCCTTGATCCCGATTCTCCACCTCCTCCGTTCCCAGGAGGTTGTTGCCCCGGACCACTTGAACTCGAGCTCCTCACTCCGGCTTCGGGCCGCCTCAAGACCCTGAAGTTTGAAGACCCCGTCCATGGCGTCCTCCTCTCCCAGTGCTCTTCTTGCCAATTCTCGACCATCCTCTCCCAGGTCATGCCGTTCTCAGCGTCCGGAGCGATCTCGGAGATCCTGATGTAGTCCAAGTCCTCAAAGTTGATGCCGGGTGGAAGCTCTCTAGGCCTCGGAATGTAGTCCCAGTAGCGCGGCACCATGTGAATGCGGGAAAGTCTAATTTCATTCTCGCGGAACTCGACCTCCCATTCATCTTCACCAGGTTCATCCTGCGATGGCCTTTCTGTCACCTCCGGAGGACCATCTCCACCACCGGCTGGTGCAACCTTTCGCAGCCGCAACCCCTCACCCACATTCCCAAAGCCTTTCACCTCCGGCGTCATCCAATTCATAGACGATCTCCCTGACGAAGCACCCGCCTTCTCGACCACCAACGATCTCACCGAAGGACCAACCTCCTCTGTCTGCTTCTTCACAGGCCCGTCTAACTCCTTCACCTCCTTGATCTTGGCCAGGGAAACCTTCTCCAGCACCAATTGCGCTACCGCCTCTTCCGGCTCGATGACGTAGTCCTGGGGTCCATGGTTCCTGACCAAAATCCTCACCTCTCCACGGAAGTCGCGTTCAATGACAGCGGATCCCGTTTCAACTCCTCTCAAAGCCAAGCTGGCCACCGTTGTGATCCTCCCGCACGTTCCTCGGGGTAACTGTGCCTTCACGCCCGTCCTCACCAGCGTGTAGCTCTCCGCCGGCACCACCACTCTGTTTACCGCGAAAAGGTTCACCCCGGCTGAGCTCTCCGTTGGCCTTTCCGGCATCACCGCTTCTGCACAGGTTCTCTGGAACCGCAGCTCTTCCTCTTTTCGCAAGCAGTTCCGCAGTGCCACCACTCCAAGCTCCTTGACCAGCTTCAGCAAGATGACCACAGCGACGATCACCACCAGCCACCAGTAGCCACCTCCTTCTTCTCCAAGGTCCATCTCCTTCGCCTCCGTCAGCTCCACGCATGTAGAGGCCACCACCAGCAATCCCAGGACTTTCTCCAACCTCCTGTCTCGACTGCTTTCCATCTTCTTCACCTTGACAACCTCCACCGGGCTCTCACCGCTCTCCACCGCCCCACCATAGAAGCCCAATGACTCCTTGAAGCGCCCAAACGGCGAGGCCCCAAGCTGTTTCGTGAAGCCGTCCGCGACCAGACTCTGCCCAGGAACATGTTGAAGCTGGACATCACCGAGCTTGACCGCCTCCGAAAGCGCCGCAGCCCGGATCCTCAAATGTCTCGTCCTCCAGCTTCCCGAGCTCCCGTTGACAATGGCCAGGGCCGCACTACTGTCGCTGTAGAGCCTAAGCTCCGCGGGCTTCTCCTCCAGTTCCTCCACCAAGCCACCAACTCCCCTCAAAGCCGTCCAGGCTTCAATGAGCGCCGCCAGCTCGCTTTCCGCCGTACTAAGCGCAATACACGCCTGTCGCGTCGTAGCCCAGAAGACGGGGCAGCCGGAGTAGTACACGGCCAATCCCGAGATCGACTTGTGCTCATGGGCTCCAAAAGAAGCATCCGCGTAGGCCTCCACTGCATCTCGTCGACGTTCACGATGCTGTTGATGGTCCGGCCCATAATCTCCAGCACCAAGACGTTGGTACCGCAAACCTTCCCGTGACGTCCTCCACAGGTACTGCAGCACCTTCTCTCCAATCCTCGTGACCCCCCGAGGTCTCTTCGTAGTCCACTGTCCCATCACGGCTACCGCGTAGGTGATGTCCGGCCTCGTCCTCGAAGAAAGCCACAACAGCTCTCCAGTGATGACTTGCGCCTGCCGCACATCTTCAGGACTCGGGGGCCCTTCCTCCTCCGGAATCCCCACTCCTCCCAGCGTGCCACCCTTGGCGATGTGATGCCGGTCCAGTAGGTCTGCCGTGTAGGACTCCTGATGCATCCGGATCCCTTGCTCATCATGAGAGAATTCGAACCCGCAAAACCGCAGGTCCTCTGTCTCCGACAGCCACTCCGGGTCGCTGGTGTCCCAAACCCGCCGGATCTTGAGCAGCGTCGCCGCCACCGCCCCGCGATCTCCAGTGATCAACAGGTCGTCGATGTAGACCGCCATGTAGCCCACCGTCTCATCTTGTCCGTGCCGACTGCTCTTGATCCTCCACAGATTCACCTCCTTGGTTTTCTCGAACCAGCAAGCCCATGTGCCCTCGTCATCTTCCATCTCCCAGTTGATCGCGCCCATGGTTTCGTCCCGGTGGTTCGCCCAGTCCTTGGGTGACGTCGTAAGGCCGTAAACGGATCCCTCCACCGCCCAAAGCTCTCCCGGCTCAGTGATCTGGCACTCCTGAAAGATGGTGGGAGGGTTGACCACTACAATGTCCTTGGACCGGCCCGGCGGCACTTGCAAGAACGCCGTCTTCACATCGACCCCCGCAAGAGTCCATCCTCGCTGCGCTCCAGCCGCCACCATCGCCCTCACTTGAGACGCGTCAATGCCTCCAGCGTAGGTGTCCGCCGCAGGCCTCTCCGACATGAAGTTTCCACAGGCGACCCCACGGCATTTCCGACGTCCTGTAGCAGCTTTCCTTGTGAACACCGCTTTCCCCGGAACCCGGTCGTACGGTATGCCCTTCTCCAGCGCCTCCTTCTTGAGCGCCTCGGCTTCCCGCTGATTGATGGCCCGGATCACGCCCGAGTTCAGCAAAGCCGCCCTCTCTTCTACCATAGAAGGCCTCCACTTCTCCACTTCTTTCCTCACATCTGCCAAGGCGTAGGTCTTGGTCTGAAGAAAGACCTCTTCTTCTGTTGCCTTTCTCGCACAGGTCTCCTCAGAGTCAAGATCCTCAGCCCTCTGCATTGCCGCCAACCATGCCCCCACTCGAGCGTCCTCCTCCGCCAGCATCCCGACGGTCTTCTTCACCATGTCGTGGTCAGCGCCTTGTTCCTCTTCTAGACGCCATTCCTCCTCCATCATGTGCCTCCCCCGGGCCTGACATTCCATCACCAAGGTCCTCAGGTCTGGCTCCCATTCTCGATCTTCCAACGCAGGCGGCCTCTTGGATGTAATCCTCCTCCGTGGACCACCTCCTCTTGGCCATCCATCTTCTGCTCCAGCACCACCAGCAAGTGGCCCTTCCTCTTCAGGCGGTTCCTCCGTCTCAATCACATCCGTGGTGTGGAAGAAGTTCCCATCCTCCCCCTGGACGAAGTACCCTCCCGAAGACGCCGACATAGTAACATCCGGCCCCAAGATGGTCACCTCCTCCCTGGTGGCCTCCCAATCCTTGGACCGGTGATTCCATGCCTTGGTCTTCGCCATTGCCACACTCCCGAACGCCCTCAACGGCTTGACCGGATAGTTCATGGCCTCCAGCTGCGACCTCCATCTTCGTTCCCCAGCATGCCGTGCCGCCAACGGCCATAGATTCTCCTCCACGCCCGAGCCCTTGAGCAGCGTCTTGGTCAGCCTCTTGATGAACCCCACCTCCGCCTCGGCCCGCCCATTCATCTTCCATGAGCTGCCGTCAGTGAACGTCCGCATGATGAGGCGTTCCATAGCCCATTTCTTGGCCCTCTTGGACGTGAACTCGCCTGCTCTATCGCTGTGAAGGCGCCGGACAGGTAGTCCATGATAGCGTAGCTTTGTGGTCATCTTGGCCACGGCCTCCAGAGCTTCTCCTCTCGTCTTCACGATCTCCACCAGCGTGAGCTGCCGGACCTCAAAGTCCTCTTCTTTCTCTATCTTCTTCAGCCACTCTTCCCCATCATCTGGAGATGGCTCCTCTTCCTCCTCAACTGCTTCATCGTCTCCCGCAGGGTCAAGCTCCATGTCCTCCTCCCCACGCGGTCCCTCCAAGTCCCCTTCCTCCTCCTGGTAGTAGAGCACCGTGAAGAGGTTTCGCTGCTTGTCGATCTCCGTCTGCATCGCCTTCTGATCTTCTCCGACCATGCTCTTGGACTCCAAGATCTCATGAGTGTCCAGGTCCACCGAGAGCCTCCACTTTACGAACTTCCATGCCGGTCCGCCTGCTCCCGTGCCCCTCAACTTCTTGACGTCGTAGTCCCGTTTCCTCCACCTCTTCATCTCCTTCACCGCCTCCGGTACGTCTCCTCGACCAGGACCTTCCAGCCACGCCAGATGCTCCGGGGCCAAGTGCATGAGCATTCGTCCCTGCCGGGTCACCGGAACCGTGTAGGTGCCAACGACGATGTATCGTCCCACACCTTCTTGATCTCGTCCAGGTTTGAAGGGCCCCGCCAGGTCAACCGCCAGCGTGTAGCTCTCCGGGCTCACTACCCTTCGGTGGTATCGCGCCTTTCCGGCTCCTTCCAGGCACGTGCGGCATCCCCGATGAAACGGGAGGTGGTCATTCGCCAAGTGCGCCTTCCATTGCTCGGCACTCAGCCCCTTCAGCTTCACCTGCTCCAAGCCTATGCGAACGGCCGTGCCAATCGCCTTCTTCATCCCTGGCGCCCAGGCAGCCCATTTCTTCGAAGCCGCCATCCGCTCCTCCAAGGTCTTTCCCAGCGGACCTTTATCAGATCCTCCTCCTCGAACACCGTCCAGCTGCTCGAGCATCTCCATGTTGGTGCCTATCGTCGTAGGCTTCGTCTTTGCGTGGCCAAAGGGCCCCTGATCGAAGTGGTACTCCTTCATCTTGTAGGCCTTCTTGAACCGTTTCCACTCGTCCCAAGCCCAGTACGAAGGATACCGCTCCCGAGCTTCTGCGGCTCTTTGACCTCCTTCCACATAGGACTCCGGATCCTGTGGATTCTCCGCCAGGAAGCCAACCTTGGACGAACTGGCCTCCTCCGTCACCATGTACAGCAGCATCGGCCTCAACCAGAGCACCGTATCTCCATCCACCTTGTCCATCAGCACCTGAGGAAGTCCATGACGCCCAAAGCGCTCTTCTCCATCTCTCGTCCTTAACGGTGGCGGTCCCGGCTGCACAAACCTCATCCTTGAGATAGTCCGACACGGAGGGCCCGCCAAGATCTGCTTCACCTTTCCCGAAGCACACAGCTCCATCAGATAGGCCATCACGCCGTCCTTCCCAACGTCCTGGCCTTCTCCCAGCTCCAGATCAATGCAAAGCACCACTCTGTCTGCTGTCTCCAACTCCTTCTCCCAGAACTTCGCGTCCGGGCCCGAATAAAGGTGGAGGATGACCTCCTTGGCCTTCTGAATCCTCCTCCTGGTCCGCCTATTCCACGGCAAACTCGTCCACTCCGACCTCGGGGGCAGCCGCTCCAGAATGCGTTCCGGCACTTCAGGAAATAGCTCCCTCAGCCTCCGAAGCCATTTGACCATCTCCAGGCCAACCTTCTCCTCCTCCTGCGTCGTCAACGGCTTCCCTCTCAACGCCATCAACCGCATCTGGTGCTTCAGCGCCTCCAGCTCCAACTCCTTGATGAGCTCCAACCCGAGGCTTTCATCTACCGTGGGGCAGCCTCCTTCCAAAGCGGTGTCCAGAGTCCGCCCATGCTGATCGGTCAGCTGAAAGCGGTCCTCTTCCCACTTCACCGAGTAGCCCCTCTGCACCAGGTACCCCAGGGGAACGATGGGCTGGACCTCCTCTGTGGTCAGCAACGTCCTCGTCCACGGGATGAGCCGCAAAGAGACCGTCCCCTGCGCCAAATGCACCTCGACCTCCCGAGCCTCCTCCCACTCTTGTGCAGATACACACTGCCTCAGGCTGTGCGTCGCTCCTCCATCCAGCAGCGCCCTCTTGTTCTTAACCTCCAGGGAGCTCACTTGAATCCTCCTCAACTCAGGGCCCCTCAAGCTCTTCAGCAATCCCGCTGCTTCCTGAATGAGTCCCCGCACTGCTTCACCATCACTTCCATCTGACTGTGATGTCTTCCCTGCCCCTGACGCGGGCGATCCTTCTCCTCCACCGGTAGTAGGCGCCGATGCATCCACCTCGACCTTCTTCACGGCCTGGCCCTTCACATCGTTCTCGCTGAAGTTCTTGGCTCCGCCATCTCCATCGCGAGGCTTTCGCACCTTCACCGGGCAGTCCTTGCGGGTATGCGAAGTCCCTCCGCAATTCCAACAGCGTCCACGCTTGTCCCCGTCGAACTCATGCTTGTAGGTGCAATCCGCTCCCTTCTTGCAGCCCCCATCCGTGAGGAAGAACCGGCACACAGGAGCCGCCGAAGCATCCTTGCCCTTGCCTTTCCCTCCTCCTTTTGGGCTGTCCTTCCCCTTTTCCCAACCTCCTCCATCCTTGGTCACCAGCGCCTTGACCTTTGCGGTTGTAGTAGATGAGGTCGAAGCTCCGTGTAGTGCTGCTTCTCCTTCCGCCAGGACGACGTCCGCCAGCTGCGCCACCGCCTCCAAACTGGGAGCCACGTCCACCCGCAGTCCAGCTCGTGCCGCATTCAATCTGAACATCGCCTGGCCAGAATGCTTCGTGACCATCCCGACGAACCGATCCAGGGCTCCAACCAGCAACGTAGCATCCGGAATCGCCACCTTCAGCTCACGGGTCCGGGCAAGCCACCTTTTCCACGTCCTCACCCCATCCACCACCTCACTCAGCGTCGTTGGCACCCGCGGCTCAACCAAGCCTCTGAGGAGTTGTGATCTCTCCGCCAGCCCTCCTGGCTGGTACCTTGTAAACACCCGGAACAGAATCTCCCAGGCCGTTGCAGCTCGCTCCGCAAGCACCTCCGCTTTCAACCCTGGTGGCAAAGCAGCCACCAACATGGCCTGTGCCCGCTGAGCCACCCGACTCCAACGACCACCTTCATCTTCCACCGCCCGCGGCCTGATGTGAAGCCGCTGCAAAGGATCCGCCTGCAACCACTGCGCGTAGGCCTCTGCCGCCACTGCAAGCACCTGATCCCACCATGCTCCGGAACTGACAGTGAGGTCCTTCATCACCGGGCTGATCAACATCAGCCAATCCCCCACCACCAATGACCCGAGCTCGCCTTCCTTCACCTCACCCAATGCCGGCAACTCCACCGTGCGAACGGTTTCTCCAGGCGTCCATCCTCCCATCCACGGATTCATGGCCGCCGCACTTCCACCGGGACCTCCGGGTCCACCAGCGCCATAGGGCCACCCTCCATGAAACCCTCCGCCGGGTAGATGCTGATCTGCATGACGACCAGCCGCACCAAACCCACCTCCTTCGTGCCCAGGTGGCTGGCCCTCACCTCGAAGACCCGCATCCTGACGTCCAGTGACCCACCCGTTTCCATAGCCAGGTAGTAGCGCTCCTTCAGAAGGATCTCCTGGTCCTTGCCCACCTCCGCGATGCGCACCTCCACGACCAGGTTCTCCCCCTTGAGGTTGTTCAGGATGAAGCCCTCCAGGACCATCATCTGCTCGACGCTCCCGAGGTCCTCCTCCAGGCGGTGCACCACCATAGGCTCCCGCCAGCGCCGTTGGGGTTTGGTACCCGCTCTGATCTCCAGGTCCTCCTTGTCTTGCTCGCAGCACCAAAGGTCCGCCAACTCCACCTCCTCCCGGAAGACCCAACAGATCACCACCTCCCGGAGCAGCACGAGGCGCGTCCACCCCAGGCCCCATCTCAGGACCACGTGGTGCATCCCCCAACTCCTTCATGGCCTTGCTTCCACCGCCTTCACGCACCTGCTCCTTGAGGCTTTTCATCTCTTGCCAGAGCGCCTGGTTCTGCGTGATGACCTGCTTGAAGGCACCGAGGAGCTCATCAAGGCCACCCGCCGGGATCTCCGCGCTGTAGATCGAGCCCACCGGCAGCGCTCCCGGGCTTACCAGCGACCCTTGTTCCTCCTCCACCTCCGGCAGATCCTTCGGGCGAAGCGCCTTGAGCTGCGCTTCCTCCTTGGCCTTCTCTGACCAAAAAGGATTCACCGCCACCGCCGGCCCCAGCGGCACCGCGTCCTCGCGGCTTGGCTGCCACGGCACCATCGCCGTCTCCGGCGAGTCAGCGGTCTGCGCCGACCCAGCCGAGGATGCCATGGCGTGCCCTTAGGAGGGCCTACAGGAAAAACGTTGGGCTCATAACCCACTCAACTAACTGCAGGCTATTTTCCTTCTTCGGCCAAAAAGGGGCTGTCATGCCCAGTGATTTCATCCGCAACTCAAACATCAGGGGTTTCGACGGGATCCATGTGAGATGGTCAACTGCTCCTTCCAGTGAGCCGTTTTCCTCTCAGTGGTTGTCGAGACATCTGGCTGTGGCTCAAGAAACCGGTACCAAAAATGGATTGCCCTGGTAAGTGGAAACATGGACCAAAACGCGCGGGTTGCCCCCGATGTTTAATTTTGAGCCACACCCATCTGTACATCGATCTGCGCGTGTCGTTACTCCCTTTGATCATCTCGGGACATCTTTGAGGCCGTATGGGGGTTTCCTCTGCGCCGATAAATGGGTATGGGGCAAACGTTAACCACCAGGAATTGGACTTGGTTCCATCCAGGGCAACCCATTTTGGGTCCCGGTTTCTTGATCCACAGCCAAATGATGGGGACCCCATTTGAGGAGGTATTTGACTCACAAGATCTCGTGTTTGATCGCAAGCCTCTCCCTGTGCGAAAGCGGTCTTGAGATCCATGTGAAGATGTTCCACCCTGTGTTTGCTGCGGCTTGTGTTGCAAGTCGGAAACCACTTCGTGAAGGTGCTGGGCGAATTACATGTTTGTTCATCCTTCTGTCGATGCTGAAATCCTCGAAGAGCCCATCTTGCCTTGGTCTTATTGGGGAACTCGCCTTCTTTATCTCTCCGCACTCCTGCGCACGTTGGTCGCATTGCATTTGTTTCCAAATCCAGAAAATGTGTCCTATCTCAGATGGAGAATGAGGAACGTGGGATATCCTGGCAACGGTTTTCTGAGTGAAATAGTTGAGATTGTGAGAAGATGCAGTCTCACGCAAAAGCAGAGCACCCCCTCCCCCCAAATCCTGTGCGCCGGGGAGGCCTTTTTCCTCTTATAGTATCCGGCCCGCCGAAAATGTCGGCGGACATGGACAGGATTCAGCCGGCAACATCAACATGTAACAAATATTACTTGATGCGGGCAGCAGGATTGGCTGCCAGACTCAGAGCCGTTGCCATTTCCTGACCGCCCGCGAGCCCCTCTCATGAAACAGCCAAGTTTTGGGGGGACGGCTAAGTTGCCACAACCCTGATCTCTGCCAAGGCTTCTGGCTTTTGCTATTCCAGAAAATATAGGAGCACAAAGGTCACTTTGGCGAGAAAACTTCCATGAAACAGGAAAACAAAGGTTGGCGGGGGTTTGGCTCAAATTCCTGTAGACTGTTCTACAACCAGGACGATGAGCCTTCTCAGTGCTCAGAACCTCTGAGAAAACTGTAAGAGTGCAATATGTGTCCTTTGCAGGTGGCCATTTCCCAAGTTTCAGCTTGGTTTTAACCATCCAGCGCCAGCTTAGTTTGTCCAAGAGGGGACCTAAGCCAGGCGCCCGTTTTGGGTTGTGGGTAGCCGGCCACCTCACTCGTTTACCTCCTCAGCAGCCCGGCGCAACGGTGTCAGGTGTCGCCTCTCTGGGAGGTGCAGCTGGGTTTCCGCCAGGATCAGGCGAGGTGAAGGGGTGGGGATGAGATTTGTTTGCCAAAATAGGGGGGACTGACTTGCGATGCTTGATCTCGATGTCCCCCAAATTTGTTGTTTTCCTCTTGGTTTCTCTTAACACAAAAGGGTACCCTCAAAAAAGAGCACCCCCATATGGCTCCCTGGTACTAGTAGGTTGTTGTGAGGGACATAGCTAACTCACAAAAAAGAACCGTCACAACCAAAGCCTTGCCAATTCCTCATCTTTTCTTGGGTCAACCTGCGCAAACTCGCCAACATGTCCCACAAAAAGACTGGCGAATTTCCCCCCCGTCTTTTTGGGGCAACCTGCGTTACTTTGACCGTTCTGAGTAACCGTTCTGGTAAAAACAAGTTGCTGGGCCCGAGCCCTGCGGCCCGCGGCTGTCGCAGGCTATTTGACACATACCCAAGTTCGATTCATTTGGAGTCCAACATGGGAACCCATGAGAACTTATGATGAGCAACAGCAATACTGATGGTTGACTTCCACGTGTTGCTGGTTCTGAGTAAACAAGGCTCGCCACTAACCTCTGTGACATCCAGGATCTGCATATCTGCTCAGGCGGTCCCACCCAAGGGTGGTGTCATCCTTTGGGATGCCCCCCGGGGGCATTTCGCCTCTTGGCTGCGATCCAGAAATTGGGCAGGCGGTGAGTAGTTTTTTGGCATTGGATTCCGCCATGGCTTGCTTTTAGCAACAGAAAGCGAAGAGGGCTGACAATTTTGAGACAGCCATTGCTTTTGGGGATGTCTTTAAAGTCATGCTGTCCTACGAACGTCTACCGGAACGGTCTCCCCAGCTTGCCACTTTTTCCGATCGCTAGGGGATGTGCAATTCTGTCAGAGATGCCGTCCTTTCCACCACAGTACACGGGTGTGAGTGTGTGTGTGTGTGTGTGAAAAGAGGGCCCCTAAAGTGGTGTGTCCCTTTAAAGCAACCTGAAAGGGGTAATTGCCGCGGCACCTTCAAAAAACATACTAGCAATTCGATCCGGGGCTTTTTGCTCCACTTGCAGCTGGACCAAAACAACAAGTAAAGCCCTTGCCGCCTAACTCAGGTTGACATCATCGGCGAACTCAAGGCACGGATTGCCTTACTGGGCAACTCCGGCGCTGTCGTGAGCCCCTGGACTAAGAGTGAAATATACCAAGCAGAGACCCCCTTCTTGGTTGCCGTTGAAAAACACATTTTTGTCCAAACAAAAGTTAAAGTCTAAAGATCCGTTGCCCAATAGCAGTCAAGCCTCAGGGCAGCCAACGATGGTTTTGCGAGTTGTTCCAGCTGTTTTTCCTGAGACAAGTCGGTACTTGGCGGTGATTCGGATTTGAACCCTTCCTTTGAGCCCGATGAGGAAGGTTAGTAACCTTGGTTTTACAAGGAATCTATGACTACTGGATATATGTTCTCATTTTTCCTGGAGCTGGAAAAGCAAATGAATGACATTCCCCTTTCATCCAAACCAACCACCTCCAAACCACCTAGCGGTAATGTGTGGACCCCATAAAAATCAACCGAGTTCATTAGTACAGCAGAGAGAGGCACCCCCTACTAATAGTCTGGGTTTGATTAACTAGGTCTTTCAGTAGTGCCCTTTCTCACTTTTTTTTGGTTGGGAGGGTTCCCCTAACTAAAATAGACTACAGAAAAAACAAGTTGGTACCAACCCATTCCAACCTCCCTAGTATAGGACCCCAGGTAAGAGGCGACGTCGTTTGTCGCTTCTGACGGCGAGGACATGGAGAAGCTGAGCCGGGAGATTGCCACGCGCCAGGCAGTCGCCATCAAGCGCCCTGGATGCCATCGACTTGAAACGCGCGGGGGCGTGATTGGCTGCCATTTGGGTGTGGCTCAAAATTCAAGAGCTAGGGTTACGCAGGTTTTAGTCTCTGGTTCCATTTACCAAGGTGCCATTTTGGTACCACTTTTTTGAGCCACAGCCATTCCTTCGGTTGGATTTGGCTCGGCGTTTCAGCGGCGGTGGTTGTTTTTTGTTCTTTCTCGGACTAGGAGAATCGGGGGAGTTGGATCTCTAATGGGGTTTTCCGTACAAAACCGCGAAAAGTTTAAAACTTTTAGCAGGGGAGCAGAAAGCAACAAAGAGACTGGGTAACGGATCTTGAGAGACTTTAGCTGATTGAACCCACCGAAAGTTTGAGAACTTCTTGCGGAGGAGGAGTTACAGCAACCAAGACCAAACATTGCCGGACTTCGGAAAACCTTTTTGCCCTTTTGCCCTTTGGGTGTCCTTGGTTCTCCGTTTAAACTTAACCAGCAAACGGTTACGGCACTTTTGGCGGGGCCGAAGTCTGGCCAAGCAAGGGAACCGCCATTTTTATTCCGTCTTACGAGCTGGCAAGGGCCCTGTGTTTGTCCAACTTGATCGGCTTCGCTGCATTTGGACGTATAAATGGCTGTGGGTCAAAACCAATGGTACCATTTTGGGGTAGGTGCACCACTCATTTTAGTCTATTTTAGTGGGGATTGGGATATTCACCAGGGGTACAGGGTTTTGACCCACAGCCAAATCCCGCCGGGCTTTCCAAGTTTGTAGCCGCGTGTTGCAGGAAAATCGGATCACGCCGGGTGCGCCCTTTGAGTTGAGTACAACCTTGAAACACTTGTCCATGGGTCAAAATCCAAATCGCACCCGCAGTGAACATCCCAATCCAACCACTAAAAAAGACTCGCCCTCAATACAACCTTGTTGAAACAATTGTTTATGGGTCCAAAATGGGTGGTATCCCAATCCAACCACTAAGATAGGAAGCCTAAAATGGGTGGTGAATTCACCTACCCCAAGTGTGAGCGGTCACTGGGCTCTGCCGATGGGAATCCGATCTGCTGTTCGACGGGTGAAGTCCTTGGGTCCTTCGGCACCTTTGGCGGTCCAGAGTTGGTCTGTGGGTTTGTCCATTTGAGCCCTTTTTGGGGTTGAAGTACAGGAACCAGAGGAAAACAGCCCATTTTCAGGGGTACCTCGATTTTTACACGCATGGTACCTTCATGCAATTTGGTTTGCACACCTCGAATGTCGTAAGCTCACTCCCGATGAGTTTAGGACTGAAATGTCACTTCTTGGGCTTGGACTATTTTAGTGATATTCAACCCTCTTTGAAACGAGTGGTTTCTTTGTTTGGCCATCCACTTGATCGGAAGTGAGTAACGGCCTGCCTCTGGCGGAAGTTGGCTTTGCTGTGGCTTTGTTGCAACTGGTGTTTGGTTGGATTTGGTTTGGGGTTCGCTCTGGTACGGGTTAGCTTGCTTTCGGTCAGCTTTGTGGAGTTTCGTGCGGCTATTGGCGGGCATGAATTCAGTTTGAACATCGGAGTTCTTGAGATGGTTATGTGACATCCCCATAGGACCTTTGGATTGAACCACGCACAAGCATCTGGCCGGGCCAACCAGATCATTTCCTTTTGAAGCCCCAGCCCCATCAAAACCATCCCAAAATCGCGGTCTGCCTAGTTTGAGCACCCTTATCCTTCCACGCACGAGCGACCCGCAAAGCGAGGCGACAATGAAACCAAGGCGCAGGATTCAATAGCCGAACCTGGCAGCTAAGCAAGCCCCAAGAAAGACCAAGTCAACTCCTAGCATCCCTAGAACCCATAGTGGTCATGGCGCTGCTGCGCACCCGATTGGGAGATATTGGAGGGGAAGGTTTCTCAGAGTTGTGGACCCCCCTTTGAGCTGGCTTTTGAGTGAAACAATGAAGCCAAGCATGTGTAGGGCCCACAATTTTTCCACTGGCGGTTTGCACAAACCAACCTCCGAATTGGCTGTGCTCGTTGCAGCACCTGCTTGCGCTTTTTGGGAACCTGCCGCCGAGGGTCATCACTTCTTCGGCCATCTCAGAGTCAGGCGGCATGCAGCAGCAGGCGGGAATGAGGGATAAACAGGTGTCGACAGCTTGCACGTCGACAGTTCGTGGCTCTTGCTTCGGGTTTCACGATTTCGGGGGTTGGGGTTGGGGAGCCCTGACTTTGAGCGAGCGAAACAATCGATTTTTATTAATTGGTTTTCCCCCATGACCCGCCCTGGCAAGCCAGCAAGCAAACGTCAAACTGAGGCAGCCTTTACCAAACTGAGGCCAGAGATTAACACTGTATCACACACACACACACACCGCGTCCCTTGCAAACGTTGGTCATACACAGCCATCCCGTGGTCACAAATCCCGCAGCCGTCTTCGCTGACAGCACTGTGGTCTCCCTGCCGCCCCCTGCTGCTGAAAATGTTTCCAAGATCAATCTAGAACTTGGCGCAAACGCATGGCACAAGCGTCATGCCAGGAGTTCACGACCCTTGGGTTTTCGAGAGGCAAAACCCAAAACGGAAGCGTTGCAGGCGGAGGGTGGCCTGGATCCTCGTAGCATGACTCTGGAGCGCTGCTATGAGGCCGGGAGGTTGGGGGGCGTAACTAGCTGAGGGGACACGCAACGCATGTGTTGCTCTTTGTTTAACAGGAAGGCAACGAGCAATAGAAAGTATAATTATGTAAGTATATGTACGTCAAATTACCAAGACATCAGCCATCAATAAGGGATTCTCATGCTCCAGCCCTTTGAGACTTGTTGAGTTGCTTGGTAGGATTGCCAAGTCAAAGTTGTTATAGATAGCAGTGCGGAGATAGACGTTTGGGAACCAGGGAGCTGTATGATCAATGGCTGCTCGAGCCCAAGGTGGCCAGCAATCCACAGTTGTTCCCTTCGACAGCTGATCTCTCAGGTTCCGCGTTGTTGCTGGTTTGGCATGGTGGTTTAAAATTCTCTCTGTAGCGCCCTTTTACCCCCAGTGTTGCTTTTTTGCTGGTTTGGTTGGTGCTGATTTGAACCTCTGGTTCTTGTAGAATCTAACTGGGCAAGCCATCCCTAACCTCCAATCCGCAAATCCGAGGAAAAAAAAAAAAAAACGGCGAAGGGACGCTGGATTTCCCTGAGCACTCTGTCCTTTTCCAAGGCTCTCCGCAAAAGCCCTGGAGGCTGAAGACCCCATCCTCACGCCTGGTGGCTCTTCTCGGGTGATTAGAAGCAGGAAAATGGGGATGCCGCCCCATGTGGCGGGACCAAAAGAGGCTCAGCGCTTTCTAGTCACAGTTGCGAGCTGCTAGGTGTCGCAGAAAGGTATTAGAGGAAGCCATAGAAGACCATAAAAAATGGGCTACCCTCCAAAAATACATAATCCAATTTCTGTGGCGATGCTTCAACCGCACCTCGGCAGGTCCTGCGTTTGTCTCGGGAGGAGGTTCGCGCCGCGCAGTCTTCTTCCAAAGAGGCCGGATGGGTGTTGTCCAGTGGTCCTGCTTGGTTTTTGCAAGGACTACAGTAAACATGTGGTTTGTTTACTACCTGGTTTTATGGTGGTGGTAGAAAGGATAGTAAGGCCTATGTGAACATTTAAGACCTATCCTTGGTAAAGTTGATTTGTCTACATGGTCTTGTGGTGGCAATGTGAAGCTTTTAAAGCCATCCTTCGTAAGATGGGTTTGTCTACATGTCTTGTGGTGGCGATTTGAACCGTTGAAAACCATCTTGGTAGAACCAAAGGTCAATGGGTGTTGGGGGATGGGATGGTAGGTTGGTTTGTCTCAAATTGGGGGGGGGGGGGGGGCGGACACTTTGAGACTATATCATAATATGTATTTATATACATGTGGTTGTTTTTCGCGAGCTGAAGGCGGTTGCAAAATCAATCCTAAGCGTTCATTATCCAGGGGCAATCCCTCAACACGGGCTCGGTTTCATTTGGGTTTCCCCGTGTGTTTGTTTTGACTTCAACACACTCCCTGATTTGCTGGGCTAGAACGGTTTTGGGCCCTGCTAGGTGCCAAATTTGGTCTAGGGGAAGCACCGAAGCACCTAAATGAAACCTGAGGAAGCCCTGGCCACCTCGGTGTAGGCATTTTTGATGGTATCCTCTCTACCTTCCTTCAAACACCGCCATTTTCAGACGTCCAACTCCCTCAGTTGCCCGCAGAGGCGCCCTTTTTTCCTTTTTTGGGGGAAGGGTTCTGCTTTTCTAAACTCGGCCTACCAAAAGAAAAGGATGTCCTTTGTTCCTTTTTCTTTTTCCCCGTTGAAATCTGGGCATCTGAGTTCCAAGTTGAAAACAGCCCCCTGACCCTCGGCCGTCCGGTTTTTCCAGCCGCCGTCGTAAGCCGCGAGGAGGCCAAGAGTCTCCTGGCCCGGGTCTTTCGACTGCGAGTCATGGAGGAGCAAATTTGATTCGAGTCGAGTCCATGGAAACCACTCGAGTTTTTGGTTGTGTTTTGTTTTTTGGCGGGGGTGGGTGGGCCAATCTGTTTGGTCGTGTTTTGGTTTTTTTTGGCGGGGGTGGGGGGGGTGGGCCAATCTTTTTTGGTCGTGTTTTGGTTTTTTTTGGCGGGGGTGGGGGGGTGGGCCAATCTTTGTTGGTCGTGTTTTGTTTTTTTTTGGCGGGGGTGGGGGGGGTGGGCCAATCTTTTTTGGTCGTGTTTTGTTTTGTTTTTTGGCGGGGGTGGGTGGGCCAATCTTTTTTGGTCGTGTTTTGGTTTTTTTTGGCGGGGGTGGGGTGGGTGGGCCAATCTGTGTGGTCGTGTTTTGTTTTGTTTTTTGGCGGGGGTGGGTGGGCCAATCTTTTTTGGTTGTGTTTTTGTTTTTTTTGGCGGGGGTGGGGGGGGGTGGGCCAATCTTTTTTGGTTGTGTTTTGTTTTGTTTTTTGGCGGGTGGGTGGGCCAATCTTGTTTGGTCGTGTTTTGTTTTTTTTGGCGGGGGTGGGTGGGCCAATCTTTGTTGGTTGTGTTTTGTTTTGTTTTTCTGGCGGGTGGGTGGGCCAATCTTTTTTGGTCGTGTTTTGTTTTGTTTTTTGGCGGGGGTGGGTGGGCCAATCTTTTTTGGTCGTGTTTTGGTTTTTTTTGGCGGGGGTGGGGTGGGTGGGCCAATCTGTGTGGTCGTGTTTTGTTTTGTTTTTTGGCGGGGGTGGGTGGGCCAATCTTTTTTGGTTGTGTTTTTGTTTTTTTTGGCGGGGGTGGGGGGGGGGTGGGCCAATCTTTTTTGGTTGTGTTTTGTTTTGTTTTTTGGCGGGTGGGTGGGCCAATCTTGTTTGGTCGTGTTTTGTTTTTTTTGGCGGGGGTGGGTGGGCCAATCTTTGTTGGTTGTGTTTTGTTTTGTTTTTCTGGCGGGGGTGGGTGGGCCAATCTTTTTTGGTTGTGTTTTGTTTTGTTTTTTTGGCGGGGGTGGGTGGGCCAATCTTTTTTGGTCGTGTTTTGTTTTGTTTTTTGGCGGGGATGGGTGGGCCAATCTTTTTTGGTCGTGTTTTGTTTTGTTTTTTGGCCGGGGTGGGTGGGCCAATTTTTTTTGGTCGTGTTTTGTTTTGTTTTTTGGCGGGGGTGGGTGGGCCAATCTTTTTTGGTTGTGTTTTGTTTTGTTTTTTGGTGGGGGTGAGTGGGCCAATATTTGTTGGTCGTGTTTTGTTTTGTTTTTTTGGCGGGTGGGTGGGCCAATCTTTTTTGGTTGTGTTTTGTTTTGTTTGTTTGGCGGGTAGGTGGGCCAATCTTTTTTGGTCGTGTTTTGTTTTGTTTTGTTGGCGGGTGGGTGGGCCAATCTTTTTTGATCGTGTTTTGCTTTGTTTTTTGGCGGGGGTGGGTGGGCCAATCTTTTTTGGTCGTGTTTTGTTTTGTTTTTTTGGCGGTGGGTGGGCCAATCTTGTTTGGTCGTGTTTTGTTTTTTTTGGCGGGGGTGGGTGGGCCAATCTTTTTTGGTTGTGTTTTGTTTTGTTTTTTGGCGGGGGTGGGTGGGCCAATCTTTTTTGGTTGTGTTATGTTTTGTTTTTTGGCGGGGGTGGGTGGGCCAGTCTTTTTTGGTCGTGTTTTGTTTTGTTTTTTGGCGGGGGTGGGTGGGCCAATCTTTTTTGGTTGTGTTTTGTTTTGTTTTTTTGGCGGGGGTGGGTGGGCCAATCTTTTTTGGTCGTGTTTTGTTTTGTTTTTTTGGCGGGTGGGTGGGCCAATCTTTTTTGGTTGTGTTTTGTTTTGTTTTTTTGCGGGGGTGGGTGGGCCAATCTTTTTTGGTTGTGTTTTGTTTTGTTTTTTTGGCGGGTGGGTGGGCCAATCTTTTTTGGTCGTGTTTTGTTTTTTTTTGGCGGGGGGGGGTGGGCCACGTTGTTGTTTGTGTGTTTTGGTTTTGGGAGTTGCTCGGAAGCCGTGAGCTTGGCAAGTGGTTTTGGGTTTTGGGTTGTGCGTGCTTGTTATGTGTTTGTTTGTTGTTGTTTTTTTTAGGGAGGGGGAAGGTGTTTTTGT
The DNA here is from genome assembly GCA_963377175.1 of Effrenium voratum. NCBI lineage: Eukaryota > Dinophyceae > Suessiales > Symbiodiniaceae > Effrenium > Effrenium voratum. Next base: position 420,829 of record CAUJNA010003454.1, on the reverse strand, counting down.
CCATTTTTGCGGGGGGGGGGGGGCTGCACTAAACAAAGCGCTGTTGGCAAGGCTTTACCAAGACTTGGGTTTTGGGCTTTCAGAGTCTTAGGGGTTTTTGGGTTTGAAACATGAACACTTTTAGCAGGTCTGCGAACAGCCCAGACAGACCCGTGATGATTGGTTCTTGTAAAGTTCGTGAGACCGCAGACTGGTGGCTCATGTCACGTCAAGCATTGAAGCCTGCCAAAGGGAGCCGAGGAGACTGAGGGTATGTTGGCTTCGCAGCGGCCTGATATATTCCGTTTTGGAGGGATCTACCATCGCGATGCCCTTGCCATTTCTTTGCATTTTGCTTGGATGTTAGGACTGTAACATGTTTTGCCAACTAATGGGTTTTCCATTAAACCACCAAAAGATAAAGTTTTTAATGGGGAGCAGAAAGCAGCCGAGATTTTACGTGTGCCCCTCAAATAGTGCAATGCTTGCTTGAGAAATGACCCAGTAAGGCTTTGTAGCTGAAACTTGCCTGAGTTCAGGACACAAAACACATAGGGTCATCCCCTTCCCCAGTACGGGGGGGGGGGCCCAGCACTTTTGTGGTTTCAACTGCCACGGGTCTGTCCAGTCGCATAAATCAGACAGACCACAAGTAAGGGGAGCGCGTCTTTTGCTTGACTGGATGCGAAAAACTGACCCACAGGGGACGTTAGCAAATTAAGATGGAGGGTCCACTTGTATTTACATTACATGCGTAGTAGTGCACTGGTATGCTAAAGGTGCCAGAATCTCAGAAGCCAGGAGCCAACACATGAAATCCAGGCCTGCTCAAGACCCTCTTTTTGTTGGGGCACAATATTTTTGGGGATGGTCAAAGTGTTCATTGGGCGTCCAATGCGCGCAATGCCAACTCCAAACGCTGACATCTTCAAAGCCTCTGGCCATGTGGCAAGCTACTCCTGAAGAGGCACCAAGCCAACCTCCACGTTGCCATTGTGCAAGCCTGGGCACATGCGCCAGAGACTGTCCCTTCAAGTGGAGCCTTCGGTCTTCCAGGGAGCGTTTGGTTCAGTGGTGCTTGGATATGGGTATGGAGGGGCCCGCAGGTTTTAGTCCTTGGTTCCATTTACCTGGGTTCCATTTTGGGTACCTATTTTTGACCCACAGCCATTTGAACATGCTCCGAATCCGCTTTTCAAAGCACCGAAGCGGGGTCCGCTTCCCTGATTGAATGCCAGGCCCAAAGCGTAGACTCGTTCGAATGGAAGTGGACAGGAGGAAATGAAAAGGACAGTATGACCAAGCTTACACGAATCTTAAACCCACCCGAAAAACCCTGAACCAAGCCTAACCCTACCCCCAAACCAACCCACTCTAAACCCACCCCAAACCCCCCCTTTTGAAGGATGGCAAAGTCTAGAAAACGGCTTGGATTTGCGCATTTTACGTTGCATTATGTTCCCCCTGTATATAGGTTCTTTTTTGTACTTTTGGAGTACTCTTTTACTATCCTACAGGGGTGGATCCACACATGTCACATCAAAACCGTTTTCTAGACAAAGAGACCAGACTGATCGCGGCAGGACATTGATGCGGAGAAGCGCAAGGCGTTGGTCGGGTAACTCTGGACAAAACCAATCGGCCGCTCTGAATGAGGTGGTGCATCTCACGCATTGGCTCGCAGCAAAGTCCATAAGGCGCCAGTACTTACTGGCATAGAGCCACATGAACCTGCCACTGGAGTCTGTTTGTGAAATGGTCGGTGTTGCTGTTTTTGGGGCAGTTGGATTTCCATGCCCAAGACATTCCAAGACCTCCATGATTTCATGCCTTTTTGGGGGTGGGCCCTCATACTCAGGGTTCGACTGGGCTCCTAGGGGTGGACACAAGGATGGGGCTTCAGGGATGCTTTTCACGGATTGATGGGTCTTCCATCATTCTTATGATGGATGCTTAGGTTCCAAGGCTCCTCGGGGCTCCCAGGTTTTGATGGAGGGGCCTTTGAAGGGAACCCTCAATCGGAGGGGCCGTGAGCTTCGACCCGTCGCAGGTCGAAGAACTCACCTTGGCTTTGGACGTGCTCATGAGGACGCCGCGGCCGGGCCGGATGGAAGTGAACCGCGAGCCCAGAGCTGGTCCTTCTGCGTCTGAGAAGGAAGTAGATTTAGGTTTGTTACTTTGATTTGTTTCCTTTTTTTTCTGAGAAGCAAATACATTTCGGTTTGTTGTTTTGTTTTGGGTCTGAGAGGGACATATGTTTAGATTTGTTACTTTGATTTGGTGTTCCCTTAAACCTTTTTGAACGGAAAAGGAGATTCACAATTCGTACTGTGGACGGACAACATGCGCTGCGCAGAGCTTGGCAATTAGGCGGTTTATATCATAATTGGTAGGGTGTCACGTATGACAACTAGCGCAGAAGTTTTTGCATGGGCAGTATGATATGGTTGCGCCCTTTTCACAGGCACGGCAGCAAAAAGGGGGTGCAAAGGCTGGCAAGACGTTGCCTTTGCTGCCAGTTGTTCCAGCTCTTTTGTTCAGTAACAATTCAATTCCATGTAATGTTGAAAGAAATACCCCTGTTTGTGAATATGGGGGTTTTCCCCTCCGGAAGTGAATTTCCATCCCCACGTTGCCCTCCGCAAAGTTGACGTGGTTGCCCCTCACCGTGTGAGCGGGTGCGAGGGTAACACTTCAGGGCAGGGTTTTTGCACACTTGGGTGTTTGCTTGTCGTTTCTAGGGGACCCCAAAATTGTGGTTTTCTTTTGGTTTTCCACTTGAGCATCACATAAAGTAAAGCCACAACAAATGCTACCCTCGAAAAACACAGGCCCACTGAGAAAGAAGCGTCCTAGCTGGGCGTATTCGCATGGCTGTGGGTCAAAACCAATGGGATCCCATTTTGGGGTAGGTGAATTCACCGCCCATTTTAAGTGGGGATTGGGATGTTCACTGGGGGCTTTTGGCTACATTGCAGGAGACTCTCGTTGAGCCTGGAGATGTGAAAGTTGATCACGCGCACACGCGCGCGTGAAATGCCGTTCACTCAGCTCGTGGGGAAAAGCGGCAAAAAGACCACAACTCACACGGCAACAATATACAGATCTTGGTGGCTCCCGGCCGTCCGGTTCCTTAGCCTTTTAGCCTTTTAGTGTTTAGTGGTAGTTTCCATTTAACCCACTAAAAGTTAAACTTTTAGAGGCGGATCTGAGAGCAGCCCAGATATGCAAACACATGAGGGATCCCCAAAATACTCCTCCTCGAGGACATATGTTCGGGTGGAATAGGGCTAACACCCAGTAAAGGAAGGCTCCAGAGATATTCCATCACCTTTTAATGTTGAAGGCTCAGATATAATATGCGTATATGCACATGTAGGCAACTGAGCAACATTGATGTGTTCGAGGGGCGCAACAAGTGCATGGTGAGCAAATGCAGCAAGACATGATGGGGTATTGCTTGACATGCTCGGGAGTCAGGGTTCAGTTGAATTGGTGTCATGAGCGCTGAGCGGGATCAAGATGCGTCATGCGCCGTGAAGCACAAAGCACAGCCACTGCTTACCTCATGTGCGAACAATTCCTTCCGCATGAATTGGGATGCCACATCGCAATGTGAGAAGTTAGTTCAGTCAAGACAGGTGAGCCGCATATAAACGGCTGCGGCCGCCTTTATAGTTCTTTACATGGTCGGAGGTAGACCATCTTATTACCGGGTTTTGATTATGACTCAGGTCAACCCTTCCCGGTTGCATTTTGTCAAGGTTTCTGAAGCCATCCCAAACGAGCTATCCAAGCGACGAGGGTCAGCACCCCCCAAAGCTGTGAGACCCGGATACACCGAAAGCACGCGCATGGAGCGGGTCTGCAAGGCGACGGGCCGCTGATCATGAATTGCGCTTTTGGGTAAACAAAATCCGTGCATGTTGCTTGGATGTTAGGACTTTAACTTTTTGCCAACTAGTGGGTTTTCCATTAAACCACCAAAAGTTAAACTTCTAGCAGAGCAGAAAGCAACCGAGTCAACATATGATTCTTGTCTTTTTAAAGTGATCCTTTGGTGGACCCCATGTACAGAGGGACTTACGTCCACCGACCATGTTTGAGGGTGCTCGCCGTCAAAATGCGCAGCCACTGGTTAAAGATTCAAGAAGTACGCTTTGGTCCACTAAAAACAAGGAACCATGAGGAAAGGAGAAAGAGGTTCCATGTTTAAGGATGGGCGCGTGCCGAATCGATCTCCTTTGTGGCAGAGCAGCCTCCAGAGCTCCAAACCTCCATGGACCCTCGAATGTGCGTCCAACGAGTCGCCGAAGAACTTGGCCCTTGTGTCAAGCAGGTTTTTGGAGGCGGAAACAAACGACAACAAGCAGTTGTTGGTTTCGACCCGCCAGAGTCCCATACAGCTGGGCCCCAGTTTGAGATGGCTCGAAGAGCCTTGCACCCTAAGTTTTTCACGGCAGGTTGAAACAGCAGGAATAATTACATATGATCCAAATACGTCTCTCTCTTTCTCTCAATATAGATATATGTGTATATATATATATGTATATGTTTAGTTATATCCCTGAGGGTTCATAACTTGCCCTGTTCAGAGGATGGCGGGACCTCCAAGTCTCGGTAGCATCGCCAAATAGCAGTGCGGATTGATTGGCTCCAGGCTGTCCTATCGGAAATGCGGCATTTGGGGTTCTCCCCGTAGCCTTCGCCTGGCGTAATTGCACCAACGTTACATGTCGAACTGCCCCAGCCCACCATGTGTTGCGTGTGCAAGAGCTGCGGCCTGTCTTGTGCAGAGCAAGAGCGACTTGGGGCTAGGGTGTGCAAGCTTGGTTTCCTAAATAGGATGTGCAAGCACCTATTCTGTTCACATGATCGTCGGACACTTGCCTTTTCCTCAGGTTTTAGCATGTGTTTGAAGCCTCACAAAAGGAATGGAGAAGGTGCGGTTTAACTTTTATTCCCCCGAAAAACCTTCAGTTCATACTGTGGATGGACAGAATCCTGCACCGCTTGGAAAACCATCGGGAAACCATAGTTTGTTGGTATTTATAGGGGAATCATCCTTCCAAGATCCGTTTAGGCGCGAAATGGATTTCGTCCGTCGACTTCTTCTCTTCAGGCCCTGCCAAGTTCGTCTAAAACGAACACCTGTTCGCATGCGCAGGACAGCGTCGGGATGACCAGTGCCTCGGCTCCGCACTTCAGTCATCCAGTTTTCAGGCTTTGACTATGCTCACACCTTTACGAGGCCCAACAACGACACCTGTCGAATTGAAAGATTGCAGCGGCATGTTGAAATCCAATCTTCACAATGTCCGAACACTATTGAAACATCTTGAATTAACATCCGACACAAGAAGAGCAACCAACAAGTCACTGCAACACCAGCTGACAATTCAACCATCCCAAGCAAATTGGAACATGTACATCATAAATCATATCAACCACTTTGAACCTCAACCCTTTACAAAGGGAACCTCTCCACCGTCCCCCCCCTCCCCCCCCGCTCCCGCCCCGATTCGCTCGAACTTCGCGTCGTGCGCCTCGCTCGCCGCAGTCGTCGAGGCGTCCCGGGCAGCTCCATGGACTCGGCGGAGCCTCTGAACTACCACGCGGCGGCGCGGCAGGGCCGCCAGGCGCGGCTCGCTTTTCGCTTCGGGTCGCCTCGGGTCGATTCGACGCGCTGGGCGAGTGATCTGAGCTGTTTTGCTTTTTTTGGTGGAGGGAAGTTTGGTTGAGGTTAGGTTTGAATTTTGGGTTGCATTGGGAATGTGTTTTGTTGTTTTTTTGGGGGGGTTACAACACCAGGGATGGGAGTCGCTGGAGTTTACGTCCTGCGAAATCGGTAGGGAGTGAGAAATGGAAAGGCTTTGGTCCCCTGAAAGGAATCCACAACGGCTGGTTACAGCGGTCATTCCCTAATTCCCTGCTGAGCACCAGCAAGTTTTTGTTGGCCCTGTCGCGTTCAGGGCACGCGAAAAGTTGCCTTCGGCGCGACTGTCTCGCACGAAATACGCCTTGTTGCAAAAATGCGCTCTCGCTGTGGTGCAATGCGAATGATACGCATTCCATCGCGTTTTGGATGGCAGGGACAACAGTTGCGGAGGGTGACGCTGTGCATGGTAGGGCCGCTACGGGGGGGCAGGGGGGTTGGGGCTTTGTCGGGTCAGGACACCATGCTGGGACCATGGCGGTTGACGCACAGAGGCATCTTGCGTGCGACAGCTTCGCCTGAAATGGGCCGTTGTTCCAAATGTGCTCTCGCTGTGGAAGCGGAAGCCTGCAGGAGCTGTGCAGCTTGAATTCCCACAATACCATATAATTGTTTCTGACATTTGATGTTGGTCACTGCTCAAGATTGAAGTTCAGACAAACCAGCTGGAGGAACATACTGTGTGTAAGGACCTTTTCTCTGTGCTTCGATTTGAAAACTCCGAGCAACGTGTCGCTCCAATGAAGCGCAAAGTTGGAGCGCTTCCAGGGGTTTGGTCGAGTTTCGCTACCGCCAAACCACTCGAAACGGGAGCGCGCTTAATCCTTCCATACCATCCTCGGCGCGTTTCTTTGCACACCATGTGGAGCCGGCGGCCAAAGGGGAGGGACAACTTTCCATACGCTGAGACCACTCCCTTCTTAAAACCATCGTTTTTGCACCAGACATCAAGGGGATGGATATTCCCCCCCCCCACCCCCCCCCCCCACCCCCAGGTTTGCCCCGGTGTCCAGCCCGGATGGTTTCACCTGCGAGGCCGAGTACGGGGAGCGCTGGGGCGAGGGCGCGGCCCGGTACTTCAGCATCGAGGCGGACTTCCTGGACGAGGCCGGAGTGAGCTGTGCTCATCGTTTGGCTTGTCCCGGCTTCTAGTTCGAGTGATTCAGGTGACCCAAAATAACTTCCCCAGAATCAGCTCCCCAGATTTTTGTTTGCTTTTTTGGGGTCCCTTTGTTTTCCACTATCCAGGCAAAAAAGATTATTTTTGCTGGGGTCCTAATTCCAGCCTAGAGAATGCAACCAACAAAGCGCACAGGTTTCACATTCGGCGCAAATTATTGGCGCCAGGACCAGAGCATCCGGCTGATGCCAGTGCCCGAAAGCCGGGGCCCAAGCAGCTGACTCGCAGGTCCGGAGGGTGGACACAATGCTCGCCAATTGGCCGATCCCTATAGGAATGCGGTAGCTTTGCTGAAGTGTGTTGTTTGGCTTCTTATTATTATTTTCCCCTTGTTGGTTGGTTTTGAAGGGAGTCGACTGCCCCATTTGAAACATGTTTGCTTTTACCAGGCGCTTAAAATCTATGTTTTCCGAAAAACTCTTTTGGGCTGCGGTTCTCGTTTAAAGCAAGGATCGGCAGCATCGCCAGAAGCGTGCCGAGAGCGCAGCGCACCGTGTAAGCGCCGCTGGCTGGCACCGTGTAGCGGTGGGATAGCGCTTGCGCAGAGCAACTTTCAAAGAGCGCTTCCACAGAGCACTTTAGTGAAGCAACTTGCGCAAGAAAACTTGCACGACAGAGAAATATTACAAGACACTTACATATATATATATGTATATATATATATATATGCTCACCCCCCCCCCCCATGATCCACATTTGGCATTGCTGCAGTGTATGGTCTCAGCTTTGGCTCCTTAATTTGAATGGCTGAAGTACTCTTAGCCCGTCTCCCAATGGAGGCTGTTAAAATAATAACAGCCATGGCAACGAGCGCCACGCCGAGCCCTATCGCTCCATCCAGATGGCCTACAAAAGTAGGTTATCTACCATGTGGCTACTTGGCCGATTTCATCGAGTCGAAAACTGCAGTTTCTTATGGGGTCCTTCTGCTGTCATTTCTGCTCTTGCCCATCTAAGGATCGGAAGTGTTCAGCTTCGAAGGCTTGCACTTCAAGATCAGCGCGAGCGAGGAGACCGTCCTCCAAGAGAATGAACTTGGCTTGATTATGAGTGAGAGGCATTTGCCATAGTTTTTTATGGGACAGTCCTTAGGACTGCTTTTACTCTCTCAGTTTTCCAAGCCGCAAGGAAAAAAGCCTGCTGACCATGTACGCCTGAGTCTGCTTGCATATCAAGCTCATTAAGTTTCCTTGTGCTATACTGCATCCATTGCAAAGCTGGGCAACTTTCTGATATTCCAACCCCATGATCCACATTTGGTATGGCTGCAGTGTGTGGTCTCAGCTCTGGCTCCTTAGTTTGACCCCGCAGTGTGTAACTAATGGCTGAAGTACTATTAGCCCAACTCCCAATGGAGGCTATTAACATACTGCTTGCATCTCAAGCTCATCAAATTTCCGTGTACTCTGCTGCAGCCATTTCAATTTGAGGTAACTTCCTGATACTCCCTTCTGCTCCAATCATGGCATCTGTGCCTCCTCATCGTGCTGAGTCGCTGGCTCGTTCCTTCGACAACGCAAACCTGGACGGCAACTGCACATTGGAGGAAGCCATCGCCCACACCGACGGCATGAAGATCCTTTACCTGGAGAAGCCAATGGTGGTGAACAAGGAGCCCGGTTCCATTAAGCTAGGCGATTTGCCAGCTAAAATGGAAATCACCGACTCCGTGAAAAAGAAGACGCAGTTCCTCGATGTCATTGCTGACCACGAAGGGCCTATTGACTTGAATGCGGTAGAGACAATGTTCCTTCAACAACGGTATGCCGACCTACCCGAGCCCGTGCGCATGAAGGGGAACTTCCAGGCCCCCTACAACATGCAGATTTTCATCATCCCCAAGGAAGGGGGCAAGAAAGACATCATTAAGCACATCAAATTCCTAGAAGGTGCAAAGGTCCTCCACAGCTCCATCATCTGCCAGGGCGTTCCACTCGAGATCGACTTGCAGGGCAAGTGCCGCGATGGTGGTCGAGGACTACAGTACATGCTCGAGGGGCTGGGCGGCTTCCAGGTCCGCTACCAGAAGCTCGTGTCCGCCGGTGCCTCGAGCAAAATGCCCAAAGAGACGGAGGACATCCGCAAGGGCTTCGCCTATATCCGTCAGTTTGGCCCGGAAGAAAACTCCGACGGGCAATTCACAGTGTGGACGGAGGAGCAGGTCAACGATCCGAACGGCCCGCTCCACAAGTGGGACAAGGGGACCATCAAGGAGTTCCTGAGGTGCCTCGCGGACCAAGGCTCTCAAGCTAATACGATCAAGGAGTGGCCTCTCACCTTCAAGAGCATCACGCCGTGGGCTTTGAACACTATCCTTGCACCGATTCTTCCTCATGTGATGTCCCACTCCGTTATCTGGATTGGCAAGTCTCAGGTGGGTAAAAGCCCGGTGTCCTACACCCTCTCATCTGTGGTGTCCGCATATTGGTTGATTCAGGAAGAGAAGGAGGGCAGCCCTTGCTTTCAGACATGCAACCACCTCGACTACTTCCGCAAGGAGAAGGGCAGGCGGACGAAACCGAGGGTGTTTGATGATGGCAACCTCAACCTGGAGCATCCCGCAGGTGTTAAGGCAGTGACGGAGGTGGACGGCGTCGACAGGAAGACAATGGCAAGATACAACGCGTCCTCGTACGCGAAGAATCAGCTATGCCAGATTTGCAGTAATCCCTATGACAGGACTGCAGAGCCGCCGATGGACGCCAATTCGACTCAGGACACCGTGACCTTCGAGCAGTTCTACAAGATCGTGCGCCCCTCCTTCCACAGGGACTTCGATGAAGAGGACCTTGTCGGTGTCTTCAAGCGATCCACCTTCATCGTCTTCACCGATGTGGGCATGTACGTACGTGTGCCAGGCACAGACCGCAAACCCGTTCCCCGGTATGCCTGGCCAGAGCGGGATATTGGCATGATCTCTCCATCTGCCCGACCCCTTTTGGCTGCCTACAAGCGCGGTAACCTCTCTCACTTGCCGGCAGATCATGACAAAGACATGCAGTGGAGTTTGAACTTGCTGCAGGCTGCGCTGGATGGCGAGGAGGTCCGCTATTGTGCGACCACCCGTGGGAAAGAACTGTTCTCAGGAAGGGAGTACGTCATTGAAGATCGACCAACACTCGCGGGCATTGAGGGCAAGACCAAGTACTACCTGGATGCTGGCGCTGCCGTCGACGAGCCGCCCACTAAGAAGCTTCGATCTGTGAAGTCCTCTTCCAACTTGCTCAAGGAGATCAAGAACGAGAATGCGCAGGATGCCAAAGACGAGCCGAAGGACGAGGATGAGCAGAAAACAAAAGAAGAACAGAAGGAGAACGAAGATGCGCAGGATGCCAAAGACGAGCCGAAGGACGAGGATGAGCAGAAAACAAAAGAAGAAGAGAAGGATGAGGACGTGCAGGGTATCAAAGAAGAACCAGAGGAGACGCATAAGGTGCACATCAAGCAAGAGCCAGTGGATCCCTCCTACTTTTCCAAGCCATTGAACCTGCGCCCTCTGGTGATCAACCTGTCAGACACGTCTGAGGATGCAAGTGACCCAGCCTCTGCTGCACCGGCTGCAGCTGATGCGGTGGAATGTGTGGAGAAGCTTTCTGACCCTACAGCTCCTCCAGCAGCCGATGTGGTGGATGAGACCAAGGTCCTTGTGCCTTTGCCGGCTTCTTCTCCTCATGTGGTGGACCCTATGGACGAGATTCCCGACCAGTATGACATCGAGGCATACCGAACCCTTTCCCAAGAACTCGCGGATGCCATGGACATTGACGACAACTGAGCCGCGTGTGAGCCGCACTCAGCGGGTTTTGTTCTAGAAGATAGAAATATAAACCCAATAGAGACATGGAGCTTGGCTAAAAAAACATTAGGTCTCCAGTGCCATCTTGCTTGCACATGTTGCTTGGAAGCGAATCGCATTGATCGTTTACGCAGCCATCTGCTTCAATCGCCTTGATCCTTTGTAGTTGATCTTGCCCATCATGCCAAAGAAGGTCATGAAGTCCGTGAAGGCCAAGTTCCCAGATCCTAAGCGGGGGAAGTGGCGCGTGCAGCGAAGGCCTGCCTCAAAGAATCCTGCTCCGGTGCCATATGTCCGCCATGGCATGCCCACTACCAAGAACAAAGGCCACAGAGCGCGCTGGGGGCGTTCGATTTTGACTTGGGAATCTTTGACTGGACAGCGTCTCCACAAGCAGCTCCACAAGGACAAGATCCTCACAGACTGGGAAGGCAGAACTTGCCCTCGATGTGGCAACGGCGTAATGGCCTGAAGTATTACCATGACAAGAAGATTTGGGCGTACCGGTGCAAGAAGCGTGCCTGCCACAAGCAACTTCAGCCTCATGACTACCATCCCATCTTCTTCATGTCTGCTGGCAATTCTTCAACTCCACTTCAGAAGCAGGTGGCGGTCCTCTTCTGCGCGGTGGTGGGGGTCCCAAGCAATGCGGCGCACCTGCTCCTGGATATGGACCACAAGCCAGTGGAGCGCATCTACCACAACCTGGAGGTCGCTCGCTCGCAGTACGTCACCCAGAAGGAGAAGGACATTGTCTTCGGCGGGAAGTGGGAGGACGTGGAGGTGGACGAGGTCGACATTGGCAAGTTGACCGACGAGAGCGTGGCGGGAAACCTCAACACGAAATGGGAACAGTGGGGTGGACTCGTGGAGCGAGGAAGGCCATCCTCGCTGGTGCTCTTCAGGCTCAACCCCATCCTCACCAAAAAGAGATCTCCGGGGCCAGGTCCCATCAGGAAGAGGGACTGGCAGCCGATTGCGAAAAAGCACATCGCGGGCCGGAAAGTCATCCTCCACAGCGATGGGGCCAGAGCCTACAAGCTCAGGTTGCCGGACGTGAGGCATTGCAACGTCGTGCACAAGAAGAAGCGCATCGTCATCAACGGCAAGGCAAGTAACTCTGACCTAAACTGCTTTAACTGCCTCTTAAGGGATCTACTTGATTCTGTTATTCCTGTCTGTCAGGCCGTTTGGGTGAAGCCCCACTACACCAAGCAGTACGACGTCAAGCTGCCGGACGGGAAGAAGGTGCGTGTGAAGAGCGGCACCCAGATCATCGACCGGTTCTGGAACACCCTTCGATCTCACCTGAAACACACGAATAGAATCCCCGGCAGTCAGGTTCTCTTGCGAAAGCTGAGATCCGCACAGTTTGAATACTGGCATCGCCGCGCTAATATGTGGGAGGTGACCGGCCAGATGCTGCAGGCACTGCACAAGCAGTGATTACCGGATATGCGCTCGAAGGAAAAAGGCAAGAAAAATGCAAGCCAGCTCGTCGGAGTGACAAACATCTGCTACTGCCTTCCCACATCCACAATTTTAAAAAACAGTACAGCACTTTCTGCATGCTTAAAAGTGCTGTACTGTCCCTAAAATCCAGGCCTTGGAGGCAGAAAGTGCTGTACTGTCCCTAAAAAAACCTAAAAAACCATTCCAGAAACAGTCTTGAGCACACAAACCTCCTTCTGGCAAGGAATTTTTGGTTTTTTAGGGACAGTACAGCACTTTTTGAGTTTTTTAGGGACAGTACAGCACTTTTGAGCATCAGCATAAAACAGTCTTGGGCACACAAACCTCCTTCTGGCAAGGATTTTTTGGTTTTTTAGGGACAGTACAGCACTTTTTTGGGTTTTTTAGGGACAGTACAGCACTTTTGAGAATGAGCATGCAGAAAGTGCTGTACTGTCCCTAAAATCCAGGCTTTGGAGGCTGAAAGTGCTGTACTGTCCCTAATTAAAGGACCGGATAACCCCACATGCTATGTTTTTCCCAAGGATGTGAGTTCAAATGTCCACACACATGTACCGTGCGCCCCTTGTATGGATGCGATTACAGAGCACCCAGATGCACAGAATGCTGCGCCTGCCACGACTTCGGCAACGGCATCGCCAAAGTGCTGCGCCTGCCACGATTTCGCAACGGCATCGCCAAAGTGCTGCGCCTGCCACGATTTCGCACGCCCCCCGCCGCGCGCGCGACAACATCCTGTCCCTCTAGACAGCTGCCGAATGCGACCCCTGCCACACAAACACACACCCAGATGCACAGAATGCTGCGCCTGCCACGACTTCGGCAACGGCATCGCCAAAGTGCTGCGCCTGCCACGATTTCGCAACGGCATCGCCAAAGTGCTGCGCCTGCCACGATTTCGCACACCCCCCGCCGCGCGCGCGACAACATCCTGTCCCTCTAGACAGCTGCCGAATGCGACCCCTGCCACACAAACACACACCCAGATGCACAGAATGCTGCGCCTGCCACGACTTCGGCAACGGCATCGCCAAAGTGCTGCGCCTGCCACGATTTCGCAACGGCATCGCCAAAGTGCTGCGCCTGCCACGATTTCGCACACCCCCCGCCGCGCGCGCGACAACATCCTGTCCCTCTAGACAGCTGCCGAATGCGACCCCTGCCACACAAACACACACCCAGATGCACAGAATGCTGCGCCTGCCACGACTTCGGCAACGGCATCGCCAAAGTGCTGCGCCTGCCACGATTTCGCAACGGCATCGCCAAAGTGCTGCGCCTGCCACGATTTCGCACACCCCCCGCCGCGCGCGCGACAACATCCTGTCCCTCTAGACAGCTGCCGAATGCGACCCCTGCCACACAAACACACACCCAGATGCACAGAATGCTGCGCCTGCCACGACTTCGGCAACGGCATCGCCAAAGTGCTGCGCCTGCCACGATTTCGCAACGGCATCGCCAAAGTGCTGCGCCTGCCACGATTTCGCACACCCCCCGCCGCGCGCGCGACAACATCCTGTCCCTCTAGACAGCTGCCGAATGCGACCCCTGCCACACAAACACACACCCAGATGCACAGAATGCTGCGCCTGCCACGACTTCGGCAACGGCATCGCCAAAGTGCTGCGCCTGCCACGATTTCGCAACGGCATCGCCAAAGTGCTGCGCCTGCCACGATTTCGCACGCCCCCCGCCGCGCGCGCGACAACATCCTGTCCCTCTAGACAGCTGCCGAATGCGACCCCTGCCACACAAACACACACCCAGATGCACAGAATGCTGCGCCTGCCACGACTTCGGCAACGGCATCGCCAAAGTGCTGCGCCTGCCACGATTTCGCAACGGCATCGCCAAAGTGCTGCGCCTGCCACGATTTCGCACACCCCCCGCCGCGCGCGCGACAACATCCTGTCCCTCTAGACAGCTGCCGAATGCGACCCCTGCCACACAAACACACACCCAGATGCACAGAATGCTGCGCCTGCCACGACTTCGGCAACGGCATCGCCAAAGTGCTGCGCCTGCCACGATTTCGCAACGGCATCGCCAAAGTGCTGCGCCTGCCACGATTTCGCACACCCCCCGCCGCGCGCGCGACAACATCCTGTCCCTCTAGACAGCTGCCGAATGCGACCCCTGCCACACAAACACACACCCAGATGCACAGAATGCTGCGCCTGCCACGACTTCGGCAACGGCATCGCCAAAGTGCTGCGCCTGCCACGATTTCGCAACGGCATCGCCAAAGTGCTGCGCCTGCCACGATTTCGCACACCCCCCGCCGCGCGCGCGACAACATCCTGTCCCTCTAGACAGCTGCCGTGAGTCAGCGAGTGTGAGTGAGTGAGTGAGCGAGTGAGTGAGTGAGTGAGTGAATGAGAGTGAGTGAATGAGAGTGAGTGTGAGTGAGTGAGTGTGAGTGAGCGTGAGTGAGTGAGTGAGTGAGTGAGTGAGTGTGAGTGAGTGAGTGTGAGTGAGTGTGAGTGTGAGTGTGAGTGAGTGAGTGAGTGAGTGTGAGTGAGTGAGTGAGTGAGTGAGTGAGTGTGAGTGAGTGTGAGTGACTGAGTGTGAGTGAGTGAGTGTGAGTGAGTGAGTGTGAGTTGAGTGAGTGTAAGTGAGTGAGTGAGAGTGAGTGAGTGAGTGAGTGAGTGAGTGAGTGAGACGGAGACGAGCGGGAGAAGGAGGAGGAGACGCGGCGCGCGGACGACGAGCGGAAAAAGTAAGAACCCCACACAAAGATGTGGGGAAAAAAACCTAGAAAAACATTCCAAAAACAGTCTTGAGCACACAAGCCGCCTTCTGGCAAGGAATTTTTGATTTTTTAGGGACAGTACAGCACTTTTTGGGTTTTTTAGGGACAGTACGGCACTTTTGAGCATCAGCATAAAACACTCTTGGGCACACAAACCTCCTTCTGGCAATGATTTTTGGTTTTTTAGGGACAGTACAGCAACTTTTTTTAGTTTTTTAGGGACAGTACAGCACTTTTTGCATGCTGATGCTCATAAAAAAGTGCCGTACTGTCCCTAAAAAACACAAAAAAGTGCTGTACTGTCCCTGAAAAATCAAAAATTCCTTGCCAGAAGGCGGCTTGTGTGCCCAAGACTGTTTTTGGAATGGTTTTTTAGGTTTTTTAGGGACAGTGCAGCACTTTCAGCCTCCAAAGCCTGGATTTTAGGGACAGTACAGCACTTTCTGCATGCTGATGCTCAAAAGTGCTGTACTGTCCCTAAAAAACCAAAAAAGTGCTGTACTGTCCCTAAAAAACCAAAAAAGTGCTGTACTGTCCCTAAAAAACCAAAAAAAGTGCTGTACTGTCCCTAAAAAACCAACTGTCCCTAAAAAACCAAAAAATTGCTGTACTGTCCCTAAAAAACCAAAAAAAGTGCTGTACTGTCCCTAAAAAACCAAAAATTCCTTGCCAGAAGGAGGTTTGTGTGCCCAAGACTGTTTTTGGAATGGTTTTTAGGGACAGTACAGCACTTTCAGCCTCCAAAGCCTGGATTTTAGGGACAGTACAGCACTTTCTGCATGCTGCTTCCATAAGTTCCATCTGCTCCCTGCTAACTTTTTTTCCAGAAGGCTGTCCACACAAACCATCTGTAAGCATCTGCTTCAAGTTGCCTAACATCTGTCCATCAAGAATGTCGCAATCTTTGACTAATCTACTCATCAAGAATGATGCTTGTTTTTGACCCAAGTTTCCAGGATCAGAATCTGATCCTGGAACAGGTGGTCAAAAACAAGCATTTTACATGTGTTTTTCCAGTGTTTTGGCTTGCAAGAGGCAAAATGTGGATCATGGGGGGGGGGTGACCATATATATATATATATATATATATATATACACACGCACGGACTGCTGTTGACATCATACGCCGCGCTGGCTATTTGTTTTGCTTTCGGGCCCTGTTTTGCTTCCGGGCCCGCGCATGCTTTCCAGTTCTTGTGTACTGCGTGCTGGGGAGCGGCGGCCTTTGTTTTCAGCGACCCGAGTGGCTCTTTGCGTGCGTGCGTGCGTGCGTGCGTGCGTGCGTGCGTGCGTGCGTGCGTGCGTGCGTGCGTGCGTGCGTGCGTGTGTGGATGTGTGGATGTGTGGATGTGTGGATGGGTGGATGTGTGGATGGGTGGATGGGTGCTGGTGCAAGGGTGCTTTGTTTGGGCGGGGCTGCCCCGCGCGATTGTGCGCTTTGCCTGCGCCGCTGGGATTTGGTTTAGAGACAACCCAGCGATGAGAGAGTTTGGGAGGGAACCTTGGGGACACACCTTGCGATGAGGCCTGGCGCAAACAATGAGCTGATTTTGTCCACTGGATTTTCCCCTCTTTGTTGACTTCCTGATGCGAGCCGTGATGAACAGCGTTGCGCATTGGCAGGATGAGTTGGGCCCATTTGTTCTTTGATTTCAATCGAAAATCAACTGTTTTGAGGGGCTCAGCCGTTGCAACTAATGTCCAAATTCCAAGCATTTGCTTCCGAGCAGTTTGCCCTGTGCTGAGGTTTCTTCTGTCCGATCTCTGCCACCATCATGCTCGGGACCCAGTGCCTCGAGCGAGAGTTTGAGATGGGCTAGACGCTTCAGCTCGATTGCAATCTGCCACATGTGCAAAGGGGGCACAGCTGGAGCAAGTCCAGGATCGGTTTACCATAGGGCTTGCATAACCTGTGGGCTAACCTGGCCCCTAGACCAAACATAGATTGCAAAAGGCCAAATTTACCTTCCCAGTCCGCCTGCCCAACCTAGGTTGAAAACACGAGGAAAAACTGTCCGTCATACCTCTCAACTTACTTGCGCATCCGACCAAGGTCGGATCCCGTCGCGACCGTTGATGGCTGTGCGTACGAGCGGGACTACATTGAGAGGCCTCAGACGTGAACATGGTCGCTTGAGCCAGTGCGGTTGATGTGCAGGTAAAATGTTGCAACAAGTGCAATGCAACACGTGCCATGCAATTGGTTGCCCATTTCAGCATGGGAAACTTGCTCACCATGCTTTGCGGCAGGTGGTTCCGAGAGAGACGACAGGCCCACCAGTCGATTACTTCGCCGACAACAGGCGAGAGAGAGCGAGAGAGAGAGAGCGAGAGAGCACACTTAGGGTGCGTTGCACATGTCAGGTGTCTAGAATGAAGGCAAGAATGGAAGGCGCTCGCAACAAGGGCTGACTGCAACCCTGCAAAAAACTTAGCCAACTAATCCTTGCGAAACCCAAATGGATCTGCACCCAATCTCTTTGAGAGCTGGAGATGGGTCGGTGAGCCTTACTTATGAGAACAAGCGCAGGTTGAAAAAATGCCTCCCATCAACCAGCGTGCGGATCAAGCCTGCAATAATTCGCAAGGAGCGCATTGTAATGCCCTGGCTTCAAAACATGCCCGGACTTCTTCTTAGGGAATCGGAGATTGGCATTACACGTTTCCCATCCCAGTGATTCCATCTACTTCGATAGCCGGGGGGAAAGCGTCAGCGCAGGCTTGCCACTTCCCTCGACCACGTTGATGCCCTTGCTTGCGCTGCAACGTGCCCGGGACTTGGTGGATGGGTTGCCTGACCTGGCGAGAACGATGCATGTTTGAATGGAGAGCATTGGCTAGTCCTGACTTTTGTCATCAGTTGATTGAAACGCCACCCATGGAGTGTTGTATTCGCGCATTCCACGCAAGCCAGAACATTAAACCTACTGCTTGAAATGCAGGCAACACATGCAGCGCCTTATTGGAGGATGTGCGATAGTGACGGATGCAGAGGCCGGATGCCTTGAAGCGCAAGGAAATCCATCCCATGAATTTGAGCCTGCGGCCATGTATCCTTCTACATCTGGGCCACTGTTGGGTTCAAGTTGGCTAGTGTGTTCCTTCATTATTTTCCAGATCGGGGTGATTCTGGACAGGTCTTCAGTTTGGCAAGGCTTAAGTCTTGCACTCCCATTTTCAGTACGTCTGGACAGCTTAAAGCCTTGACTTCCAGGGCTTGGCGCAAATACGCCGCAAGGGTCTTGACGGCTGAGCACCAGCCTCGTGAGTTTTGACGCTGAGGCCATTGAGGCCTACTTGGCGCATCGACCTGAGCTCAGGCTCGAGTGCACTGCAAACGCATGCCGTCGGTTCCCATTTTGATGAGAGTTCGGCGAAATTTGCAGCACCCACTTCTGGGATTTTCTCGCAAGGAACACCCGGGTCGATGGCAGGAGAGACCACATGGCTGGGCGGTCCTTCGAGGAAGCGGCGCAGGTGCTGCAGGCGCGCGCGAAGGGACGCTCAACGAGGTTTGTCTCAAAGTTGTTCCCTTGGCACACATCAAGAAGTGTTTGTGCGCGTGTGTGTGTGTGTGTGTGAACTTGTTCAAATAGGCGGCAACGGCACGTGAAGATTCGGCGCTTTGATATCCCACTTTAGAGGCGGCAACGGCGCACCTAGCGGGGCACGGCAACCCCCGGATTTTTTCTGTCTGCTCAAATGCCAATAGCTGCTCAGAGCGCAGTTTCCAAGCAAGTTTCCTGCAACTTCACACTTGTCGTTAACTTATTTCGCTCAATCCTGGTGCCAGTCTTTGTAGACATTCGCCATTGGCAAGTGAGAAAATGACTCGCAGTCTATTAAAAGATTGGGGGAGGACATTGGGGCCCTGTTCAAGTTGCCAACAAAACTCGTGGGGAAACAAGTGCCAGGGCTATGTCAAAGATTTGTCCCTCCGCCTAGACTGACCTGTTGGAGAAGCAAGCCATGAACACCAACATGGGCGATGAAGTTCGAAGGCTACGAGAAGCCAACAAGGCTGGGAGCCTGGGGGGGGGGGGGGCACCGCTACGTCCCTTAAACCACCACTACCAATCCAAGCGGGAACCAAGCCCAAACCCGGTCTAAACCCACCCTAAACCAACCCCACCCCAAAAGAAACCTTAAACCCTATCTGACCCTAAAACCACCCTAGACCCACTCTAAACCAGCAATCACCCGTCCTGAAACCAACTCTAACCAACCCTTGCACCCTCAAGCTCTGTATGAACCCGAACCCACCCTAAACCCGGTTGGACTCTGCTCTTCAGGGCCACAACTATCTTGGAAAGGGACGATTCACCTTTGGTTCAGAACGGTGGGCACCTACCAATTCAGAGGTATGCTATTAGGCCTTTAGAACTCTGCTTTCTCCCTGCCCCGCCCGGTGGGCCCTGCCCTGCATTGCGCCATGAAGCACTTGAGGTGCGAATCAAGGCGCAAAAGTGGGCCCAACGGAGCTCCATCTTTTCGGTGCGGATCTCTTTGGCGGAGTCCAGATCCCACACTCGCCTCTGAAACCCACCCTAAACCGACCCTCTCACCCTAAAGCCAACCAAACCACCAGAAAACAAACTTAAACCCGCCCAAACAACGTTAAACACACCCTTAGCCTTTCGTGAACTCTGTTGCGTTTTGGGAATGAGGTTCAAAACGTGACAACATGCCCTTCCGCTGTTGCCCAAAAACAGCAGCATAGTTGGATCACGTCATATCGCATTGCAGCGTGTTGCGAACCAGAGTTTACACCACAGTGGCGTTTTCTTTTCTTTCTTTTTTTTTGGGGGGGGCTACCGTGCTTCGATATGTCGCCGACATAAACTCCATCCATGCTGTCTTGTATCGAGCGAGGCCAACGGCTCTCCAATCCATACGTCGTGCTTTTTCAGGGCGGCTTTTTTGGTGATTAGAGGAGCCAACATGCCACAGCACATGTGTTACGGCTTGCATTTTGACACGGAACGGCCCGGGCAAGTTTCGACCACCTCACCGAGGGTTTGCGAGCTTACCCGAGCGGGGGATTCGACCTTCTCCAGCTTTCAAGGCGCGTGGCCACAGATTCGGGGCCCAAGTACGAGCACATCTTGGGACCTGAAAATGCGGCCCCTGGTTGAGACCCGAAAATGCGTCCGGCTTTCCGAGTTTGCTCAGAGATTCTTCTCAAAAGGCCAAAAACCTGGGAGTGGGCGGAGAGCGGGTCTTCAGATTCCATTCCGAGCCGGGACCAACCGCTGACATTCCCGGTTTCGGTTTTCGGCGGGCGTTTTTTCTCGGCTGTCCACCTAGACTCTGCTCTTTGCGGTATCATGGTTGTTGTTGGAAAGCATTTTACATTTTTGCTTCTTGCGGTTTAGTGGAAAATCCCCACTTGACTGCTAAAATTTAAAGGGTTGCTCCCCTTCCAACATCAACCAAGTTATTGTCGGTGTTTTGCGAGCGCAGGCGCTGGTGCGGCAGTTGCGGCAGAGCGAGTCGGACCGCGCCAAGCTGCTGCAGCAGCTGCAGCAGGCGCAATAAACCCCAGCGGTGATCCATGTTTAAAGTTTTCTGGAACACCCGCAGGGTAAATACTGGGACATGTTCAAGGTGGCACGAGTCCATCTCCATGTGAAAATGCTGATGTGTGCATTTACATGTGTATAAACACACGCATGCGTACAGGCATGCAAATCTAAGTCTAGAATGAAATCCAGCCTAAGGGCAACCTTTCTCTACTGTACCATTGGGAGGTGCTCGCTTGTCTCCTTTGGCCTGAAAATGGCCAAGACACAGCAGAACATTGGTAGGGCGGCAACAAAGGGGTACCCAAAAACGACACATCACAATTGCCTACTACAGGATCTCAAAAAAGATTCTTACCGAATGGACGAAGGTCCCGCGACCTGCGTTCACGTTGCTTTTTTCGTGGCTTATGTGGGGTCCCGTTTGGTTTGTTGGGTGAAGGTAAAGAAAGTCAAGCATGGTTTTGGGGGTGCGGGACACCCATTTCGCAAACTTGATCATGCTCCAGCTGACCTTTGGGAGAAACTGTTTTTCCAGTTTGGTCAATCCGAATGAACAAGTTCGCTGGAAGGTAGTGCTCTGGGTCAAAGCCGGTCAATAGCTGGGTTCATCGAGGCGCAACATGTGCTCACACAAAAGTTTCTAAGGATCCCTCTAGGCGGGATGATGTTTGCAGGATATGAGACCCCCACTAGCACCACTTCCGTGAATCGCTCCCCTCACGCCTTTGGGGGCCAAAATTAAGGGGCCCTTTTTTCCTCGGCGGCACCTTGGGCGATACTGTTGAAAAAGGGCCCACATGGGTGAACCTGTTTTGGGGCATTGGACCCCAAAATTGCTGTTGTCCTTTTTGTTTCCCTTTGTAACCACAAACAAAAAGGTAGCAACTCATGAGAAAGATGGGCCACCCACATGTTTAACTAATCCCTCCCATTTCCAGAAGACTCAGGGTGTTTCACGCAGGCCAGATGGCAGCTGGGCATTGCGGAGGTCCGAGCTGCGCGCCGAAGCGGTTGGTCTGAAGTTCATGTCATGGGGCTTCTCAAGATAAAAATAGGGGACGGCTTTCGTGGACACCAAAAGCAAACCGCCTACCTGGAAGAAATGGTCCCCAATACAAATATATATATATATATATGTATATATACATATCTACATATATTTATATACTAGGTTATACATGCATATATAGGCCTGCGTTCTTGCCGTCATTGTTTAAACAGATCATTTCGAACTTGGTGGAAGATGTATCGGGTTTGAATCCTAAGTTCCCACTAAACTCAATGAATCCTGCAATGGCAGGCCAGAGGCGCGGATATTGGAGAAGAGGGCGACCATATTATATACCTTTGGTGCATTTTGCCCAGGGATGTTCGGACTTTTACTTTTTGCCAACGAAGTCGGGTTTTCCATATTAAACCGCTAAAGGTTAAACTTTTATCAGGGGAGCAGCAAGCAACCGAGTAGATATATATATATATATATATATTAATATTGTATCAGCATGTGTGTATTCGTCAAACAGGCACCCACCCCTTTTGGGGCTTCCTATTTTGACATGCACCTGCATACATACATGCATGCATGCATGCACGCATGCATACATACATACATACATACATACATACATACATACATACATACATATGTATATTACATGTGTGCGTGCGTACGTACATACATATATATATATATACACAGACATATTTTTCTATATGGGTACGGGCTCGGTTTTTCGCCTTGGGCACTTGCCTGGCTTACGGCGAGACGAGGAGCCCACATTCGCGGAGCTTCCCGATGGCGCCCTACAGCCCAGCAGCAGCGACGAGAGTCTGGGCCCCTACCTTCACGCGGGTGGGGCGGGGCTTGGCTTTGGTTTGGTGGGGCTTGGTGGATTTATGTAGGTTGGGGTTGGTTTGGATTAGTTTGGGTTGGTTTGGATTGGTTTGGGTTGGTTTGGGCGGGCTTGGTTTGGATATGGCTTTGGGGCTTTGGCTTGTTTGTTTGGAATTGGTGGAGATTGTAAGGCTGGTATGGTTGGTTGCATGTTTTGTCCGGTGTTGGTATGGTTGGATTTAGTAGCATTGTTGGTTGGATCTGGTAACATTTCTGGTATGCTTCGCTTGTAGCATTCCCGGTTGGATGGGTTGGTTTGGTCTTGCTCACCAAGGTTGAAGCCTTGCAGGGGGCTGTGTTTACCATTCTCTACTGAGAGGTGACAGCGGTGAGCCTATCCGGCAACTTAGAGTGATCTCAAAAAGTTGTGTAAACTCGATGATTAAAGGTCCTTTCCTGGGATACCTTATGTTAAGGACTCACGAAAATGATCATGGCACGCCACCAGCGACTATTTGGCTATGTCGGTTTTTGAGGGTACCCCTTTTTGTTGTGGTCTTAAAGGGAAGCCAAGAGGGAAAACCACAAGTTGTTGTTGTTGTGGGTGTTTGTTTGTTTGTTTGTTTGTTTGTTGGTTGGTTGGTTGGTTGGTTGGTTGGTTGGTTGGTTGGTTGGTTGGTTTGTTATTGTTTTTTGGTGGGGGCGTCTCCTGAAAAATGACACACCCATGTGTGTGTGTGTGTTATGCCATGCTCTTATCAGGCGCAGATCAGCTCCAGTCCACGGACTGGTGAAATCGCCTTTCTCTCGTTTGGCCGCCTTTGCCTTCGCAAGGGAATGTTGAGGGATTCCTGCATTGGTTCCACTGGCTCACTGTTCGTTGGTTTTGAAGAAAATCTATTTCACGCCCACTGTTGTTTTTTTGAGGGGACTTAAGCAAATGGAGGGTAACTGGGTCAGGTAGCCCCCAGTTGGTGGTTTGCTTTGGGGGGTTGGGGAGTTGATCCCGGGTTCGTGTGGAGGGTAGGTGGGAAACCCCTCAACCTCCAAATCACCAATAACCGCCGGTTAGCGGGAAGCTGAGACTTGTGATTTATCCACCCGGCGCGAAAACAAACTGAGCAAAGTGGAAAGTGGAGAGAGTGACATCATTCTTGAAAATGAGCCAATGCGCACGGGAAACATGCGGAAGTTGTTGCTGAAGGGATGCCTTCGCGAAAGCTTTGCGGTTTCACATGAGCTGCTGTCAGTTTGCTTGAAATGTTATATTCCTTTCGTCACCGCTGGCGGAAGGCCTTTCGGGTTGCCACTTGATCTAGGGTTGCCACTTGTCAAAGTTGAGCAAACTTCATTGAAACCCGGCCGATGAGGAAAAAACAACAAAAACCATGGCCTGGTTCCGCCGGTTCCGCAGGTACCGCCTTTGCCTCTGCTGCAGAGGCAGAGGTGCCCTGCGCCAGTCTTCGTTCGTCTTTGGGTGAACCCGGGCAATCAGACGGCGCTGAAGAAATGCAAAAGCAACTGGGGTAGACTTAGGATACATTTTTCATTTTGCCGGTGACTGAAAGTGAAGCAAACAATGAATATACCTTCTATAGCTGGGCCCAACTCTATTCATGGCAAAATCTGAGCCACAATCAAAACCCGGGCAATTGGAGGGTAGTAAGGGCCGTGAATGGGTGCGGAAATCCGCCTTTTGAATTCTTTACATGGTTCTGGGTATACCAGTTTAGTACCGGGTTTTGATTGTGACTTATCGGAGCTCATACTGTGGGCAGACGAAAAAGCGTCTGCACCGGTGTTGGATGGCTTTGAAGAGCCCTGTGAGTTCGGGTTGAGCCAGGGGACCCGACAAGGGAAGGGGATGGAACGTGTGGGCGCCAGGGTCAAAATATTTCGCCAGGAAATGGACCGCAGGTTTTAGCCCTTGGTTCCAGGGCAACCCATTTTGGGGTTGCCCTGCTATTTTGACAACCACTCCCATGCTGGTGTTGCGGCTGCGCCTGCATGTAGGCAGATCTCTCGCGATTGCAGCTGCAGCTCGCCAGAACTGAGGCGCAGGCAACCAAGCGGGCTGCGCCTTTTGAAGCTTCGCATAGCTGGAGCGATCGCAGCGATGTTTTTTCTGTAATTACTCTTGTAGAACTGGTCCTGTAGAACTGGTGGTGCTTTTGCCACTCCGTCTCTTCAATATCCGTGGGGAGCATCTAGGGGTACCTTCCCCATTCTTTCCAGGGATCCGAATCTTTTCAGGAAACCACCCAAAACCCGGGGGAAATGGATGGTTTTTAAAAAGAACGATGGTTGAAAATCCTGGGAATCAATGCCTATACCTTTTCTCTAATTACTGGTGATACCGAGATGAGTACTTGTTGATATGCCCTTGCTAGATGTTACGTAGATGTTTTACTCTCTTTTTTAACTTTCCCTGGTGTTGTGATGGAGTGATGATCAGTGTAAAACTGTAATGATGATCAGTTCTCTGGTGTTCCTTTTTTTAACTTTCACTGTAATGATCAGGTCTTGTGATGGAGTTGCTCTGTTCTGTATAAGATGGTTCCAACACACTTGCGCAGCCGCAGTACACGTTTAGCATGCTCAATGCTGACGACACGGTTGGCTGAGCGATGAAGTGTGCCTAAAGATCTAACTTGATCTAATTGCTTGGTGAAGCAACATTGGTTCTGACGTACCCCACAAATCTAATGCATGTGGACTCTTCTTCTGGTACCTCAGTTTGTGCCACCTTTTTCCCTGTTTGCGCAGGGGGGTGAAAATACTGATCTGACATTGTCTGCGTTTCTTTAACCGGGAAGCACGCCAAAGCCGTTTGGGGGCGGGGGGGAAGGGCGAGGGCTACGCTCATTTGACGGCAGGCGCAGGCTTCGGCCTCCGAGACTCGCAGGGATGGCTCGCGCAAGTCGGCCAGTCTGAGCCCAAGTCCAGAAACGTTGCCTGGTATCAGGCGAAATCTTCGCCGGGGACAACGCCCATGTTTGCCGTTGTTGTACCTCTTTGTTGCTGGTTTTCAGGGCAAAACAAGAGGATACCAGCCAGTTGGGTCCCCTAAAGCAAGACATGAGCCACTTACTCAAAACCCGGGGATTGGTGATCCGGATAGAAAGGGCCAATCCCTTTGCCATAAATCGCTGCGGAAGTCCGCCTTCCTAATTCTTGAAGCATGGTTCTGGGTAGACCATTTTAGTACCGGGTTTTGATTCTGACTCAGGTGTCCCGCTGAATCAAAGCACAAATTAGACGGGGTAGTATCTATGATACTTGGTAGAGCACGTCAAACAGGTCTGCCCTACCCTCATAATGTAGTAAAAGCACCAAATGTTTCCCCGCATATGTACCAAGCCCGCATTATTATGATATTGTTAGCGAACATCAACCGTCTATGATATCGACTCGAACTTGTACTTCCATATCCCTCAACAAAATGAACGGAGTCACTTTAACTCCGGTTATTTGGCCACGGATCTGTGGACTTGAACAACTTTTTGGTTGCTCGGATTTTTGGATTGGAGCCGCAAGCTTCAGTGACAAGAGGGAGCTCAAACAATGCGGCAGCCTGATTGATGGTCGGGCACGTGTTTCTCAACGCACTTGTAGGTCACGGTTTGCTAAGTGCGGGCTACACTTAAGCTTGGGAAGCAAAAGGGGTGCAGGGGCTCCAAGCAAGGTAGGTCTAAGACATGAGTCACATGCGCATCAAATGACACCAAGACGGGGATGGTTTACACAACTGAAAGAACGGGGTCTCAGCCCAAATCGGCTCTGGGGGTGGTTTGGAGCAGCTTTCAGGGAAGGTTCCGCAGGGTAGGGGGGACCGGGGCTGTTGGGGATACCTGGTGGCTCTGATTCCTAGGTTGCCTTTTGTGGCGGGTACCTGTTGTGCGATCGTTTTTTCAAGCGAAATCAGACCCAACCACACCCACCTTACTCCACCACTCCAACACACCTTTCCAACTCTCTAGAACAAAAGAAAGAAACAACAACGACCTCAACTTAACCCCAAGCTTCAAGGTTTTTCGTTTTGGGGGAACCCCAACTCAACCCCAAGCCTTCTTTTTGGGGGCACCATTTTTTTTGGGGGCGGGGGGGTGTTTGAGGGGAGCGGGTGTGGGGGGGGTTGAGGGGGTGGAGGGGTGCCTCGGTAGCTCAGGCCGCCGGGGGCCTTTCTTCCTCGCGCTGGCGGCTGTGCTTGCAGCCATGGCAGGATCGAACTGCCTCGCGCCGCACGGGACGAGATCCGTCCGTGTTTGTGACACATAGGAAGCTATGGGAAACCATAGGGAAACCATAGGAGACCATAGGAAACCAGAGCAAAACAGAGGAAACCACAGGAAACCATAGGAAACCACAGGAAACCAGAGGAATTTATATTTGTTTCATGGGACGAAACCATAGGAAACTAGGTCCCCCAGCTAGGTGCCCTTTCTCACCCCTTTTCTTTTTTGGGAGGGTTTCCCTACTAAAATAGACGACGGAAAAAAAAGTTGGTTCCCTTATTCTACCCTCTCCACTGGAGGACCTAGGAAACCATTGTTTGTTGGTATTTGCGTTGGGGAATCACCATTCCAGAATTCGTTAGGTGACTACATTGACTACCCCCAAACCACTACCCCCAGAAGCCAATGGATAGTGTAACAGACCCAGATGCCTCAACGAAATGGCTCACTTTAGAGTGATGCCTTGTCGACTACCTTGTGGGTGGAGTTTGCAAGAGCCTGAAACGCGCAGGTTTCCTTTTGGATGCCACGCTTGAAGGAAAACAACGCGCGGCAAGTTTGACGCTGACAAACATCACCCTAGAGAGATCATTTGACAGCTGTCCAGAAGGTGGACAAAGGGACCGCGCCTACCCCGCAAAACCCGCGGCTGCGAGCCGCAGGGTCCTTTTTTTCCCGCCATCGGCTTTGGCAAGCTGTGTGTGCCACTTCTGTGGTTTGTGTCCCAAATCCCCACAAAACATGCCGGGGATGAAGCATGGTGACGAGTTACTCGCCAGTCGCCCGCAGAGATGGGCGCAGGGAGTTAAAACCCAGTTCTCCACGACCTGAAGCAACATTTGGGTATGGGCTAAAAAGATTAAAACAAAAAGAAACAAAAGAACTGGATGTGGGCCGCAAGCTGTTTTTACTTGCCAAGTTTCCATGTGAGGTACCTAGTTTTGACCCACACCCAGTTAATATTGTGTCCGCAAGGACCCCAGAAAATACACAAGGCCCAGCTCGCCAGACGTCAGGCAGCGTCCATGTGGCCAAGGGCCGTGCCAAAGCGCCCCCAGGCCGGGCTCGATCCGATGTTTGCCCATTTTACGACGCGAGCTCACGGATCTTGGGGGTATAAGGAGTTCACCATCTTTACAGGAGCTCAGCAGACCTACCATTTTTACAGGGATCCCATTTTTACAGGGATCCCCTGTTCTTTATGGCGATTTGGTAGCGGATCTTTGGACTTCAACTTGTTGGTTGAAGCAACTCGGATTCTCCATTGGACCCACAAAAAGTTAAACTGTTCTTTTCCAGAGAAGTCTCGCCAGCAACCAAATCTTTAAGCACACCGAAACGGGGAAATTAGTTTGCAAGCTCACCGACCGGTGGTACAAACGAACTCGGCTTATTTCCGGTTGTGAATGAGCACGTAGTCATTTGCCCGGTCGGTTTCCTTTTGGGTGTCGACGCTGTAACCAACAGAGATTTCCCAAGGTGCACCATGTTTAATCCCGTGAAATGCCTGGTGTCCAATGGAGCAAAGCAAACAACCGGTTGGCGCACCGGGAAGACGGACAAACTAGCTGGTGGATGGAAGACAGCCGCGTTGTGGAGCTGGGGTATCCCAATCAGAGAGCCAGACTCAGAGTGCGACGGAGTTCTGGTGAGGGACATGGTAGTGAATCTCTGAAATAGTGTCCGCGAAGTGGTAGTTTTCCAAGTGGCAAGACATCTTAGGACATGGGAGAAACAGACCTATTTAGGGACATGGTAGTTTCTCCCAAAACTTCACAGCGGGCCGCTGCCCCCCTCTGCCTACAAGTCATGGCTTTTGCGCAGACCTCCAAGGGAGGGGGGGGGGGGGGCCTCTGGGCGGGCCTTCAAGTAGATGCCTCCTTCCGTAGCGAGCCCTCTTTGGATGATGGGTTCACCTTCTGGCAAATGAGCCAAACATGGGTTCCTTCGTTCAGGACACCCAAAACTCACCTGGTTTTAAGCCACTCGGCGAATGCTCACAGGCAGTGATCGCAGGTGTGGCAACCAGTTCTTTGTTCGCAGAGTGCGTGTGCGTGCTTTGTTTTGTTGGTACCCGTCATAAGGTTGGTTTGAATCGGAGGGGTCCGATTCCTATTTTGACACACTCCCAGCACACAAAGGGCAGACCAATTGGCAGAGCACCCGACCGTTTCTCTTCTACCGGCCCTTCAAGGTTCATTCTCCCACTCAACGTGTAAGGCTGTGGAAATTGGACACCACATGTGCAAGTCGTCGTGAGCGTCTTGTCTTCGCATTGAACGCCGCAATGTGTCGTCATGGTGGGTCTTGGTTTGAGGCAAAAGCAAGAGAGAACTCCCTTGATAGAATCCCCCCCGGAAAGGCGAGTGGAAGCTTGGAGGGTGATCATGTAAGTGGGTGTGTGTTTGTTATTCATCGGAGCTCCCCGCCCCTTTTAACAGATCCAAAAGCGCAAAAAATGGCGGTGGTTTCCTTTTGGGTTTGTCAAAGCCACCAAAAAAGGGGGCACTCAACCCAAGGCCGCCAAAAAGCACGAAAACATGGCGGTTCTTTCCTTTTTGGGTTTCCTGAAGCCACCCAAAAAGGGGGCACACCCAACCCCAAGGAAAAGGCGAGCCGGGCACCGCGGATCTTTTGCGGCGCGTGCCGCCTGGCTGCCAAGGCCTGGAGCCCATGGAGCTGGAAGCGAACCTGAGCCCAGGCCTCGGAGCAGTCGGGGGGAGCTGATGGAGCGGGGTGGGGTTGGGGCAGCTGAAAGCTTTGGGGGTGCCCCCCCCTTCATTTTTTCCCCCATTTTTTTTGGGGGGGGGCGCCGGGAAATGGAGGGGGTGGAAGGGGTGGAGAAGTTCCGGAAGAGTTCCGGGGCTGAAGCTGTGGCATCCTGGAAAGGATATGTTGAGGCCCTTTTCACCTTGGATGAAAGGGAAACGAAAGGAAAGCCCATGCGTTTTTGGGCGGTGCCCCTCTTTGCTGGTCAAAGTGGGACCCCCCAAAATGCATGGGTTTTCTGTTTGGTTTTTGCCTGCCAACCTGGCAGGGTACCAACTCTAGAACCACAGACTCAGTTTGCCCCTTTCAATCCGCAGGTCTGACCAGGATCTCCCTGAGGCTTGAGTGGTTGGGACCAGAAGGCGATGGTTTGGAGCCGGAACAGGCGCCTCGCGTGCAGTCTTGGAGGTTGTTGAGTTGTGTTTTGCATCGATACCTTTAGGGGATTTGCTAGACGGGTTTTGCGTTGGACAACTGGTGACGGCATGTGGCAATGCCTATTTTCGCTGGAAAAGTTGCAGTTGACTACCTCCCGCGCCCAGCTTTCAGCTAGCTTCTTTTGGCGCTCCGCGCCATATTGCCATCTTGTTTCCTAGATCATGGTCAGCCAAGAGAGCATCTCGGTAGGCAGACTCCGTAGATTCCTGTCAACGCATAGACGTTTATCTCTTCTGGGATAGTCTGTCTTGATAGTTGCCCATGACCTGGGCAAGCATATGCGTGCTGCACATTTTGCTGGTCAGATAGAAGGAACTTAAGGCTTGCTTACTTGATACATGTCCAATTATGATATCGTTGTTATAATAGAAGAACAGTTTATTTTGGGCTTCCGCCAAATGCCGTTTGAAGTGTCAGCAAGGGTTCCAGAACATGAATCACATGGGGGTGACTGTTTTATGTACTCGTTTTGAGTTTGGTGTCAAGGGAACAAGATGAACGCCATCATTTGTGGGTCCTTGATCACCCGCACCCTCCCACCAATTAGCTTGGAGCCTGACAGGGGGGGTCCTGCAAGACAATTTTTAAAGTTAAAGGGACCCCCGAACGTCCGGTGCCATGTTAATTGCTGGGAGGGTATGCCCCTTGCTGCCCTACTTGTCGCCTTGGAACTTTGGCTTTTGCCCCCTAAGGTCCAGAAGCGACGCAGGTGCAGGTGGCAGAGATGAGTGCCTTTGCTGAGTTATTGAAGCCGCAGCGGGTGAACTTAGATATTCATCGAGTTAGCTGTGTGGTTAGTATCCCCCAGGGCCCAGTGCCCCCGTCCGCCTGCCCAGGTAAACCCTTCCCAGTAGGCTTACCGACCCTTTAGACAGTTCTAAGATACAAAAAAAGGTTTTGTGGCAGGTGCACTAGTGTTGTCGCCTCCAGCCATTGAACAAGAGGATGCAAACCGCTCCAACCATTCTAGGGTTTGATTCCTTTCCCATTCTTTCAACCATCCTTCGTTTCAAAACCTGGAGCCGTTTCCCCTGGGTTTCAAAGGAGGTTTTCTAGAAAGATTCAGATCCCTGGGTTCAGAATGGGGGGGCCACCCGCTCCCACCATGGGAGACATTCCCCGGTTTTGCTTCGCGCGCGCTGCCAGGCCTCATAGCTTCAGACTTCAGGCGAATCGCCTCCGCGAGTCGACGCGGGATTCGCTCCGCTCACCAAGTTGACTCGTGCGAAAAGGAGCTCACACACGTTATGGGATCCCATTTTGGTTGGTAGGTGAATTCACCACCCATTTTAGAACCTATTTTCGTGGGGATTGGGATGGGTACGGGATACATGACCCATGGCCATGTACTGCAGGGTTTCCGAGCCATTTCCCTTTTTGGAATCTCCAACAGCGATCGTTTCAATGGAAGCCAAACCAGTACTTGATCAACATTCGAAGGGGAAATCCAGTGACCCCTGTAATAGGAGATTTCTCATGTCCAGTGTGTGTGAGATACTGTTGGATGGATTTTCAGCATCCCCAGATTTCCCAGGTCCGGGTTAGAAGAACGAGTAACTGCTTTCTTTCGGAGTCTCCTCGCGCTTGCGCAAGCGCACGGAAGTGGAAGTGCAGGCCTCGCAAGTTCGGTCGGGGCATTCCCGAGCTCATCCGCTGTGCCGTGGGCTGAGAAGTAGGGAACTAGGTCCCCCAGCAATTGGTGCCGTTTCGACCTCTCACCCCTTTTGTGGGCAAGGGACACCAGCCATTTGTTGGTGTTAAAGGGAAGCCAGCTTTCTGCGGGGACTCCTACAAATACTAGGTCCCCCAGTAGTGCCCTTTCTCACCGCTTTTTTGGGCGAGGGAGGGCAAGCCCCTAAAATAGACTACGGGAAAAAAGAGGGTGCCCACTTCTTCTAATCTAAGCTCTCTGGGAGTGACTATTGGGAGCCGAGGAAGAAAAAGGCCCTTGCTTGATGAATAGCCGGGTGTCCCCTTTGAGAGATCTGGTACTTTGGGTGTTTACCCCCCAATTTGCCGGATTGATCAATCAGTTTGCTGTGTTCCAGACCATTGTCTTGGCATGTCATGTGTATTGTATCAGTAGGTCGGGGGGGTCTCTTTGCGAGCCCTGTTGACCCGCAGCACTTTCCCATGGCAAAACAATAAACTGGGTGGACGAAGTCCTGCACCAGTTTACCACTGTTTGCTGGTATTTGAAGGGGAATCGAACCATTCCAGGGTTTCTTAGGTGGTGCGAAATGTATTTCGTCCCTAGAAATGCTTAAGGAAGTAGCCACTTTTCAAAGTTGATCGTCATCGCCTTGCTTGGCTAGGCATAAGGGACAAGATCAAACCAGCAGATGACCACTGACCCACTCACGGATAGCAAGGGGTTGCAAACTGGATTATGTCCCAGCACCGGCCCATGTTCGTCGGAAAACAACGAAGTTCCTTTTGTTTTTTTCCCCAAAGCCAATCATTTTCTTGGCACAGGCGCTCCTAGCGGCCTTTCGAACAAAAAACAAAAAAACAAGAAGTGAGTTACCAGAAGCGCTCCAGGTCTTCGGCTTCCGAATCTCTCGAAAGGGTTTTGAGGGTCTCCAGGGAGAAGCTTTTGGACCTCGCTGCGAGCAATCAAAACCCGGGGATTGGTGAAGGTTCGGGGCAGTCCCAGCCGGAAATAGTGGCGGAATTCCGCCTTTCTAATTCTTGAAGCATGGTTCTGGGGATCGACCATTTTTGTACTAGGTTTTGATTGTGACTCAGGTGGAGCAGCTGCGGAGCCGCAGCCTGGAGGAAAATCGAGATTTCGATGGTCGAAGCGAGCTGTATTTGTGGGTTGGATGTTGCACCATGTGCCAGGTGGGTCTGTCTGTTTTGGAGTTGGTACCCCGTTTTTTTGTTGGTTTTAAAGGAAACCAACAGGAAAACTGGGGGGGTCTTCCAAATAGGGACACGCCCATGTGGGTAAGTAAAGGGATGACGATCAGCCAAAGTTGCTTTTCAAGTGGGTATAGGGGATGACTCAAGTTAAACATGTTGTGGCATCTACTGTATACCCTCAAAAAGACGCACCCAAATCTCAAAGATGGCTTTTGGGAGGGTCGCTTCTTCAGCCAGCATCTAGAGCCAGAGGTCGCCATAAAGCTGACATGTCTGAGCATGCATGCGCGCGAGTATACATACATCCGCAGGATCCGTCTTTTGTGTTGGGACCTCTTTGTTGGTGGTGTTCAGGGGAAACAAAGAGGATACCAGTCAATTTGTTGGGCACCAAAGCAAAAAAGACACACCCCCCGTTTTGCTAAAAAAAGCACCCGGCCTCACCTCTTGAGCCGTAAAAGCGCTTAAAAAAAAAACAAAAACAAAAAAAACCTGGGCTGAGTGGACACCAGAAGCTCAGACCACAGCGAATCGGCCTTGTTGTGTTGGCGACCATTTGCAGCCAGGTCCCGAAGTGAGCATTCCCTTCCATTTGCTTTAGAATATTGTTTATTTTCCCTTGTTGGTTTGGAACAGAATTTATCACTACTGGATATAATTTGTCCAGGGGTCTTAACCAAATGAAAGTTCCGTGTTGTGGTTTTGTTGCAAGGAACAGTTCAATATGTACCATTTGGGGGGGCGCTTTGTTCCATGCATCCGAAGCCAGCCATTCGGAGCACTCAAGCAATTGTCATTTGCCTGGTTTCGGGAGAAGTCTGCATGCGGTTTTCACATGTCCATTTCCCATTCGAATGAATTGACAAGTAGCCCATTCTTGAACTGTGCCAAAAGGAACCAAAAGGAGAAAGGTACACTTGGGTCAAAGTAGATGTGGCACAATTCCCTCACTTTTGTTGAAACATCCACTGTACTTACCCACACCTACCGGGAATCGTGCCATCTTTCACCTTGGTGTAGTTTTTGGACTGCTCCAGCAAGCACCCTGCTGGAGCAAGTACCCAGCCCCCTAGAGCAAATCAGAGTCAGTCTTTTTTTGAGGTGCCCGTGTTTGAGGGGTTTTAAGGGGGCACCAAACGGACGCCCCCCCCGTTTCTTACGTTTAAGGGGAAGCTACCGGGGAAAGAAAAGGACGAGCCGAGTCCGGAGGAGCGCCACGATGCGGTCATGAGCTTGATGGCTACGGCCCGCGAGGGAAAGGACATGCGCAAGGCCATTCTGCAGGCTGGGTGCCTGTGGACATTTCAGGGGTACCCAGTAGAGGGGGCATAGCTCCAGTACCTTTACTTACCAACATGGGCGTGTCCCTATTTGGAACACCCCCCCCCCCCAGTTTTCCTGTTGGTTTCCTTTAAAACCAACAAAACAACGGGGTACCAACTCCAAAACAGACAGACCCACCTGGCACATGGTGTTATGGGCCCAAAGAGGGGGGACCTGAGGGGGCATAGCTCCCTGATTTGGCCCTTAAGGCCAAAACGCAAGGGCGCAACTCCTTTATGGACTTCGCCGGGGATTGCCTTTGCAGTAGCCCAGCTTTCTGGGCCCAATGACAGGGTTCTGGGGGCCTGTCGGTCATCGAACTCACCAGAGAAACGGTGGCGAGAAAATCGTCCGTTTTCCAGGAATCCGAACCACGGCAGGTTCCATGTTGGACGCGAGGTATAGCCTATCATGTTTTTGTTGTTTTGTTTGCCGTTTGGAAGGCCAAGACTTACGAGATCCGACATTTGGACGTCCTCCAGCTTTGTTTACTTGGGCCTTTCCTGATTGCGTTGCTCATGCCCCTGGCACAGTGGGGTGGAGTATCCTGTATTGCTGCAAGGATTGTACTACGGAGCTTACCTAGCTTTTTAGGTTAGAGTGCCAGTCTGTCTGCGCTTGAGACGACAGCAGGGGTAAAGCTACACGTTGCTCATGGTTTGAACAACAATGTGACTTGGACAGCATGGAGTGCAAGCAGCGGCCAGCCATCCAATCAACCAACCAGGCAAACAGCCAATCATCGGGAAGGAAGGAAGGAAGGAAGGAAGGAAGGAAGGAAGGAAGGAAGGAAGGAAGGAAGGAAGGAAGGAAGGAAGGAAGGAAGGAAGCAAGGGAGGGAGGGAGGGAGGAAGGGAGGGAGGGAGGGAGGAGGGAGGAAGGGAGTGAAGGGAGAGAGGGAGGGAGGAAGGGAGAGCGCGAGGGAGGAGGGAGGGAGCGAGGGAGCACCCAGCCATCCAACCAACAGCAGCCACCGCCGTCCAGGCCGGCGCTGTGCTCCCTTTGGTGGAGCTGCTACGCGAGAGGTCTCCCGCCTTGCAGGAGGCCGGTTTTCTCAACAGAGATCGGCCCCTCAATTGGTTGCTATCCTTTCGGTTTCCCTCAACCAAATGCGGCTCTCCAAAGGAAAGGCACTCCCATAAGCTGCCATGCTGGCCTAAGCCAGTTTTGGCCAGAGAAGCCTTGCACGCTGGAGTCGGGGCCACTTCGGCTTTTTCGCCCGCCCAGTAAAGCTGGGACTGCGTACACATGCCCGGCTCAGTTGTTCAAAACCGACCTTTTGACCTTTTGGTTTTCCAATTTTGGTCGGCCTTAGAACACGTATTCAACGCGAGGCGTCTCGCCCTCATTCCCCCGGTGGGGCGAATGAGCGACCCGAAAGACGTGGAAGTGTGACATGTATTGAGTTTGGATTTATGGCAAAGGGCATTTGTTTGAAAGGCATATGAGGGATCCCTCAAATTACTCCGCCTCAAGGACATGTATTTGGGTGGAGTAGGGGCTAAAACTCTCTAAAACGAAGGCGACCTTCGAAATGAAGACTACAACAAGGTAAAATGAAGGCCACCCTTTAAAACGAAGCCTCCACCAGACATATTCCACGCCTGCACATTTCAATGATGGAGATTGCATCATATGTCATTATGTTCAATGAGTTTCTTGTGTGGTGTTTTTTGTCTTAAACTCCAGGTTTGTGTTGACAAAAGCACGGGTCTCCAGGCATTGACAAGCAAAGGGTCCCTCGAACAACAGCGGAGTACGTTTCCCTGGTGGTTTGTAGCCATCCGGTTCAACTTAGGTTTCTAGTTGTTTTTAGTTGGTAGAGTAGTAGGTTCCAATGAACCCACTCAAGGTTGTCCTTTTTGTTT
The DNA here is from genome assembly GCA_963377175.1 of Effrenium voratum. Classification (NCBI taxonomy): domain Eukaryota; class Dinophyceae; order Suessiales; family Symbiodiniaceae; genus Effrenium; species Effrenium voratum. The sequence continues at coordinate 385,073 of CAUJNA010003454.1, read as the reverse complement.
CAACCAGTCGTTTTAGTCCTTGTTTCCAGCAAACCAGGGCCACCTATGTTGTTACCCTGTTTTGGACCACTTGAGCCCTCAGCCAGATAAACCTTGGTTCATCTCCCAAGGCTCTCACCATGTGTGACCTGGTCAACACGCCCCTCTTGGGATTGCTGGGGATGATCATCAGCTTCCTAACCGGGATTTAGTAGGGGTTTTATACTACCAGTGGCCAAAATTTTAGAAGTTCCGACCATAGATGGGGGTTGTCTCATTTTGAACCCCCCCCCCCACAAAAAAACAATAGCAAGAGCGCAACAAAACAAACAAAACACGGGGAAGGGGGGGGGGATTCTCCCTCGGTTGTTTCCAAAGAAAACGGGGGGGTCGGGTGACAAGCACTCCTTTCGCTAGGCGGCGGCAGCCGCCCTGGGAGCCTTATGCGCGGACGGGGACCAGGTGCCGACAGGGCAACCATGCAACCAGCTTCCAAGGTTTCACCGAGCGGATTCGCGATAGAGGAGTCCTTTTTTAGGTCAGCGGTAGCTGCGAAACCAATGGGTAACACAAGGGGTGGTTGGGGTGGATCAATTTCTTGGCCGGTTTCGGATCCGCGGATTTTTTCTGACTTTTTCGAGCTGACACAGCTGGGATTTTCCCTTTGATACCCACAGAAAGGGAGAAACTGTGGGAGGGGTCAACAGCAAAGGGTGAGCTTGTTTGAACGTAGATGGCACCGGCGTACCTTGGTTCTAAGCATTTGCCAGTGTCAACGATTTTTTCGAAATGACACCTATGGTCCCAAATCTTGGGGCAATCCACGAAGTGGATTTATTTCGGTTGCGACGTCTGTAGAAAGGAGTCTGTTTCCGAGTTCAGGTTTAGTAGAATTCACCCAGGCCTTGTTCATGGTTTTGGGTGATCTTAAACTTACTAGTACTCAATGGGCAATAACCGAAACCACGCGTTGGGAATGAACCGGAAGGGAATTCCCTTTGAGGAAACCATGGGTTGGATGGTTTTTCTAGGGGTCATTCCATTTCTCATTCCCTGCCTCGCACCAGCAAGAAAAGGAGCGCCAATGGAACCCACATAGGAACCCCTCTGTTTTGTTTCTTGTTTGTTTTTGTTGGTTTCCCTACGGTCCATTTTGTCAAAGCGATGTTAGGACTTCAACTGTTTGCCAACGAAGTCGGGTTTTCCGAATTAGACCACTAAAGGTTATTCACTTTTACCGGGGCTTCGCAGATTTCGCCACCGAGGGGTTACCCTCAAAACCAACGTCCTGAGCCGAAGGCGCAGGCCACACTGCTCCGAGCGGGCGCTGTGCCGGCACTGGTGAGGCGACGGCTGCTAGGTCCTGCAGTAGTGCCCTTGCTCACCCCTTTTTTGGGGGGAGGTGTCCCCTGCTAAAATAGACTACAGAGAAAAAAAGGTACGCTCATTCTAACCTCTCTGCTAGAGGACCTAGAATGGCTTGTCGAACTACCAATGGTCGAAGTCTGGCCTGGGAATCCGAGTCGCCAGTTTTACCTCGTCGGCCTGTTCTGTCAAGGCTGTAGACTCACCCCATAACGCAGGGGCATGTCGATGCTCAACGGCTACCAATGACTTGGTTGGTCGTTTGCAGGGGAAATCAAGAGGAAACCCGACGTGTTTTTTGGGAGAAGGGTACGAATGTGTTTGGTGGCCTTCAAGGGAACCCACTGTTTGGAGGCTACCTTTTTTTTGGGGGGGGACACACACCCAAGTGTCAAAGACTTTGCGGTCGTTTTAAAATCCACGTGGCAAATATAGGGGAAAACAAAGCACACGATGGCTCAAACAAACTAACACAGCTCTCCACTCTCTAAATCTGGTCAGCACAAAGACTCAAAAAGGCACCCTTTCCGCACCTCCAGTGGTGTGCTTTTCCTTCTTTTGTTGGTGGGTGTTTCCTGAAGATCTTTTGCTTGGGCGAGAGTGACTTTAGAATCAACCTTCCCCGAAAAGAAGCCCGGTTTCACTTTTGGGGGTGGATTTCCATTTGACTCCAACCACCAAAAGCGAAGGCGCCCTTTTATCCCCATAAACGTCCGCTTTGGGCTCAAGTGGCGTGAGTGAGTGAGCCGTGGCGTGGGCAAAGCCTCCCGCCCGAGCTCCCAAGACCTGCATCCGCCGTTCGGCACATCACTCGTTATTTAGTTTCGCATTTATTTGAGAGACGGATCTTTGAAAAGCGAGGGAAAGGAAATCGGTTCAGCCGCCCGCAGCAAAACAACTCCAATGACTTCAGCCTTCCTGAGCGTTCGAAGATTCGAAGCCTTGATGCCACATTCGCCATGAAGTCTTCGCTCTCCGAGCTGGTGCGACCAGGCCAACGATGGACATTTAAAGCGGGCAATGTGTGTGTATATAGGTGTGTGTGTGTGTGTGTGTGTGTGTGTGTGTGTGAGAGTAGCCTTTTTTGGGTTGGTTTGAAGGGACACCAAAAGGACAACTCTTCTTGGTGCCCCCCATTTTAAGACACAAAACACAGTGGGCTAGCTGAAAGGGAAGCTAAAGGGAAAACCGAAACCCAGTGAAGGCTCTCCCAACTTGACACACTAGTGTGATGAGTTGTGATGAGTTCTGGTTGAAAACACTACGGAGGAGATTCCCGAAGTTTTACGAGTTGCTGTGTAGATTGTGGTGGGCTTTCTCGATCGGGGTGCCAATGGAGCCAGGGATGAGTAAAACCAGCACCACATGGCTCCTTAGCTCGAATTTCGACCAATTTGGCAGTGATGGCAAAACAAAAATGAGCTTCAAATCCCAGGTTCGGGTGTTGTTCACAGGGGCAATAGAGAGGTTTACTTGATAAAGAATTGGATCTTCCAGGTGGTTGGGTTGAGTTTCATGGACCGGGGGGAGGGGGGGGGTAAGCCCTTGCTGGTGCTCAGCAGGGAATGAGGGAATGAGCCCTAAAAACCATCCCTTGTGGTTTCCTTTTAGGGGACGCCCAGATTCATTTCCTCATTCCCTACTCAGCCCCAGCAAGTTAAGGCCTTATTAAAGGCTTATCCTTGGCCTATCCTAGGCTTATCCGGAGCTAGACTCCACAAACTCAACCCCACCCCCCCTGCCCCGGTCGGGGTCCACGACTTTTCTTCAAGCTCCGCTCTTCTCGAGGCGGAAGAGCCAGCCTCAAGGAGAAGTTGTGCTGTCGATGCTACTGCTTCATCCTCTTTCTCGTCGCGGCAGCTCGTTTTTCTTAGGCTCCAGGGAGACCACCCATTGTCAAATGGCGAGACTCTAAGGAAAGGCGAGACTCACTCCCTGAGTTCCGTTTCGGACTGTCACTTTGTGGGTGTGGACCACTTTGGTGGCAACAAACAATTCGGACTTTTTGGCAAATCCACTCAAGTGATCATGAGGAAATACCAACGTCCATTTGCCGATAGGAATATTTTGTAGTTCCCCCTGTTGGCTTCAAAGGGAATCTATCACTCGTGGATTGTTTTTCCTTTCCAGGGGCCTTAAGAAAATCCACGCGAAACAAAGAGAGATGACCGTTGTAGCTTTTCTTTGGACTCCTTCTTGACAGAAGTAGTCAACGTTGTGTATGTGATTTAGACACATTGCACGCAACTTACAACCAGACACATTCCGAGTTTTCCAGTGGTTTCGTCATCCGGAAGGGTATCACCAAACTAGGCACCCAAAAGAAGGCCAAACCTAGGAATGCCTTGTCTTGTCAGCCACTTTCCACCGCAACAGCTCGACCAAGAACAAAACCAGACAACAACTCAAGAGGACAGCCTGAAAACCCCAAAAATGGGGTTGGGAGGGTTCCCCTACTAGAATAGGCTACAGAAAAGGGTGCCCTTATCCTAACCTCTCTACTGGAAGACCTAGGCAACTCTACATTGCAACGTTTTTTTTCTTCGGGCGCCAACGACTTGAGGCTCTTGGAGTGGTGCTGATCGTCATGGGCGCCATGAAGGATCTGACGATCTCCGGGGACAACGACTGGTCCTTCACTTGGACCTTCGATAGCACGGGCAAGGGCCTCCTGGCGCTGACGATCGGCTGCTCCGTGATGTGCTGCACCTGCCTGTTTTGCTGCATCCCACTGCTGCGGGCGGAGTGCAAGGACCCGGACATGCGCTTGGCGTATTGGGAAGAGGCAAGGACGTGCGGCAGGTGCTGCAAGAAGAAATGCTGCTGTTGTTGCGTCACATGCATTAACTGCTGCGACTTCTACTGCTGCAGAAGGCGGGCGAAGCCACCAAAACCAGACCCGAACTCCACACCCAAGGCGAGATACGTGCCAAGGGGAGATCCATACGAGATTTCAGAACTTCCGGAGATGGTGGAAATGGGACACCCGGTCCAGATGAAGTCCACGGCAATATGAGCAAGCCTTTAAATCACAAGCACCGCATGGTGACTTGGGGAAGCAATGTGTCCATGACCAAGGGACGGGCGCGCCTTGCTTTATTGTTATGACAATGCAATCTGGCGTCTCCTCCAAATCCACGTTATATTTTGGGGTAAACTAATGATGACGCAGAAACAGGACATATTTGTTTCTATGTACCCCAGATGGTCCAAGATATGGCATCAACGCTCAGCATGGGCAATGTGGACGTGAAACGTTTGGCATTCCCATTGCGCTTTGTGTGGCTTGTCAACTGTGTGCCGCAGGTGTTGGCAGCGTACTTGGCTGACTCGTGTTTGTTTAACTCTGCGAAACCAAACAGGCGTGTCGCTTGAGTGCGGCATTTCACTCATTGACAGGCTAGCACATGCGTGTGCATTGTAAACAGCCACAAATTCAGTCTTGCACACGGCAAGCGGAGCACAGCTGGCAAATCAGGCATGCTGAGAACACTTGTGAACATTGCAAATACTTTTACCAAACCTTCTTGATGAGTTTGGAAGGCGATAACTGGCGTTTGTGAAGCTTAATGTTTGTCAAGTCTACTTGTCGAGGCTTCGATATGTCGGATTTTCTGGCAAAAAGCCGTCGGCAAAGATCAACTGCCCGCGGCATCCAAGCGGATTTGACAGATCCTGCGCTTGGCTCGCGAATTGGATGCCCGGCTGTCGCCGTGTACGACTGTGGTGCAGGGCACAGACTCAGTTGCAAAACGCCTGTTTCACCCGGCCCGGAAAAGTGCGAAACAAGAAGGACGTGGTGTGGCAATGCGTTTCCAGGGTAGGATTTCCTTTGAGGTTTCAATCAAAACGACTTGCTTTGAGCCGAGACATGCTCGCGATGCTTCAGACAGATTTCGACCCCACGTGGTGTGGGGGCCATGCTGCTGGTGGCTCCGGTAGCAGAAGCCTTCGGTGTGCCCTGGCGGTTCGGAACCTGCCGTCCGGTTCCTTAGCTTTTCGGTTTTCTAGGGGTTAGGGGATGTAGTGGGGGTTTCCATTTAATGCACTAAAAGCTGAACTTTAGCACGGGATGTGAGGAGGCAGTGTTTTAGGTCGTTTAGGCTTGTGTTCGCTCAGCAGGCGTGCGCGAGGATAGTGCATGACACCTCCCCAAAGGAGCCCAATGGAAGCTTGATCTTGGCGTCAACCCCAGTTTATTGGGGGGTTGTCCCTGTGGGGAATCAGACCACTTTTGGAGGGGGCCAAGAACCCCCCCCGGAATTGAATTCCAAAAACTGGTTGGTTGATGAGTATGGGTATGGGTCAAAATTAAACCACCAGGATTTGGACCGCAGGTTTAGTCCATGTTTCCACTTTGGATTCCTTTTTGGGTCCCTATTTTTGACCCACAATCTGACATCAAGAGGTGCTGAGCTTCAAGAGGTGTCGATCCTCAGGGTTCAGCCGGTATGCTTGACCCATAGCCATACAGGGACATTAAGATGGCCTTGGTCGTTTTCCTTTTCCCCCGCGGAATCCAAAGTCGCAAGACCCCGAAAGGGCAGACCCAGATCGGCCAGGTTGCTTGCTTCGGACTCCTCGGTGGGGTGCCCAAGAGAGCTTCACGGTCTATTTGCTGCCCACGGGCTCGGCCTTGTTGTTGTTGCTAGGCCTTTCGGTCTACGGAATCTTCAGGCACCTGGTTTGGTACCTGTGCTTAGGGATTGGGCTGGTCTTAAATGGAAACCAAACCCAGTGGATCCCATTCTCCGTTTGGTTTTTGAAGGGTGGGTTTCTTGGTTACCTGCTATACAGGGGCGTGGAATCACAGGGAAAGGGATTTTTAGGGTGTTCCTGTTTTTAGGACTCAACCATGGCAAGTCCTTGAGCACTGGGAAACCTCGCCGATGGCATCTGTTGCGTTGCAACATGTTGGATGGTGATTGAGGGGAACATGTTCGCGGGCTTATTGTTGCATTGCCGGCATCTCAGGAAATCTTAAACAGAACGGTGTGTCAAGAGAATGGTTGAGCCCTCCACAACAAAATAACCCACATCCATTGAAGGAGTCTCCTCATTTGGGTGTATCTTTATCTTTGTTTCAGGGAACAATTTTGGACTTGTTTTGTTCAAAGGAAAACAACAGATAACCGCATCTAGGGGGTTCCTCTATGTAGAGACCCATTTGGATGGGTCCTTTCTGTGTCCATTTGATGCAAACATCGGAGCCTCATAGGGACCTACAGGCGTCAATCTTGGAAAAGCGACCTGGCAACTTGGCCTAAGGTTTGCATCCTCCACAAGGGTGTGTCTGTTTTTAGGGGTACCCCCCCCCCAAAAAAAAGTATTTTTTCCATATACCCTCACTCCCACTAATGGCACCTGACAGGGGCCCATACAAGAGGAACATGATCTGCCAGGTACCCTCCCACAGGTGCTATGTTAGTGGGAGGGAGGGTATATGCTGGATTTCCTTAAGGTTTCCATTTAAAACCACAAGCGACAGCTACCCTCAAAGTAAGACAGACCCACAAAGGTTTTGGTGTGGTTTTGAAGGGAACCTGGGCCCAAACAAGTCGATTAGGGACCAATAAATGGGATTCGTCTCCAAGTTGAAGCCGCGTAACCCGCAAAACGAGCGACGCCCAGCTGGGGTCAGAGTTTCACAATCAGACCCCCCGCATGGGCTTGGGCTGCGGTTTTCGTTTGAACCAACCCCAAAAAGAGTGCCAATACTAAAGTCCAACCCCAAAGGAAAAAGCTGAAAAAGTGGACGAACAGTCCAACCCCAAAAACCAATAATCAACAGAAAGAGTACTCCAACCCCTAAAAGTCCCCCCATAATCCAAAACACAAAAAAGCCTCACCAGCCTTATCCCCAAAATGCAGTGAATTAGAAAATAAAGTAAGCCAGATATACAAAAAACAATGAATCAATTTGGAGTTTCTTAAACAGCAACCGACGGAGCCCCACACAAACTATATATATATATACACATATGTATACATATAGATATAAATATATATATATATATCTATATAAGTATCTAAATTCATAAGAATATAAGTATATAAATATATAAATACATATACATATATATATATATATATATACATATCTATATATACATATATACATACATATAATTCAGAATTGGCAGCGCTTTCTCCTTGCAGGTGCCCACCCGCGCCGCGGCGTCGGCGGTGCGGAACTTGGCGGCCAACCACAACGCCGCGCAGCTGGCCATCGCCCAGGCGCCCGATCCTCGAGCGCGCGAGCGCGCTCTTGGGGCGCTCGTGGGGCGGTCGTGGCTTTGTTCATTGGGCTGTTTGGAGGGGAGGCGAATGGCTCACGCAGTGCCTCCAGTTCCCACTGTCATGGTTGTTGCTGGGAAACATGTTACATGTTGGCTTATTTTGTGGTTGAGTGGTTGAAATCCAACCACTTAACTGCCAAAAATTGAATTTTGGCTCCCCTTCCAACGTCAACCAAGTATTGGGATGGCGGGTTCCAAGATCCGGGGTCAAGAAATTGACCCCTCCCTTGTTTCCCTGTTTCTTGAAGACTTGCTTATAATCATATAATCAGGTAACCCCTTAGTTGGTGGTTTGGATGGTTTGGGAAACCCAAAGGGAAACCTTTTGTGGGGATCTGAAGGTTGACCTGAGTGTTTCCATTTGGGGTGTTGTTGCCGCCTTGTGCCGCCTTTTAAAGGGGACAATGCCAAAACGGGCCCCATGCTTTGGACAAACCTTCATTTGTTGACCCTGGGACCCTAGATTATCTAAAGCCAGTTTTTTGTTTTTCCCCCCATGTTGGGGGGGGGGGAGGGGGGGACCCCAGGAAGGGCCGAGCGGATGTCTCTGCAGGCGGGTGCCATCACCCCGCTGATTCGGCTCCTCGCTCATTCTGACCGCGGTGTCCAAGCCCAGGCGATCCGAACCTCGGTTTGGATTCGGGATTCGGCGCGGCTGGCTCGGACTCCAATCGAATCTATTTGAGTGTGGGTCAAATTACAAACCACCAGGACCGCAGGTTTTAGTCCTTGGTTCCATTTACCAGGGTTCCAATTTGGGACCTACTCTTGACGCACAGCCATTTGTAGAGGCTAAATGGGTTTCTCACCCCACCAAACCACCAAACCTCCCATTAGAGGGCAGTAAGCGAGGATGAGGGTACTTGGATGTTCAACGTCATGTAAGTTGGTTGTAGCTGTACGGTTTTAACTGGGCCCACCCACCCCTGCTGGAAGCAAATATTTGCTCCCTGGTAGGTGGAGATGGGAAGCACCGTGAAGCAGAGGGCTCGTTGGACCGACACCCCGAAATTATCTTGGTGAAAACCTTTTAAACCCGCCCAAAGACTGGCAAAAAGGAAAGGGTAGGATTTGGAGCCCCGAACCCCGCTTTGGTGGGTCTTTCTCTTTTGTACCCCTGAAAACAGCCTTCCCAAGAAAGGGCGCTCCACCTGAACTGTTAGGATAAAAATCCCCGCGGCGTGGCTCGGATGAGAGGCCAGCTGGGGCTTTGCTTTTTTGGAGGGTGTCCCTTTTGGGGTTGGTTTAAACGCATATCAAACGGAAACCAAAGGGAAACCAAAGGGAAGCCAACCAAAGGGAAGTCCCTGGAATTCTTCGCACAACCCCATATATGCAAACTTGGGAAGCGCAGTGCAGTTAAATACGGCCTAGGGCTTGAATGCCTTGCACTCAATGGGCCCCGTTTCGGTTGCTGTGCCGACAGGCGGCGAGCGCCTTGGGGAATTTGGCCGGCGACAGCTCGGAGAACCACTTCGACAAGCAGGCGACGTTGGCTTAGTCGCCTCGCGCAACGTGCTCTGACTTTAAATGCGGAATTCTGAACAAAACAAATTGGTGGGCATGGGCCCGCACCTAAATGATGTCCACCTGTTTGAGCAACGTTCCGCCTCCAATGGGAATATCAAAAGTGTCGAGACAAGGCGATCTATATGCGCATCTCACATTTGAAAGCGAGTCCAATGGGCTGAAGGTGCAGGGGCCCTGGTGATTGGATGTGTTCTGGAAGCTGCCAAAATGCACTGCTCTGACAGTTTCAAGGGTCTCCTTTGGCATCTCAGGCCGGCGGGTCTGGCCCTGGCATTGAAGCTCATGTGGCTCAAGGAATCCCAACAACGGGCTCTGGCACTTCAACCACTTCAACCCGGCCCCTTTTCGGTGATGTTTCAACCAGGAGAAATGTAAAAAGCGGAGCCCTGGCATCCCCATACCGAAGCGAGGGGTCCAAATTCCTATCACAGCCAAAGGGCTTCCCTTTGCAATAGGTAGGGAATGTGGGAATGAACCGGAAAGGGATTCCCTTAGAGGAAGCCACCAGTTCGATTCGTTTAGTTCGGGTCATTCGGGTCATTCCATTTCTCGGTCCCCAACTATCGCACGAGCACCAGCAAGTTTGGCTTCGCATCTCCACTGCATGGTTTGGTTTCCCATCCCACGTGGATTGTTGGCTTCCCATCCCACATGGACTTTCGGCTTTCCATCCCACATGTTGTTGTTTGACTTCCCATCCCACATGGTTCCATCCCACATGGATTTTGGTTTCCCATCCCACATGGACTTTCTGGCTTCCATCCCACATGGACTTGGTTTCCCATCCCAAATCAACGGGTTGAGCTGACTGCGGGTTTCTGATTGCCTTCCATTTGTTTAAGCAAAAAAAAACCTGGTTTTAAAAGGAATCGATTTCACTACTGGACAGATTGTTCATTTTTTCCAGGGGGCTTAAGCAAATGGAGGTTTCCCATTTATCCTGTACAATAACCCAAAATTCAAGTCCAAATCCACTTCCCAGCAATCCAAAGCAAGTAAATGGAGGGCGAAAGAAGCAAATGGAAGGGCCTTAATTACATGGAAGTTTGTTTCCGTTTTCCCTTTTTGGTCTACTGAGTGGTTTTTAGTGGATCCTGGCGGGTTTCTCATTGCCAGGTGATGATCTCGCAGGCGGGGGCCGTGGAGCCACTGGTGCAGCTGCTGCAGAGTGGCGCGGCGGAGGTGCCCGGACACCCCAGAGGGGCTGAGAACTCGGGCGAGGAGAGGGGAGGACCCGGGGAGGAAGGAGGTTCCATTCTTGGGTCCCCTGAGTTTCACTTTGGTGCATGTTGCCAAGGGATGCTGGGACTGTTGCCAAGGGATGTTAGGACTTTCCAATTTAAAATAAATAAATAAGCTTTTTGCAGGGGAGCAGAAAGCAACCAAGTTCAGGCTGGCTGCAGTTTTCCTGAATGAACCATTTCTCTTGCTGGCTTAAACCCAGAGAAGTATGTTTCGGATTTCACCGTTTAAGTTGACCCCAACGAAATCAAATTAAAACCCCGCCCGTGGTTCGACGACTTCAAGATTTGGCTTGTTTGAAGAGATTTTGGGCCGCTCGCAACAACAGAGTGGACTCCAACCCAGGGGTTTTGCAGGGTTTCCTTGGATTCCTTGGATTCCTTGGGCTTTCCAGGGTTTCGTTGGGTTGCTTGGGTTTTCCTTGGTTGCAGTTGACGTTGGGGTCAACGAATCGGAGCCCCATGGATTTGACCGACTGAGGGTACTCCCAGCTAAAGGCGTCGAACCAAGGCGTGAAGCCGGCGCCTCGGCGCTGCGGATGTTGGTCACCAACAACGCGGACAACCAGGCGGCAAACGGCTGGGAGGGACCGGATGGACGATGCCAAGCATTCCCAATGGCAAGCATTCCCGATGCCAAGCAAGCCCCAGTTGCCCAACTGGATTCCGCCCATTTTTCCAACTTTGTTGGGGAAGGGCTCCCCTTTTAACTCATCAACGAAGAAAGGAAGCCAATTTGTTTTTTCACATGGCCACTGGGCATCTGAGAAGCGTCCACCTTGCGTTTGGTCAAGAATCTTACATCTATTGGAGCGAATGGAGCAAGCATCGATCTAGATGTGGTCAAGAATCTTACATCTATGCAATAATTTGTTGGTCAGATACTGGTGACATCTATCTTACATGTCTGCTTCTTGCGCAGAAGGATGCAGATAGCAACGTTTTGAATGGCAGTAGATGCAGGGTGCCGCAACTACTGAGATATGTGCTTCTTAAGCAAGGGCTTGAGGGTCCACATGACGGGCTGGCTGTCAGTGTACGGGGTGGTCCATTCCCAAGGCCATGATGGTTTATTCCCGTGAACCACATGTGGTTGCAGGGTGCTTTCCGGATATGTCTTTGGTGTAAGACGAAAATGGCTGGTTTGCTTCGGCGGACCGTGCAACCAAGCGGCCAGGGCAGGAATAGCTTGGTCTTGGCTGATAGCTAAAGGGGGTTTTCTTGCTGGTGCTCAGTAGGGAATGCGGGAATGAATCCAGCAATCCCCGTCAAGGAAACAACAAGTGATCGTTTATAGGCATCATTCCCTCATTCCCTTCTGAGCGTTCCCAGCACGAAGATCCCATGGCTGGCTGTGTCACTAAGTGGCGTGTCTCCTGCGAGCGTCAGGTTGCAGTGGCCCACGGCGGCGCGATTCGGCCCCTGGTGAAGCTTCTACGCGACGAAGCGCCGCTCGAACTGATTGGTGACTGAGAGAAAGTCATCACAAGTGTTCGGTGGCTCACTCCCAAGTTTCTGCAATTTATGTACTTTTTGGGAGAACTTGCTTAGGGTCTTTGAGGGTCAAAGGCCCTGATATTTAGGGTCTAAGGGGCTCCAAGGGAAGACCATCAGGTGGTCCGCAAGTTTTTGTTTCCTGACTAATCCACTCAGGAAGTGTCGCAGACTCCCTTGACTGGATGTCATAACTCTACTCCTTACTTTGCTACGGGGCCGTCAGTCTAAGCTCTGTTTTGACCAGCAATTCCGCAAAAAGTTGCTTGGCAGACTTCTGTTCCACACCTTATATAAAGTAGTCTATATAACATACGGGCCGTATACACATATTCAAGCCATGTAATTCAGCCGCTTCCCAACAACGCCAGCCAAACCAACCAAAACCAAGCCTAAACCAACCAAGCCGACCACACGCCCGCCCCACGTGTGGCAGGCGCGCGGTTCGAAGTTCCGCTCGCCGGAAACCGAGTCGAGAGTCGAAACCCGAGGCCCTCGGTGCGCGAGGAAGCTGCCGCCGCCCTTGGGAACTTGGTCTTCTTCAACGACGAGACCAACTCGGGGAACCAGGCGTCGTGTTCGCTTTCGGAGTTGGGTTCGCTGCTCACGTTTTTTCACGGTTTCTGGGGGGTTGCAAAGTCAGAAACTGGGATGGCTCATGAAAGTCTCACTGTTTGTGCGGGGGTCTCAAAGTGAGAAACTGGGGGTGTCCAAGTCAGTAACCTGGGTGGCTTGAAGGGGAGCTATGAGACCTTTCGACGGCGATGAGCCATGAGACTCAGCCCAAGCTTACCGGACTTTCGAACAGAGTCTTGAAATACGGGGCAACCCACCCGCCCCCCCCCCCCCCCCAACAAAAAACAAAAAAAAGAACAAGGCTAAGAGCGAAACACACACTCCAACTCTCAGTTCTCCAAAGCCAACGGTTTGACCTTTTGACCTTCCCCATTCATTTTGGCCAGCATGTTTAGTAGATCCAAAAGGTTTACCTTTTATTCCTGAGTCCGATAGGGGCAACTGAGAACAGCGTTCTTGGAGCTAAGTTCGAAGGAGCATACAGGAGCTGTTCCCGATTCTTGGATTTACGATGAATCATGTATGGAAATAGACATGTTTTCTAATTGACTTCAGAGTTTTCTTCCAGCCTAGTCATCCCGCGCGTGGACCGACATGTTGTATGCGAGATGTACGCATGCTTTCTTGTTTTCATGCTAAGTGGGAACCTACAAAAAGATGAATCTTCTAACAACCCACACAAACAGTGGTGGGGTGGTGGTTTTCCTCTTGCCTTTAAACCCTAACGTTGACCCTATATGAATCAACCCGAGTTTATAAATAGAGGAGTGTCCATTTCTGGTTTAGTGGTTAGAATCACACCACTTGAGGGGAACACATTCATAAACTGGGGTTGATGACTATAGGGTCAACATTACCTATGCAGAGCCAACATTTCCTATGTGTTTGTCTCTTTTAGGACTCGCAACCCCCAAAACGGCGGTTTTCCTTGGCTTTCCCTTTCAACCCTACACCCCATCGGTTCTTCGTGTGGTGTTGCTTTGGGGTCAACATTAAGGGTTGGACCTTCCAAATGGGCGGTTTTCCCTTTGGTTTCCCTGTAAAACCAACATGAATTCACATGGCAGTGATTTTTTTTGAGGGGTCTGTAGCAGAGCCGCGGCGGACATTCGTTACAGACCTCGTTACAGACCTCTGTAACAAAACCAGCTGGCTCGTTACACACCCCTCATTACACACCCTCGTTACACACCCTCGTTACACACCCTCGCTACACACGCCCTTGCTACACACGCCCTCGTTACACACCTCCGAACAAACCGGGCCAGTGACGTGACTGCCCTCTTTTTGCCGCAGCTTGGCTTGCGTTGAGTAGCTGCAATCAAGTGCTTTGCTTTGCCTCGTTACAGACGTCGTTACATAGCCGTTACACACCTCGTTACAGACCCAACCCCAGCCCGTGCCAGCGACCCCGCAGCTTGGCTTGCGTTGAATAGAGCTTCGCTGCGCTTCGCTTTGCCTCGTTACAGACCTCGTTACATAGCCGTTACATACCTCGTTACAGACCCAACCCCAGCCCGGGCCAGCGACCCCGCTTTTTGCCGCAGCTTGGCTTGCGTTGAATAGCTGCAAGCAAGCTGGTGCTGCGGAGGCGCGCTTTGCGTACTGCGCTTCGCTTTGCCTCGTTACAGACCTCGTTACAGACCCAACCCCCTAACCCGGCCCAGCGACCCCGCTTTTGGCCGCAGCTTGGCTTGCGTTGAGTAGCTGCAATCAAGCTGGAGCTGCGGAGGCGCGCTTTGCGTCCTGCGCTTTGCTTTGCCTCGTTGTGCTGCGCTACATTGTGCTACTGATACTGCTTGTCAGGAAATGTTTGTCCCGTTACAGACCTGCGTAACAAGGACCTCCGTTACAGACGTCCGTAACAAGATTCTTGGCGCGTCGCGCGTTACAGACCCCTAAAAAAATTCATAGCCACATGTTGCAAACAGTTTGAAATCATGGCACACTGCAGTTGTGGCCCCAAGGTTCATGTTATGTTTCTGCAGCTTGAAAGAAAGCTATACCTGGCTGTTGCTTACCTGGAATAGTTCTTCACCCATGCTAGGGCTTAAGCAAAACCTGGAGGCTGCAGATGCCCAACAATCTAGGGGTTGATTCCCCATTCTTTTCAACCATCGTTCTTTTCCCTCGGTTTCCGGAGGTTTTCTAGAAAGAAGGATCCCTGGAAAGAATGGGGAAGGTGCTTCTAGAAACAAATGGGTTCCCCAAAGACAGACACACCTTTTTTGGTGGGCGGTTTCAGATGGGGGTCCCCCAAAAGAAATACACACCTTCAAACCCACCCAAAAACCACTTGGACCTTCAAAATTGGCGGTTTCCCCTTGAGTTTCCCACCACCAAAGGGGGGTCCCTCAAAAAAGAGTGACACGCCCCATGGGTATATCTATCTATATATTTCAATTTAGCTATTTAAACATATGCTTTATAAATCCTATATCTAGTTATACATATGGTTAAATTATTGTTTTCCAATTATTCATGTTAAAAAAATGAACCCCTGGAGTTTCCCACCAAAGGGAGGTCCCCCAAAAAAAGGAAAAGAGTGACACGCCCCGTGGGTTCAAACTTCAAACCGCCCGCGCGGATCGATCGCGCGGTTCGCCAGGCGGCCATCGCAGAGGCGGGGGCGGTGCCGCATCTGGCGGCGCTGCTCTTGGACGCCAAGGGCCAGGCGCGGCGCGGCGGAGCGGGGGGGCGAAAAAGCCTTCGCGGGGCGGGCGGGGGGGGGGGTCACAGCGATTCATCCGGTTCTTTAGTTTTTGTTTTTGTTTGTGTGTTTTCCTCTTGTTTTTAATGATTAGTTGTTTTTCTTAGAACAGATAGATGGTCTAGTGGTAGGGCTTTTTTTTTTGGGTTTAGTGGTAGGGTTTCCGAATGCAACCCACAAGTTAGACTTTGAGCAGGGGATTTGACAGCCCAGAAGGGAATCCCTAGACCCGGCTTTCGCCCATTCCAACACCACCCATCTTGGGGACACATCCATTGGCGCGAGTTTGCGGAGTTTGTGCGGCAGGTTTCTTGGAAGGCTTTGTTTATTCCGTTTGACTGTTTTTCCTGTTCCCGCTCTCTTCAGGGATTCTCACAAAATGGGCCAGACTTGGCGGGAAATCGGCGGTTTTCTGACGAGAATGGGTGAAGAGAATGGGGGATGAAACCTTAGAATCCTCATAACAACTGCCTTGCTTGATGGGCCATGGAAGGTTCTGAGGAAATTCCACTGGCGGCAAAGCTTTTTCTGAAAGAATGTGCCGGCTCTGCATATATTTCGAGCTGGGGGTGAAACATGGGTGAAGGTCCTGGGAACAAAGTGGAAAATCAGGTTTTGCGAGCCTTGTAGGTGTTGATCTACTTGGTTTTGGTTAGGGTGAGCCTATCGCTCTGCCGATTTGTTCTCGACCCTTCATCCCCTTAAGTGGAAGTGGGGGAGGAGGGTTTGTGCAGATCTCCATTTATCGTAACCCATTTTCCCCAGACCAGAAGAACGGAATTGGGGACCGGGTCCCCATCCATCCCAGCTTTATGGCGAGACCAGGAGGTGGGCCCGGGCATCCACAAAAAAGAAGGCGCAAGATATGGAGGCGCCTTCCTTTTTTTCTGGGTACCCCATGTTGTGGGTTTAACGAACGCCAGAAGCAAACACATATCATGCAGGGTGTTTTTCTTTTCTTTCCCGTGGTTTTAAAGGAACCCCACAAAGCAAAGTCTCGCCCCTTCAACTGGGCCGACCCCCAAAAACCCCAGGGACGGACACACGTCACACGTCCGTCCGCTGGGTTTTTCTTTCCAGGTGGCGGAGACGGCGGCGGGGGCGCTGCGGAACCTGGCGGCGCAGAATGCCAACAACCAGGCGGTCGCCTTCCGCGTGCCGCGGGGTTCGTTGGGGGTTTTGGGATGTTTTTGGGGCGAGAAAAATGAGGAGCACGTTGGAGTACCAGGCGTTGCCTGCCGCGTGGTTCGCTTGAGGTTTTTGTTGGGGCGAGAAAATGCTTGTCTTGGGGGACACCTAGGGGTATACCCGTTAGGTGGCAAGCGCCGGCCATCGGGTCCAAAAGAGAGGTGGCTCGGCTTCTTTTTTAGTTGGTTATTGTGTGATACCCAACTGAAAGTTATTCACTTTTAGCAGATCTGAGGGCAGCCCGGGTTTAGTTGGTGGTTTGAATTTGAACCCCGATTCTTGCTGGAAATGTTGTTTCGTGGTTGTATGTCTTCCTATAGCAACAGCGGCAAGGTATCGCCAGAAGTCCAAGTTAACCTTACCTTCGCAACCCTGTGCGCCGCATGTGCGTATGTGCGCGCATGAGCACCCCTGAGGCGAAGGCAAGACGGCGAGAGGGCGGCAGCAAGCGAGCGCGTACGCGCGCGCGCGTCCCTCCGAATGTTATCATTCCCCCATCCCCCGCTGGCACGATGCCGACATCAGCATCAAACTGGAAAATGCGCTTGCAGCTGGAACTCTTATGGGCCTTACATCCACATGTATATGTATATATATAGGTGTGCATATAGGCGTTTTTACTTGTGTTCAACTTGACATATTATTTGATTGATTGATTGATTGATTTATTCCCCAGATAGCAGAAAGCTTTAGGGGTCCTAACGTTTGATTGCAATCATCTGTTTTTTTGTATGTGTTTTCGCCATTTGGGGTCTATGCTGGTGTAATATATATAAAAATATATGCATATTAAACTCAGGCAACCCTTATTTGGTGGTGGATTGGTGGTTTGGATTCGGATCTGAACCCCCCGGCTGTTGTCGAGGCATTTGCGGCATTTGCCCCTCCAGTTCACCCCCACACCACCGATTCGGCTCGCTCCAAACCACCAATACCTGGAGTCTCCTTCTGACCCTTCAAAAATGGTGGTATTGAACCCTTTCTTTTGGGCCACGACCAACCATTTTTATTAGGCTCGTGGAGTTTAAACATGGGGTAAGCCCTTTCTTTTGGGTCATGACCAGCCATTCAAGGGTCCGGAGGAGACTCCGAGACTTCACATCTCCGCCCGCCGGGTGTGTTTTGTCTCCTTATTTCTCAGGGCTCCTTAATAGATACATTTGGCATCCACTTGAAACATGTTGCTTTTTCAACACCAAAATAAAGGGTTTCCCACCATTTACCAGGCAATGTTCCTGTGTTGTCATGTACGGATCCAAAAAACCTGCGGCCCATGGGTTTATTTTGACCCATACCCAGAGAAGCCCACCCGCCGGGTCTCTCGCAGGAGGCGATCTGCCGGGAGGCGCTGCCCAGCTTGGTCCGGCTGCTGAGAGACCCGCACTCCTCCCAAACGCAGGCGCCGAGCCGGCGAGCCATGCGAGTTTGGAGGCGGCCAATGGCGTCTTTCTTGGGGGCGCCCGTGTTTATTTTTGTTTTTTGTGTAGAGTTTTACCGGGGGGGCCAAAGTTTTGAAGTGTTATGAAGTGTTAAACGGATGTTTTGAAGGTGAACCCATGTTTTAAAGAGAAGCCAAACGACAGTCTGTTTTATTTTGTTTGGGGGGGGGGGCTGTGATCATCCCCTAGTTTGAGACACGCCCAAATAATTTGGGGCAAGCTGATGGTGGCTACATGGGTTCCTAGACACCAACAGTTGATGATTTTTTAGGGGCGAAAAAGTTGGATACCTGAGTATCCCATGATCATGCGGATTGGCTAAACGCTACTCCACAATCCCATTCTAATATTTACAACGGTTTCGAGTTGTTTGGGGGCACTTTTGGGGTGGCAGTTTTGCATGGACGGTAGCTACAAATCCCTGTTCAAGGGTCTTGCAGTTTATGCAGAGAAGATGGTCCCAACACAAACTCCCAGGACGGGCTTTCCCATTCTTTGACTTTGGTGTATCTTCAACGGCATGGTGTGTGTGTGTGGGTGAGCTCAAAGGCATGGTGTGTGGGTGAGCTGCTCATTGAAATTGGGTGCGGGGCGTCAGGCAATTCTTGACTTTGGGGCCAAGATATTCCGGCGCGAGATGGGACCCTTCATCCATGGAAATTGAAGAGATGTTTCAACACGGCCCACATGTGTCCACTGGTCCAGCCCTAGCCACCAGTTCCAGGAGGCGTCAATACAGCCACTGACCCTCCCCAAACGCTACACGTGTGTGTGTGTGTGCGCGTGTTTTTCGAGGCTACCCTTTTTGTTCGGTGGTTTTAATGGAAAACCAAAAGGAACCCCGAAACCATTTTTGGGTTTTCCCTATTGTAAGACGAACATTTCCCCATCGGCCTCTCTTCACGAAACGTGGGAGAACATTGGCACGTGCCTCTTTGGAAACCTGGCCACTTCCATGATCCCCGTAGAAGTGGAATTGGGGAACGGGGAAATTCTGGCAACCCATTTTTTTCGGGAAAGACTTTTCACACACCAGACCTACGGTAAGGGGTTCGTTCCACGAAAGTGTTCTAGCGGCAGGCGGGAGAATCCGCTCACTTCAAAGGACCTGGCTATCGTTGACCTCTCAAGCCCAAGTGAATAGAACATTTGGTGTACTGAATCATTGCACTACGCATCCAGTGCCAAGGTGATCACAAGTGCACTCTCCATGGGATCCTCAAGCAAGATGTTTAATGAGGCGCTGTTCAATGACCTGCCAGTTGTCACTGCGTGTTGAGCGTTCGGAGACCATTCGCGTGAGTCTCAAAACAGAAAGCCGTTTTTCGCGGGGGGGGGGGGTAAAACCAGCCACCTGGAGGAATCCCGAATGTTGAGAAACGCGCTGGAGTTCGGCCAATGTACATGGTGAGAGATGCTGCGATTCCCACTGAGAGCGACTAAGTCAATACGGGGATGTTGAGGCATCTACCAACTCATCGAACTGCAGCTTTTTAAGGATCCCTGCCATACCCTGAGTTTTTGTTTTTGGTCTTTCTAGTGTGTAGTGGTAATTAGTTTCTGTTTAACCCCCCCGATTTCGGCGTTCTTTTCGCTTGGGGATCATTGGAGGTATTTTTGGCTGGGGATCTGGGGGGT
Organism: Effrenium voratum; assembly: GCA_963377175.1. NCBI lineage: Eukaryota > Dinophyceae > Suessiales > Symbiodiniaceae > Effrenium > Effrenium voratum. The sequence continues at coordinate 365,614 of CAUJNA010003454.1, read as the reverse complement.
TCTGAAAAGGGACAGCGACCAAGGAGCTTTCGCAAGATGCGTGCAGTTGTTGTTTCTCCATTTTTTTGGTCTTCAGGTGGAGGCCGCTGGTGCCATTCACAACCTTGCGCCGGCCTTGGAACGGGGTCTCCGTTTCGGATGAAACCTCTCGAAACAGGGGGAGGAGGAAATGTTGGGTCAAGTGTAATGCCTGGGACAGGATCGATTGCAGAATGTCGAGTTTCTGAACCAACGGCTCGCACCCTAGGGATGTTATATTATATATATATATATATGTATATAGGAAACATGCCCGAATTCCCAACTTGCTGAACGTCATTGTCTGGGTTGGAAGGAAAAAGTCGCTGCCTGCAACTGTGAACGCTCGCCGGCTGTATCTCAACCAAGGCCGCATGCCCATCGACAAGGAAGCCGTTCCCGGCGAAAGAAATGCATCTCTCTCGCATGTTTGAGGGCGGTAGCCAGGAGCCTCTCGCGCGGCTAATGCATGAGGGAGGATATGTTGGAGGGTTTTGTTTTCCGCTGTTCGGGGAAGTCTGCAATAGTAACGCGTAACACAAGCCCAACGTCATCGTGGCGCGATAGCCTTCTTCAACTAGGCAAGCGCTATGTTCTTTAGGGGCGATGCAAATGAAAGGTCCGTCAGCTTTTGGCTGGTGGTTGGCTCAACCGGCTGTGCGTTTTTTGGAAGGAAGCATGAGGGTAAGCCCTTGAATGAGGCTGCCACTTTTGAGCTATGTCCAAACGGCGCGTTGGGTATTTCTGTCACAAAATGGAAGAAGTAACTCTCGGCACATCCACTCCTACCCCCACCCCAGCCCCCCCACACTCCACCCCCCCCCACCCTCACCCCCGACCCCTTACGACTTATTCTTTGTGGAAACCGCAAAGAGATGGGTTCCACTTGGGCTACTTTGGTCGACACCTTTCCCTCTAAAGGCTTCGGAAATCCCTCCCACCGGAGGCCGCTGGCAACGCCAAGACCCAGCAGCTGATTGTGGAGGCAATGGCCAAGTTGGAAAGTTCCGTAGGGTTGCGAAATCACTCGGGTTTATCCAACGCCTTCTGTGACACTTGTGGGAATTGTCCCGTTTGTATGGTGGGAGCTTAGTCTTTGGGGAGTTGTTTTTTTCTGTTGTATCACATAAGCGGTTATTTCCCGCAGCCCTGTTTCAGTTCTCTGTGATAGGCTCATTTCCATGTGCCAACTTGCATACTCCAAATGGACATACCCCAACGTAGCTCTAGATGGGTTTTACAGGTTACCCCCAAAACATCTCTGTATAAGGCCTACAGGTGGGGTATGGCCATTTGGGGTAGTTTGCCCCCAAAGGCCAAGAGGGGCGAAGGAAAACAACAACCAAAGTCAGTTTTTCCAGACTCTCTGTTGCCCACTGGATTCCGCCAACTTGTTTCACCAACCAAAAAAGGATGCCTTGTTTCCGGCATTTGAGGACCAGTGTTCAATGACCCCCGTTCTTTCAGTCTCCACCCAAGTCCCTGTGGATGGGTTCCCACTTCATGGCCGAAAGGTGTCAAGTCTTTACCGGTTCGGGTCACTGAAGCGGGGCATGGACAGCTCCGATTCCCCGACCAAATGGAAAACGCGTTCTTTCTTGTGTGTGTGTGTGTGTGCGTTTTTTTTTTTTGTTTTTTTTTAATTATTATTATTATTCTTTGTTTTCTCTTTTTCCGGTGGGGGGGGGGGTCCTCTTAACAAAAGAGACGCCTGTCTTGCTAACCGCTTACCATTTATCAGGGTAAGGACCCCATGCCTGGAAATGCCCCGCTGGGGTTCAACCCCCGTTAAAAGAATGGTTAAAATAATGGTTGGCCCAATTTAGATGACAATTCTTAGGTACACAATGGTGTTGTTTTCATGGTGGCAACTGAACCCCGGGAGTTCCTTTTTACGAACCGGAGTTTCACCCTGACGGCTTTGGGTTTTGCCCCTCCCCGACAAAAAAACACCATCGTGGCTCGTGCTCTTTGCGCAAGTGCACGTGTCAAATCGTAAGCCTGCTTAGCCCAGCCCGATGATGAAGGGGAGCTGGAGAGGGGTGGCCCAGCAGAGCAGCTGAAGCATCCAACAGAAATGAGATTTAGGGAGCAAGGCCTTGAATTTGCCTGGAAGGGGCATACTTTGGGGTGTCTAAAAGGGCCAGGGAAAGCTCGATGATTGTCCGGCTTCGCATTTTGGAGCCAAGACCTCAGACTTGGAATGCTACTGTGTGTTACTCGCATGTAAAGCAACTACAAAACAGGCCGTGCGGAGTTCCGTGCTGAGTTTGGGTCACTAGCTCGAGAAAAACGCCACTGACCAATAGCTGTCCTTTTGATCGGTTAGTTTGGCTAAACGATAGATGGGTTCCACTGGTTTAGATGGGTTTTATTCGATTTGTTAGGGCCATCTATTTTGCCAAAAGGCCACCTATGCTGACGAACTTATCTAAAAGCATCGGATTCTATTCGTTTCATTAGGCTTGTGACAAGGACTTCAAGGACCCACGAATGGAATTGAGACGCTCGTGTCTCGCTAGACATGGTTTTTGAAACTGGTGCACCAAGTCGGCTCTAAGGCCTCAACGTGCATGTACGAATCGTGTTCCAACAACGTGCATCGAAGCGTGCAACTGGATCATGATTTTCTTTGTTTCTGGTCATCAAAGTCAGCAAATGGATTCGGTTGGTTCCGTTTTTTGCCCAGATCTTCATGTCCAGGCGGGTGCGCTGGAGCCGCTGGTGGCGTTGCTGAAAGGGGAGGCGGGGGAAACACCATTTGAAGGTGCCCGGGCGCATTCAGTTCCGGGCGCATTCACGTGTAGGTATTTGTTCTTTCTTCTGCAGGGGTGCGCAGAATTGCAGAACTGTGCAAATGTACTGCCACTATCATGACAGCTCTTTGAATGGGTCTGAAAAGACTATACTTCTCATGAGCCGGCAGTCCGCTTCCATTGTTGGAAAGACCGCAAGTATCAAAGAGAGCTTCAGTTGCAAAGGATGTGCTCATGACCATTCACCAGGAGTTTGACTATTCTCTCGATGGGGCCACAGGGGGGACTATACTATCACGCAGATTCTGGCTGACTCAGCAGCCATGACGAGAACGTAATCTGTCGTTGTATCTGCCACATGCGGTACTTGGAGCAAGCGTGGGCAGTGGGCGAGCACATACTCAAACTTCTAGAATGGAGTTGGCAACATTTCCAACTGAAGAATCTGCAATAGAACTCGGTTTCTTTAACCGCCCTTCGGGTTAACCCCGTACTAGGTCCCCCAGTAGTGCCCTTTTACCCTTTTTTGCGGGAGGCTTCCCCTACCAAACTAGACTACCGAAAAAAACGGCACCCTTATTCTAATCTCTCTACTGGAGGACCTAGCTTACCTTCGACAAATCTTTCTTCAACCTAATTTTTGTTTTTCCGAAACCAACTCGCTTGGGCATATCGCTTGCACGCTCCGGCTCCGAAAAGGGTCAAGGAGCCGGCCTGTTCGCCTGTTTTTGGTGGGTCCCTCCATAAGTGCTCTGATTCCGACCACATTTCACCCAAGAAGCACCCCCCCCCGAATTTAGCAAACTGGGTTCATTAACATGGGGTCAATATTAGTTGGAGAGTTGAGGCTTCTCTTCTGCAACGAGGTGTTTATTGTTTTTGCATTTTTTGGGAAAATTGAGCGATCCAAATGATTCCGCTGACTTTTCAACAAAAAGAACCGGGTTCGGTCGGTCGATCTGTTTCGATGAGTTCGGGCCCCCCAAAGTTCGGCGGAGAATGATACTTCACCGGAGGCCGCCACAAGGGGAAGCATTTGGAATGAGCTTCAAGACTCTCCTGGGTCCTCAGTGTTTTTTTGCACTGAGAGCCTACAAAAAAACTGGGGTAGTCCCCGGATTTGGGGTAAAACTTCAATGATTTGGAAATTCCAGGCTTGTACGATGGGCACATGGCTTTTTAAGGTAGCCACGCAAGATTCTAGTTGCAGGTGCTGTGCACGGGGCGATCGGGGGCGTGGTCAAAATGCCCGTTTTGGTTCCCCCCCCGTTTCAAAGGCAGCCCAAGTCCGTTACTGAGCAAACAGAAAAGATCAGAGACAAAATCGATGCAAGTCAATATGCCGAGACCCAAGATTTAAAATTGATCAATTTTTCCTGCATGTAAACCCCTTTTGTTGGGGATGTATTGTAAGTTTCAATGTTGACTTGCATATAATAGGAGTATGTGTTCGCCCTTGCAACTGTTGGAATGTGATCATCGCACATAGACTGTTGTGCTTACACAGTGTTATTTCTTTCAACCCGGGTTGTTACTTTCTGGTAACATCAACGTCGGCACGTGGGTTAAGCCTTCGATACGCACGACATCGCGCGACCTATCTCAAGACAGGCGCCGCGCATGAGAGAGATCGCTGCTGGGGCGCTTTGGGCACTCGCAAGGCCAACTTGGGGGGGGGGGTCATCGCCATTTCGGGCGCTGTTTCACTTGAGACATGGAAATGACCCCTATAAACCATGCAACGAACAAACAAATTCATGAATGAAGCAACAAACAAACAGGCTCGCAAGTGAATGAATGAACAAATCAACGAACAAACTTTGACGCATGAACGAAGTAGCAAACGACATCATTTCATGAAACTTTTCTCTTTCTCGGGGTATAGGGCGCCTTTGGCGCTGCGCCAAACTTGCTGGTGCTCAGCAAAGACTGGGGGAATGACCAAGGGTCCCTTTCTGACTTCCTTCCCGCAGCATGGCTTGACGGGTGAGTGAAGCCCCTGCATAGCTTCTCATTGCAAAACCAAGCCAGGAATTCTCGCTGCGGCCACAGCGCATGGAGATTTGCATGCAACAGCCATGGTCGCTCTTCTTGTGCCTTCTTTTTTATCGGTTCTCTGGGTGTCCAAGCCAGACATGTGCCTTTTTGTTTTTCGGTTCTCGTGTTGCAAGTGGGGGACACTCGGGGGGCGCATTTTGTTCGTATGCCCGAAATCATGTTGCAGCTCGGGGCGGCCTAGCTTCATCCCTCCTTGTTCCAAGTGGAGCAAGAAGAGCCAGCATATTTTTATCAGCTTTGAATTGAAGTATGTAGTCCCCAACCGCCAGTAACCTTTTTTTTCTGTTGTTGTTAGAGATGTTTCCCTTTAAACGCAGACTGCGCAAAAGGGAGGTCCTTTGTGATTCGCAATCGATGCGTGCCAGGGACAATCCAGAGCTTCAAAGCGCCATTGATCGATCCGGCACCATTCAAGCGGAATTGTCGAAGCACGGATCATGAATGTGAGAAAATATAGATTTGATTTTGCAATATGCTGCGACAATCGGCTTTCGGAAGATACAGAAGAAACTATTATCATAGAAATTATTCAATAATTATTAACTGTGTTGTAAATTACTGAGTCAGGTCTAGCAGGCCTGGGTGGTCAGTCAATCATTACTAATGTCAGTGCCAACCACTCCAATTTTGGCTCAAGGGAGTTGACCGAAAATTGCCTGGTTTGATTTTTAGGGGGGAATTTGACCGGCTTCTCCTAGAAATTGGGCCGGTTTTTAGTGGCTTCTACTATACTTTGTTATGCACGAGTGACCTGTATAGCAGGTACTCATGTGGCGTGTGTCGAGCACTCTGTGCTCAAGAGACCACCCAGGAGCGGGCGCTGTGGAGAGCTGCGTCATGCTGGGGAATTTTATGGCGAACCCCTGCCTGGGTTTCAGGAGTTCCCGCAGATGCGATGGATCCCACGCATTACGGAAGACGGCCTTAGGTGTAACAGGCTTCGGGGAGGTTTCCAGTTCGCCTGGGTGGGGTTGTGGTGCCGTAAAGAGGCGCTTGTGCCCGCAGGAGCTTGGGAAATCTATCATGGCAGCGCCTCGCGGGTTGCAGCAGCTGACCTGGCCGAGTTGGATGCCCGCATGGTGGCGGCGAGCGTGAGTTCGGGGACCGCGGTTCATCGAGCGGACAACGTGAACGTCCTTTCAGCAATGTGGGACTGTCGCCGCTGTGGTCTTATCTACATACCACACCCCATTCTGGCACAAACTCAGCTGGCCTGGCGCCACGTCCACACATCGTAAATCCTGCCCAGATCTTGGCGATGAACGTCTCTATGTGGGCAACTCTAGAGCCTCATCCGGGGCTGCCCACATGCTGCCGCTGTTTGACGGCTGCTGACCCTGCACATCCAACACGTCAAAAGACGCCTTGCTCTCGGAAGCTAGCCGCGGCATCCACCTTTGCTGCCAGCCCGCTGTCAAACGAGCTTGTTGTTTGGCCTCAACGAAGCCCCGAAAATGCAAATCGTGGTCCAGGCCTTGTCCAGCGCTGCTTTGATTCGCTTGGCCGGGTCAAGCCCGCACGATGGAAGGGCAGGCTGGGATGGTCCAGCAGAAGCCATCCCTTGTACCCTTGATGCGTATTGCGCATCTGCCTGCTCTTGGACAGCTTCGTCTAGCGTTGGGGGGCTCCACCTGCAGGGCCGGGCGCCCCGCCGAGCTGGCGTGCCCTCGTGGCTGTTGATGTCGAAGTGCTCCACAGACGAGAGTGGGTGTGCTTCACTTGACCAAGTTCTCCGCCACTGAGTCACTGCTGCGCTGCGTGGCGGGCGATCAACCCCTATTTCCTCGGTCGGGGGTTTAGGATGGTTTTGCCTTGACACGGTCTCCTCCCGCAATCTGCGCATCCTCGATGCGTTGAAACGCGTAGGTTAGATCTTTGTCGCAACGGCCATCCTGCTTGCGCCAGGCTCATGCCCCTGCAGCGTGAAGCCACCAGCCTCGTACCTGCCCCGGTGTCGGTCCGCCAGAGCCAGAACTCGGATCGTAGTTCACGAAGTGGATCCAGCATCCTGGAAATCGCAACAGCAGATGGTGTGGCGCGCGGCGACACAGGTGTTGAACCACAATGTGAATGGTACCAACCGGTAGAGATAGAAAAGGAGGAAGGAAAAGGGAAGCTCCGCAGGATTAAGAGTGTGCCGTAGCGTATGTCTGAACATAGAATGTATTGCTGAAGCGGGTCTGGCAGGCTTTGGTGTTTAGTCCATCATTACTCAACCACGCCAATTTGCGCGTGGAATAGTTTGTGCGCCACCATGCAGATGTGAATCTGCATAGGGGTTAGCCCCCCCAAGGCAGTAATTAGCGAACTGCCTGGTCGAACGCAGGTGACACAGGTTTTGAACTACGCTGTGAATCGTACCAGCTGGTTGAGACAGAAAAGGAGGAAGGAAAAGGGAAGCTCCAGCGGCTAAGAGTATGCCCTAGCGTATGTCTGAGGGTGCACTGAATATAGAAAAGTATTTGGAGTAGCTATTACTATTACAATGCAAAATACAAATACGCATATATCATACATATCATGTTTGATAGCGCGAGAGATCCATATGGTATTGTGCGCGTTGTTCATAATGTTTGAACTTGGTGAGCTGCAATGATAGAAGTAGTTGATAACAAACCCATTTTGATTTATCCGTGTGGTTGGTTAGTATAGTTGCTGTTTAAAGTTGGAACGCATGCATGTGGTTTATTTGCTTAAATATTAGATTACTGATTTTTATGTTAAATATAGTTGAGCTAAATGTTTCGAGTTTCCAGACTAGCATGGCATGAGCTTCGCACTGCGCGCTCTTCTAACGCGGGCGGGCCAGGGCTGGCCCCCAAACAAAAACATGGAGTTGGTAGCTGCGCGGAAGCAGTGATGCGAAAGGCGCAGGCAACCCCCTCCCCTCAAGGCTTCCGCAACAAGAGCTCAGCTTGCAAGAGCGCCGCCCCAAAGCTCAGGGAAGCGAAAGCCGTGAACCTTGACATGCAACACTTCCACGTTTCGGCTGCTGATTTGGGCCATGTTCCTGCAAGGTGACCGGGCCCCTGGTGCCAATTGGGTTGTTGTGTGTGGTTGACGAGCATCATCTATTTGGTATGATGCGCATAGCATGACATGAAGTACTGCTGCTGAAATAAGTATCCCCCTGCATGATCTACCTTGTTTGCGTCATTTGTACCATTTGCAAGCACACATAGCTTGTACGTCCCACTGTGTCACCTTTGTCCGTGCTATGTCACATCTACAAGAAACAAGTGCCTCTTGCTGGCCCACTTCTACTAAAATCCCATTTCAATCTTATTTGACCATAACTCGAAAGGAAATCATCTTATCTGCCTGAATTATTATACAACCAAAGTCATATTTAGAAAGCGTTTGCGTTTTTCACCCGTCATTCAAACAGAACAACTTCTCAGGCGTTCTTCTTATTCTGCTCAAATTCTAATAGTCCTCATCAGAGTCTTATTTAGCATAAGGAGCCTTGCAAGGAGCTTTGTTCACCTGCAGGTCATTGCATACAATTCCTGGCTGTGTTCTGCTCCTGTAAATGTAGATCAAGCCCACTCTTTTCTAGGATAGGACTCATGAGAAGGTTCCATTGCTATTCACTTGCAATGCAAACTCCAGATTAATTGCAACATATTATTTTGAGACAGGAACAATATTTTACTTCAGTTATAGTTGAACTTCCAACTAGATTATGTTTGTTAAACTTTACCAAAACAATTTATTGTAAACGCTTTGTGTTGCCCGCCTCGGCCAGTCCGCTTGTGGCTGGCTTTGAGGTACACACCATGCTTTAGTTGCCTTGAAGTCTTGTGTGAAAGCCAAGCATGGAGAGCAAGACCCCCACATGAAAGACTGGAATTTCCACATCACGGCTGCCGCATTGGCCGAGAGCGCCACGAGTGCCCGAAGAAAGCAGCAGGAACAGCAAGATTGCCACCGAGCCGGGTGCGATGCCATTTGCACGTCACGGACACCTTGAAAACGCTAAGCACTGGGAACAACACCGCCACGACGGTGCCGGTGTCTGGCTGGGGGCGCCGGACAAATGGAGAGCAAGACTGCCGCATGACCGAGCTGGGGCGCCGGAGTCGACCTGCAAGCGCCGGAGCCCAGCTGGGGCCGTCGGAGGGCGGCGTTTGCGCGTCACGTTGTGCGAAAGCGACTGGGAACAGCATCCAGTAGGAGTCTCTTGCGGAGTAGGCTGGATTCTGGTGGCTAGGCTGCTGCAGGGAACAACTGCCTCAGCAATGCCTCGCTGCGGTCGGGATATCGCGCGTGTCAAAACATGAAAAATATGCTTCACAATGCGCAAGGGCTTATCACAAGAAAGCACGGTACACAATGCATGTTGTTTTGCATGCCCAACTTGACGTGGAATGTCCCCACAAACCAGAAGCCGGCCAAGAGTTTTACACACACACGCACACATTCATGATGTTGCATTTTAAACATCAGTCTCTTCATCTCTTTGTCTTCCTCTCTTTCTCTCTTTCTCTTTCTCCCTGTCTTTTTCTCTCTATCGCCGCACGCGCGTGCTTCTTGTGCAAGTTCTTCCCTGGGCTTCTGTCAGGGAGCTTGCTTTCTCGACGTGCTTTGAGCCCGGCAGGCTTTGGGTGAGCGTGCGTCATTTCAATTTGGGGCATGTGTGCCCGTTTAGCCGTCTTGGACCGAAATTTCACGTTCGGAATCCTGGAGCTGGGGTGCTGTTGCTCGGAGCGCACGTTGTGCGTCAGTCTCGGGCTTTGCTGCGCATGGGCTGCAGTGAGCCTGACCAGTGCGGACGCTGGCGGGCTGGAAAGGCCATTGACGTGGGGAGAAGTGCCTCAGGTGGCAGCAACAAGAGGGCGGCGGCCGCGTTTGCGGCGACCACCGTCAGCGCCCTCCGCGTCGGCAGCGGCGACAGGTCCGCAACCGCGCTGCTCAGCGTCTGCGGCCGCAGCCGGGGCCGCCTGTAAATCGGTGCCGCTGCAGGTTCCCAATGTGTTGTTTCAAGGGGGGTTGAACTGTGTTGATCGAAGAGTGTGAGGAAAAGAAAAAGAAGCTGTGCTTTTTGTTGACAACATCAAGATGAAATTATCGGTTACAGCGCCTACCACGGAAGTTCCTAGATTCTTGGCTAGCACTCACTTCCTTTTGCTGCGTCAATTGAGGGGCCTCAGGAATTGGCTTAATCAGTCCTAGGAGCATGCGGTTCGGTTGATTTCTAAGACAAACTCTTGACTACGGCACCAGCGCGTTCCCAATACTCGTCCACATCTGCACAGGTCCGGGTTTTCTTGCTGGCCCAAGCTTTCACCAATGGGTCACACATGTCGCTGTTGGGCTTGACATGCGTGCGGAGAAAAAGAAACGAGAAAGACGGAAGGAGGGGAAAGACCAAAGCAAAGAGGTCGTTTGATGCTAGGTGTGTCACATTGCCCGCCGCAATGCAGAGGGCTATGTGGAGCATCGCGATGCCGGCATGACCTGCGCTCAGTGCCACGCGATGATCATGAGCAGGGCAGCCTGAAAGGACCACCACCAGTAGGCAAATTCCCATGCTGGAGTGCCAACAAATGGATGACAGCGGCGGCGCGAGAATACGAATGGATGCTCTCAGGACAGCGCCGCAAGAGTACTGATGGCGCGAGGGGGTGCCGAGCACACACGCCTGGAGCTGAAACCAAGTGCCATTTGTTCATAAGCAGCGGGATGTCAAGAGCTTTTTGTATGTGATTGGTTTCTGAACCATGACTGGATGCAAGCAGCTGAGCGTGTTGAAATGAGCTATTTTCATCCCCCGCCTTCTTCAAGCCGCCTGCCGAGCAAACCTCTCCCAACCAGACCCTTTCACGCGCAGCAAAAGCGCAGCCACACACGGGAACAGCTATGAAAGGAAGAGACAATTTCACCTCGGCAAAACGACAGCTAAGGTTGTTAGTGCACAACCCACGAGACATCTCCACACAATCTGGCAAAGTAGGGAGGCCAAAGAAAGGTGGTGTTCGTGCTGGTTTCCTTTTGAATAAGCCTCAAAAAGAGCATCCTCAAGCAGCGCTGATACACTTCCTCTCGTGCGCATCATGGCGATTGCTCGTTTGCGCGGCCGCTCAATCAATCATTTTCATGGGGGCGCCCTAATGTTGACCCAGGATGAGTAAACCCGTCCCATTAGTAGGGGGGTGTTTCCTCCAAAAGTTGTCTGAATCCCCACCAAAAGGGGCCTATTAATCAACCAGGGGTTAACATTATGTTCAGGTAGTGACAGCTTTGAAGGTCTGAGAAGCCTAGAGGAGCCCGCCTGTTTTGAGGCGATCTTGGAAACGCACCCAACAAAAGGACGTCCGCAAAAGCCCACATGGACGCGCTTTGCTTCTCATCGCTGGGTTTGATGCTTCTGGGCCACCCGTCGTCAAGTTAAACCCAATACCGGTTGCGACGGTGAAGCCGGAGGGCGGGAGCTTCAAAAATGTACAGCATTAGTTAGGTTGTCTGTTTTGTCACTACGGTTCTCTTCTTCTGTCCTTTCCTTGCTTCCGCTTGTTTGTTTTCTTCCTCCCTTCCTTTCTTTATTCCTTTTGTATCTTTGCTTCTTTCCTTCCTTCCTTCCTTCCTTCCTTCCTTCCTTCCTTCCTTCCTTCCTTCCTTCCTTCCTTCCTTCCTTCCTTTCTTCCAATGCTTTGATTTCCTTGCATCCCCTTCTCTTCCCTTCCTTTCCTCCCTTCCTTCTGTTTTTGTCTAGTCCGATCTGTCGAACTTTCTATTTGTTTGTCTACCTACCTACTTATCTACCAATCTACCTACCTACCTATCCACCTGTATCTGTCTGTCTATCTCCTTCTGGCTATCCATTTGTCCGTCTATCTATCTCTGTGTCTACCTATCTAAGTATCTCTTTCTGTCCATGTGTTTATTAATTCTGTCTATCGGTTTATGCACGTCTGTGTTTATTTCTTATTACGTTTGTGTATTTGTTGTATATGTGTCTGTCTGCCTCTCCATCTAATTTTGCTTGTCTATTGATCTACTTCTCCCCGTATGGCATAGCTCACTATCTATTTACCTGTCTGTCTATCTATCTATCAATCTCTGTATCGGTGTATCGATTGATCTATTTGTTTATGTATCTAGCTTTCTCTTTCTCACTCTCTCTCTCTTTCTCTTTCTCTCTTTCTATCTTTTTCTCTGTCTCGCTCTCTTTCTTTCTCGCTCTCTCTTTCTGACTCACTCACTCACTCACTCACTCACTCACTCACTCACTCACTCTCTCTCTCTCTCTCTCTCTGTTTATTCATTTTCCCTCCATCCCGATCTATCCATCTTTCTTTCTATCTACCTCGCTGTATCTATCTCTAGCTACCTATCTACTAATACCTACTATGTGTCTATCTATACCTATTTGTCTATCTAACTATTTGTCTATCGCTCTGTCGGAAAGGTTTATCGCGCTTGACCTTGCAAAATTGTTGCGCCTGCCACGAAACCCACACCTCTCTAAAGTGCTGCGCCTGCCACGAAATCCGGCTTCGCCTGCCACAAAACCTGCACCTTGCAAAAGTGCTGCTCCTGCCCATAAAATTACTTAACACCCTGTTTCTAGATGGCCTCAGGAAAGCCAGCCGCTCATTTGCGGTACTCCTTTGAATGAGTCCATTTTCTGCCGACCATTTAATAGGGTGTGAACCTCTAATATGCGTCAGCCATGGCAAGGGAAAATGCAGTCGGGTTGAGGAAACATGCATCAGCGGGTCGGGCGGTGTCAGCGTATGTCAGCAGGAGGGAATGCAGACCTTGCGTGCCAACACGTTGAGAGGCCCAATCTAAGCTAATCTGAGATGCGGGGCTGAAGGGTTCCCAGTTCCCTAAACGTCAGTTCCTGAGTTCATGAACTTATTTTTTGGGGGAAGACCATTCTAGTGGTAAATATAAAGTTTGTACTTTTTTGGGGCCATCCACTCAGCAAGTGAGAAACAGAACGCGGAATTGTGGAGGTTCGGCCGACGGAGGCCGACGCTTCTGGAAGATGAATTTGGAGAGGCGTGATGTTTACCACAAGCCACGAGGAACTTCCCATTTCCCAGTGCCAAAGCCTTTGTTGGCTGATTTGAGACCCTTTGTCAGGTCATGGGTTCGGACCCGGCGGTGGAGCTGGAGGCTATGGGTGGAAAAATGTTGAGTCAGCATATAGGGTTCCAGCTTGCACGCTGACCAACACAGGACGTTTATATGGGGCAATGTGAATTTGGCCATCCGCGCCCCAATTCTCAGGGTTGGGCCTTGCTTAGATGAAACAAATCCGCCTCGCCGGCTTCTGAGTTGTTTGCTAAAAGTCCAGGGTAAACATGCCAATCATTTGTGTGGTGGCTTCCTGGAGGATTCTCTCATGTGACCCCCCCACATGGTTCTGCTCCTGCATGTCATCAAATGTCCAACGCAACTCAAATGGAGGTTTGCTTGGACAATCCTTTAAAACCGATTCTCACTTTGGGGTTGAAGCTCAAGGTGAGCCGCAATCAGAAACCGGCAGGTGGTGTGTAGCAGGGCCCAAAAGCATCAACCTACGTACATGCAGATACTCATGTATGGGTTTCCGTACACATGTGGTGTTGATTGTGTTTCAAATGGATTCATTGACGTGGGCCGTTTTGGGGGCTAGTTCAAAACATTTTCTCGTGGGGGCATTGTCTTATTACGGTCCCGCGTCAGTTTTCAGACCTTCAACTTTGCTGACCATGTTTCTTGGGGGTCCAAAAGCTGTGAAAGGACTGCGCTTTTTCAAAGTATGGATCTGGTTGGGTAACTTGATTCTCAGTCCGCCGACATTGTCCTCTCCCTTTTCTCCTTCTTCCTCTCTCCCTTATCTTTCTCGTGTGTTCTCTCCCTCCCTCTGCTCCCATCCTCCCCATCCCCCCAAGCCTCTCTCTCTTCAATCTCCCTCTCTCTCTCTCTCTCTCGCTGTCTCTGGTTCTCTGTCTCTTTCTGTCTCCCTGCTCTGTGTTTCTGTGTTTGTCTGTCTCTTTCTATCTCCCTGCTCTGTCTTTCTGTGTCTCTCTTTCTCAGTCTCTCTCCTTCTCTCTCTTTCTCTCTCTCTCTCTATCTCTCTCTCTCTCTCTCTGTCTGCTCTTTCTCTTCTATTTCTCTGATTCTGGCTCTGTCGCTGGCTCTGTCTCTGTCTCTCTCTCTCTCTCTCTCTTTCTCACTCTCTGTGTCTCTCTCTCTCTCTCTCTCTCTCTCTCTCTCTCTCTCTCTTCCTCTCTCTCTCCCGCTCTCTCTGTCTCTCTCTCTCTCTCTCTCTGTCTCTCTCTCTCTCTCTCTCTCTCTGTCTCTCTCTCTCTCTCTCTCTCTCTCTCTCTCTCTCTCTCTCTCTCTCTCTCTCTCTCTCTCTCTCTCTCTGCATTGCAGCGTCACGTCCCCCCTGAGTTGCCGCGATGTCCGGGCACTGCCCCTGCATGACCCTGAGCTGTCATCTCGCTACTGGCTTTCCCCTTGATTTCCCCTTCATGTCTTTTTTCACGTTTTCCATGATGTCCGGGTCCTGTCCCTTCTATGCCTTCAACTCCCCCTTCATGTCCCTGACATTTTCTCGGTATGTCCGCTTCATTTTCCATGTATGTCCCGTTCTTTCGTTGCGAGTCATTTCCCTACATCTCCCGTCGTGCCGATTGGTTTCCTTGTGCTTTGTTTCCCTTTCATTCTCCACAACTTTCGATCTAGAAGGAGCAGTTGATTGCCTGATGGATCCTTTTTCTGGCAACAATGCTAAGAATCGACAAGTTCATGGAGCACTGTCTCTTCATGTAGATGATCTTCTTATGACGGGGGATGACGTGTTCGAGAAGGAAATCATGGGACGACTTCGGAAGGATTTTCAGGTTGGTTCCGAGGACAAAAATGATTGCCTCTTCGTAGGACAGCGCATCCACTGGAAGCAAGATGACAAGCACGGTTGGTACATCAATGTTCATCAGAACGTTGCCATCGACGAACTGCAGGAGATCACTTTTGACAAACACCTGAAGGACGACACTCCTCTTACTCCACAAATGCATACTGCATACAGAAGTGTCCTAGGTCAGATCAACTGGTTACAGTCGCGAACGCAATTCCGCATTGGTTATCAATTCTCAAGGTGTGCATCCAAGGCATCATCACCAACCATGGAGGACGTTCGCGCCATTAATAAGACAGTCAGAACCATCAAAAGCATCCCGCTTGGCATGAGATTCTGGCCCCTTCGTGGCAAGACACGCATAGTTGGCTATCCAGATGCATCCTATCGCAACAACGAGGATAAGTCATCCCAACGTGCGCATGTTATTTTTCTTGCAGAACAAAGAGATCTTCGCCAGGGCTCATCGAACTCGAGAGGCTCACTGGTCGACTATGAGACGCACAAGATCACCGCCACAACCATGTCCACTACTGTTGCAGAGTTGCATGGACTAATGCGTTGTTACGGTTCAGCATTATTTCTTCGCGGTCTCTGGTCAGACATAACGGGCGAAATTGCAGATGTACACATCCGCACTGATGCGAACAATCTTGTCACCACAGCATCCACAACACATCAACCGGAACAGAAAGAAACAATGCATTTGATCCAGATGTTGAGAAAGGAAAGCAACAGTGGACAGATGCACGACCTTGCACATGTACGAAGTGAAGATTGTCTGGCAGATTCGCTGACCAAGCATTCAGCTAAAGCAGACGAGCTCATCAAGGCCGTCCTCACCGGCAATCTCTTGAATGTAGATGCACATCCACCCTTTCCGTACCATGTTGCAGAACAAGGCATTCTTGGTTGAGTGGCTAGCACACAACACGAAGCACGGACCCGACATCATTGCCTTTGCAGGAGTCGGTATAGCAGAATCCATGTTTGCTTATTGGGGAACCTGGGCATGATCCGCATGTCCACGAATTCTGATGCATGAGTTTTTCAGTTTTGCATATTTTCAATTCCTCAATTCCGTGATGCGCGTGTTTGCACTTGACCCATTTTGAATCTCAAGAAATATGTGTCTGCCTCCGCAGCCACTTTCGGTTTACAACCAATCCGACCTTTGCAATCTTGTATGCTCGATCACCTCGTTGACATGCCCATCCTCAACCTGATGTTTGGACGATCCGGCGATGCGGCACCTGTGCCAAAGCCGATGATCAAGAGGCGGGCGTCACCATTGAAGGAATCCCCTGCTCGTGATGAGGAAGATGAGACATCCGATTGCCCCATGGAGCAAGTCGCTGATGAGAATCCATCCGCCTCTCAACAACCCGAGAATGTCAACATGGAGCAGGTTGATTATGATCGAGATTCCGATGACGATGATTCAGATGAAGAAGGGCATCCTCTCGCAGGAAGGCCTTTGTCAAAGGCGATGCCACATCCGAAACTTGTTCCAAAGTCACCGCCACCGACATTGAGGCTTGTCTCCAAGGTCAAGCCAGCACCACACCCTGGATGACGAGACGGAATCCGACAATCATCCTGGTGATCGACCTGCACTTCCAAGGCGACCAGTGATGCGGCCTGTTCTCACATCCAACGATCGGTGGTTTGTAACATATGGATCGGATACGAACATCAGCCTCCAGAAGGAATCCGTCCACCCAGGACCTTCCGGAAACTCAAAATTCCTGAGTTTTGTGCACGAGTACTACAAGGAATGCTCAACCATCCTCGATGTCAATCCGGACTTCCACTTCGTTCCTGAGCACGAGAGACCACATGGAGTTAAGGTATTCTGGTTGAAGGCAAGATTCAACGATTACTGGCATCCAACACTCCAAGGTGAAAGACCTCATGCAGAGAAGCAATACATGGACTTCATCAAGAAGGTCTACAGCATCTGCTGCTACACCAATGCTCAATCCGAAGTTTACGGAACCGACATCATCCCGATGGTATGCCACAACGGCAACATTGATCTCGAGAAGACCGTCCAGAATGTCGAAAAGGTTTGCAAATACTTCCGCATGGATCCATCCAAGGCGAATCAGATCACAGATCTCATCCTCTGGCGAATTGAGAGAATGAGCAGATCGTTTTCCGGATGTCTTCGACATGATCCAAGAATAAGGGATGCAAACGACAAGTGGAAATGGGTCCTGATGGATCCGTCGAGCTCTGTGACGCATTGACCTGCATCACACATGCCAGGAACTTCATTGGAAATAAGCCAGGACTTCTCTTGATGGCTATGTTCCCGAGCTATGGAAAATCACGTTTCGAAATTGCGTTTGTATTTCCATCCGTGGACGGGACATATAATGAGCGCAAGGCACGGGGAGAAATTGTTCCAAGGAATCGATGGATCGATAAGCTCAACACCAGATCCGCACAAAATGCACTCAGGCCCGATGGCAAGGAATTCTATGTTGATTCAGAGATGGAGGTCTATGTGAGATGCAACAGCGGACACACACGACAAGTCGATATCCAATCCTTGGGACGACCCCTGTACTCTGAGCAGAAAGAGCCTCATTACGACGAACCGGACTATGATCTACCAACGGAATCCATTCCGCCAAGTCCGCATCCGTCAAGATCCGAGGCGCCTCATGGAGATGAAAGCACAGCTCAGCCCAAGTACAGAATGCGAAGGCCGGCACCACCATCCGTTGAAGAAGAGAGAAAGATCAAGCCGTTCTCGAAGAAGCCCATCACATTCATGTTCCATGCAACCTATGGAAGTCAGCTCTACAGCATCATGGAGCACGGGCTCAAATCTGGGAAATCCCAGTCAAACCCTTCGGGGAGAATGCACGTCCACATGGCATGCATCGATGACGTCATCCTCGAAGACGATGAGTCAGAAGCCGCATTGACCCATGTGCCAGCAGGAAGAGATGCACTGTTGATCCTTGCATTTCTCAAGGACCAAGACTATGGCATCCGCCTCTCCGAAGAGAGAACAGCGTTGACAGACAAAACCATCGAGGCAAGAAACATTGTTGCAGCATTTGAACCTGATGGCAGCCTCATGGCGAGCAACAAGTGGATCATGAAGAAGCATCTCGATCATGAAGATTACGAGATGTACGACACCAAGATCCGCGAATTCGCCGATGCCTTCTTCAATTATGTGAATTCCACCAAGCACAACAAGGAAAAAGATACTTCCTCAGAGACCAAGAAGAGACGGCATTCCACCGATCAGGACTCCACTGAAGGAGAAATGATGGAACCCTCCGGGGAAAGATCCGTCAAGCCGAAAGGTCATCGTGGAATATCACAATTCAGAGAACCTAGATGAGTTCATCCAAGAACTCAAGGAAATCTATCTCGAAACAGATATGAACAAAAAGGACGCAGAGGAAGAGCTCGCGGGGACCAAGGAGGAACTCACCCGCTTCATGAACCAGTTCAACAAAGATCCAAGAAGAGCTCATCCCAATTTGACAGAGTGCGAGAGAGCCTCATTGGCACATGTCGATCCTGATGTCAATCCCGGTGAAGAAGAATTCTACTTCCCTCATCGAGGAGAATGTCCCACCATTGACGAGTACAAGCAAGCTCAACCAGGATCCGGATATCCGATCAAGCTACCGCTTGGATTGAAGAAGCTGTCACAAGATGACCCGAAAATCATCCGAGCCTATGCCGATATCCTGGGATCGCTGATGCAGCCGACTGACCGTCCTCCCGTGGACTATCTCAACATGCATGAGTTCACCTCATCCATAGCGATCAACATGCTTACCCTGAACCATGGAAACCTCACAAGGAATCCAAAGTTGGACAACAGGGAGGTGTACAACATGCCGATGAAGGATCGACCGATCGTCAAGATGATGATGCAGAACAGTGCACACATCTTATGCCTGAATGAAGCAGACGCATTCTTCAGTCCGAATGATGAGAAATCCAGGGAGCTCATCAAGACGTTCATCCGATACGGTTACAAGGGCATCGTGATCAAGCAATGGTCATCCAGACCGATCGCATGCTTTGTCCGCGGCGGACCCTCTGCACGAGTGGAACTTCTGGCAAGACACATTTCCACCAGGAGCCAGAATTGGGGAACCACATTCGGAATGTTCAGATGTTTCTTCGGAACTAAAGGAGATGGCACTGATCCCGAATACGAAATTCCGACCTCGGATTGCTTGGCAACCACAGGAACATCCATGTTTACTGAACCCAAGAAGTACATTGGATCGAGATTGCCAGCACGCACCATTGTCCAAGGACATGGCCGAGACAAGGAGATCGTCGTTCTCCACATCGAGCAGAGTGATGAGTTTCGTGGCCTGATCCCGAAATCATCCGACAAGTCATTCCACGAGTATGACGACCGCCACATAACGAGGGCAGATCTACCATTCGCAACTATTGCAGTCTTCCACATCCATATTTCGCCATGGAGCAGCAAAGGAAGATCTTCAGAATGAAATCATGCCGCTCGTGACCTTGTACCGACGCGATGCGATCACCGGAGACGCCAACAAATCAGCGAACACCTACAGCAAACTCCAGCACGTCTACAATCCGACCAACGGTCTCGTGAACATCCTCATGAGAGCATATCAGAGACTGTGGAATGCAACGAAGAATTTGCCACTCGTGGACAGAATGGAGTATGCAATGGAGACTTCGTGCACCCTGAAATGCATTGTCCGTCATCACCTGTACATGAAATGCGGATCAGGATTTGATCGAACCTTCCCAGATGTGATGATGACTATCGTATTTGGATGGGGCAAAACGAACATCCAGCAGGATTTCCGGAAGGACGAGATGAGCGGTATGGATGATGAACAACTGGAATTCATGCGGAACCATCCAACCAAGGCCATATTCGATTACCAGGTCTCATCCGCAGAGCGCTACGAGCACGTGAACAATGAAATGTTCATGGCTCGCAGGACTCCGACTCCCACAGTCCTCTCGTGGTTTACATCCGCAGCAAATCTGCAACCAGTAAACGCAGCTCTGAGAGATACCAGGATTGCATCAAGAAGAAGTAATCATCCTGGACCACGCAGGAGTACAAGGACTACAACAAGCAGTGGGGACATCAGAAGCACTGGAAGGACTATAGCACTTCGACCTGGAATGATTATGGGGACCATGGCAGTCAATCCGACAGCAGCCGCCGATGGTATCGTCGATCCGACTGACCATGAAGATACGTTCAGCACCACGAACAATCCAGATGATTGATCCTCCTCGTCTACAAGACTATACCATGAGTGAGAGATCAATAGTTTCACAATTGTTCCGCGTGTACATAGCGTTGTACATCACCCTTTGATACATTTAGGTATCCAAAAAGAAGCAGTACATAGTGTTTCCCATTTCGAAGGCCAAGACATTTCATCCAAGCAGAAAAAGGATGAATCCGGCACTTTTAATCACATGGCTACGGCACACATCAAGGCTACGGTCAAAGGCCATGAAGCCAATAGTATTTCATACTTTGTGCTGGAGATCAAAAGAAATTTGTGTCTGTTTTGTGTTCTGTTTTTCAGACCATTGATCTCCCGCAACATTTGGCTCAAGGGCCCCTTTTGCATAATCACGACCATCCGAGCGTGAGGACAAAAGAGCCATTGCAGGCCGCTTACAGGATTATCCACAAGACAATCCACCAGGGACAATCCATCCTCCAATCATCCATTACTGGCATATTGGACTCTCTCCGGAATAGAGTCAGGGACCTACAACAGGGTTCCAGTTCCCTCCGGGGATAGGCACCTGGGGCAGTGGGCCTCACCCCCCCCCCCCACGTATCAGACGTCGGGGGGGGGGGGTTAGGGGGGGGGTTATCCTCTATCCTCTCTTAGGTGTCCGACACGCCGAGCAATGTCGGCGGATAAGTTCAGCATTGAATGTTGTATGACCAAGCCGTTTCGGGCGTGTTTCTTCATTGATAGTAGTTCTAATATGAAGTATTATGAAATATGCATGCGGTACGTCATAACATAGTAAGCTCTAACACAATAGAGCACACCATGAGGCACGATCATGTCTCAAATGAACTAAATGCAATCATAATTGCTCACTCCATATGAAACCTGTAGCTCACCCACGTCGTTTCTTATTATGATTATTTGCGTAGTTGTAAGCTATGATTGCTTTTGATAGTTGAGTTGCTTTTAACACAAACTTAATTTAGATCCATTGGGAATTAGAACTCGGCGTATAATATGTTTGTTCTGTTGACATTGAAGGAAGGAACACACAAACCGTGTTTTGGCATTTGTGTACATGTTGTTAAACTTTGTTGCTGATTGAAATTGCATTGCCCTATAATGTTGATACCTGCAATTTGAAACTTGTATTTCCCCAAACAGGGGTTCTAGGGAAAATGTGACGCTGGCTCCATGTGTTTTGCAGTTGTCTTCCTGCCTTCCAGTCTCTCCGGTCAGATGCCATGTTAGTTTTCGGCGTAGCACGGCCAGTTGGCATTTTTGTTTCTGCTGACAGCCCTCAACAGGGAGAATGGGAAAAACCAATTGAACCTGGCTCTTTGCAAATTTTGTGGCTGACCGATAGGGGCAGGTTGCGTGTGCGACGCCTGGAGATGGCCATTCGCTGTTGCAATAGGCTGGTGTGTTTTTCCAATAGACGTATGCTGCCTGGAGATCTGTTGCAATAGGCTGGTGTACAATAGAAGTATGCTATGCCATGCTATGCCAAGTTGATTTGTGGCGAAAGGAAACCTCTGCATTGCCAAGGCTGCAAAGCGCACGCCGATTTACGAGTGCCAAGCTTGAGGCGGGCCGAATCGTGAGGTGACTTGCAGGGCTGGCCCGAAGGTGTCAGCCAAACATGGCGGCGCTTTGCCACTTGGCTGTGGGTCAAAACCAATGAGGTCGCATTTTGGGGTAGGTGCACCACCCATCTTAGCCTATTCTAGTGGGGATTTGGGATGTTCACTGGGGGTACGGGATTTTGACTCATGGCCACTTTGGCAAACGCAAGAGGCAAACATTATGAGAACACACCAAGCTTGCTACAAACACAAGGGCGCAACCCGATTTTCTTGCTTTAGCTTCCGAGGCAGTGCAGTTTCAGCTGGCAGGACCTGGCTGGGTAGCCTTCGCGGCCACGCGCGGGAGGGAGGTCTGTGACGGCCCTGGATTTTCGGTTGGGCCGCCAGTTGCGCAGTGTTTTGCGCGGAAACACTGCCTGCAGGTCTATGCTATGCCACAGCAATCTGACAGCAATCTGACAGGCTGCTGCACTCCCTTAAAAGAATCCCAGTTGCTCAGTGGTGTCCCTGTTCCTTAGATTATTTTTCTTTTTGAGAAGGGATGATCTCTTTAAACTCAACCAACCAAAACAGGATGCCGATTCTGTTTCCCCCTAGAAATCCACTGGGCATCTGAGGAATCATTTGCTGCCTGTGAGTCTTCATTGCCCAAGCTGCGAGTCAGCTCGCCAGCGATTCGGGCTGCTGCTGCGCCGCGTTCCACTTGGCAAACCAGATGCTGTCTCAACAAACGTCGTTTTGTTTTTGTGGTCCAGACACTCATGCTGGGCAAATATTTGGTGTCTTTTACAATTGCCCAAACAGTAAGAGCCAACATGCAGACATACTGTAGTGCCTTGAAAGGAAGAAACAGTTCCGGAAAAGATAAGAACGTGACACAGGAAACACATGTTTCAAAAGAAACAATAATCAAGACAAAACCGGAAAGCAACGCCCTGGTCACAGCCAACGTGTTGCTACGTTTTGGGGCCACAATAGTCTTGTTGTTTTGTTCTTTCAACATCGAGAACGCCCGACAGACCACAAGAATCCAATATTTCAAGGAGAATAGAGGGTAGCTCAGAGGTTTGCCTGACCGTTTTTCCAAAAACGCAGCCACGGCAGCCTTTTCGGGAGACCTCCACGGCGCCCCCTTGAAAGAGCGCTGCGCCAAGGTGGGCCGCGCGTTTGGACTTGCTGAACGCCAGGCGCGGCCCATGGCCCAGCCTCACGCTTTGGGCTTGGTGTTTTTGAGGTCTGCTCCACAAAGCCTCTTGCCCGTTTTCTAGCCACTGGGCATCTGAGTGGATATCTTCCATCGCAGTTTTCGCAGAAGCCTTCTAGAAACCCTCAGCTTTTAAGAACATATGCAAGGTTTGAGGTTTCTTTTTGGAATCCTGCCCCAGAGAGTTTCTAAGGGTATGACATTTGCTGGGCGGTTTTGTCAAACTCCCGTAGCACTCTGAGCCCGAGACGTCCAAATGGTCGCTGTACACAGGTGCGATTCAAATTCCTAGGGCTATTTACCAGGCTCGGGGGATTCGATTTTGTGAGCCAGCCTTTTGGCGCAGGACCCGAATGGACAACGCCAAAAGGACTGGTTAAATGGAAGCCAGCTCATCTGTGTGCCTTAGGTCGATGGCAATTTCAGAGAGAACTGCTGGTTGTGCTTTCTTTCTCCTCCCATTCTTTCCTGGATGTGTCTGTTGAGAGAATGCTTCGCGTAGATCACATGTGTTTTCTTCATCTTTGTCTTTGTCTTTCCCTTGTTCTATCTATCTCGATTTATCTATATCCATCCATTTGTCCACCTATCTGTCCCTGTAATTGCATCGACCGATCTACTGATCTATCTGTCAATACCTATCCATGTATCTCTCTTCATGCATTCACTCATTCGTTCGTTTGTTTGTTCGTTCGTTCATTCGTTCATTCGTTCATTATTTCATTTGTTCATTCGTTCATTCACTCATTCAATCATTCACTCATTCACTCATTCACACATTCACTCATCCATTCATTCAGCCATCCATCCATTCATTCACTCAGCGACTCACTCATTCACTCACTCGTTCATTCATTCACTCATTCATTCATTCATTCATTCGTTCGTTCATTCATTCATTCATTCATTCATTCATTCATTCATTCATTCATTCAGATTCATCAATACACTCATTCAGTCATTCACTCATTCACTCATTCACTCATTCACTCATTCACTCATTCACTCATTCAATCATTCATTCATTCATTCATTCATTCATTCATTCATTCATTCATTCATTCATTCATTCATTCATTCATTAATTCATTCATTCATTCATTCATTCATTGATTTATTGATTTATTGACTTATTGATTTATTGATTTGTTGATTTGTTGATTTGTTGATTAATTGATTAATTGATTCATTGATTCATTGATTCATTGATTCATTCATTCATTCATTCATTCATTCATTCATTCATTCATTCATTCATTGATTCATTCAGCCATCCATCCATTCATTCACTCAGCGACTCACTCATTCACTCACTCGTTCATTCACTCATTCATTCATTCATTCATTCATTCATTCATTCATTCATTCATTCATTCATTCATTGATTCATTGATTCATTGATTCATTGATTCATTGATTTATTGATTCATTGATTCATTGATTCATTGATTTATTGATTTATTGATTCATTCATTCATTCATTGATTCATTCATTCATGCATGCATTCATTCATTCATTCATTCAGTCATTCATTCATTCATTCATTCATTCAGTCATTCATTCATTCAGATTCATCAATACACTCATTCAGTCATTCACTCATTGTCACTCATTCATTCATGCATTCATTCATTCATTCAGTCATTTAGCCATTCAGTCTTTTAGTAATTGAATCAGCCAGCCTGTCTCAGTTTGTTTATTTGTTTGCCTTTGTCTGTCTGCCGCTGTCTGTCTGTCTGTCCCTCTGTCGGCCTTATCTGTTTCCCGCCTGACTTAATCTAATATGTCGATCCAAATATATTATATATATGTATATATATATACACATATATAATACATACATATATACGTATGTATGTGTTTATTTTGTCTTTATATGTTGCAATTCGATTGTTAGTTCCCCAACCAAGTTCATTCCAGCTCAAAGGGTGAAGCCCGTATATCTAGATGTTTACACAAATGCAAGGGCAAACAGTCACAGAAGCCCTGGGGTTGCCCGCAAGAGGACCTGATACTCTTCAATGTGACTGTTTTGGGTTCCTCGTTGAATAGGCAGTGTTATTTTGCCGGTAAACCATCCAGGCAAAAGACTGGAGTTTCCCCAGCTACATTAGAATAGGCTATGCTCAATCAAGTGCTGGAATCCGAGAGTAAGCCTTATCAATACTCAATTTGACAGGGCAATACTCAGCCAAGTACAAACTAAATGCAAGGAATTTGAGAGTAGGGCTTGGCAATACTGGCTTGGCAACGCTACGTTAAGTACTGCTCACTGGCAGTACTAAACTTAATTTGCTTGGAATGTGACAGTAAGGCTTGGCAATGCTAAGTTAAGACTTGGCAATACTAAAGTAAGCCAAGTCCCACTCAGACGCCTAGGATTTCGCGAAAAAGAGCTCGTTCCATTGTTGATCCTATCCCCTTCCGCTTTAGTTGCTGCCCGCGACACGCAAATTGCCTGGAAATGTCCTTCTCTGGGGATGCGTTTGACATGGAAAGATGTGCCCAAGGGAAGTTTGCCATGTTTTAGTTGGCACTTCTTGGCAGAACGATCGCTTGTTTACATTTTAGCGCCTGTGGTGCGCACGTGCCGGAACTCTGATGAAACTGGCTGCACTGTGACAGAACGGCTAGGTCGTTGGGCTATCATACTGTGAGTGGGCACTTGTCGTGTCGCAGTGCAATATGAAAGCATGAACTGCGCTGAACTTGGGCGCAACCGCGCAACCGGGCACAACCTGGAAAAGTGTTGCAACTTGCCGCCTCGAGATGCGCTTGACTTGCCGTTCTGCACCACAGAAGTGTTTTTCGTTTCAATACGTTTCCTGTTGAATTCAAAGGCCGGGCTTCCAGTCATGAGTCGGAAGTTGTGTTTCGAGCCGAATTTGAATGCTTGAGCATTTGGTCACAGCTCGGCCACTTTATGTGTGATGCACATTTTTCGGTAACAATTGGGATGTGCAGGTTTGGCCGTGACAAAAAGAACGAGTTCATGAATCTGGCGCTTTTGCTGTGAGGCCAACCTGTTTCAATTGCGACAAAAGGGAAACGAGCTGCTTTGTGTTTTTTTATTAGCTGGCGGAACCCCCAAAATGGTTTCGGTTTCCATTCTAGGATTTACTTTACAACCAACCTCTAACCCAAACAAAACAACGAAACCCTCCCCGCTGTGCTCAATGCTTAGGGTTTTACCCCCAAACGGCCCCCACAAAGCACACATGTCGAGGTGAGTGAACAGCAACAGCGCACGGAGCATCATGAGGCGCGGGGAAGAGATGTGGATTTGGGGAAGAACCAACGACTAACCGCCGGCCACTTACCACTGAAAGAGTTTGGGGTTTTGAGTTTCCGAAATTTGCGGACATCACATATTTTGAGGTTTCGCATGATGTCTTGGGTGTGTTTCTCAGTCCAATTTCAATGAAACCATTGCCGCCAGTTGTTGAGCAATGTGTCGTGTTCCTTGGATTGCCGCGTTGGGTCGCATGGTGGACCAGCTTGCTATGTGTGGCAGCCGCTGGCTCAACAGTCTTGCAGCAGTTTGCGATATGCTTTTCATATTGAGAACTGTGGCGATTTTCGTCACCTTGGTGGTTGCGCTGGCCCTGCGACCAGAGAACTTGCACCTCGAAGAAGTCCAAGAAGTGACTCTTGGAGAATAATGCGATCAAGCACTGGACGTATCCAAAACCAACCAAAACCCCATGCAGTTGGTATAGTTACCCCAGTTTTTTTCAGACAGTCCCACTGCACTGATGTCGTAGTTATGGGGTAGTTCAGGGCATGTGCTTGGGCGTTTCTTTGGTTAATCGCTTTTTGTGTGCGGACAGTTTTCAGCTTGGCTCCACATTCCACACGCCGTTTCATCATGTTAGCTCATCATCGTGAAAATGGTGCTGCAATGCCAAACAAGATGGTTTGCTTCATAGGCTGGCGGCGCCAGCCTATTTGACCCACGCAGAAACAGCTGCGTTGTTCTTGCCTGGAAAAAATCAGTTGGCGGGGGGAACATCTCAAAAATTTGGTTTCCTTCCGACGCCTGCGTCATGTTTTACAGCTCAGGCGTTCGATGCCCTGAGGTTTGCGACAAACATGGACGTGACAACAAAACAACTCATGGTGAAATGCAACAGCCTGTTAAAGCTCCAAATCAGTGAAGGCTGCTAAGGGTGTGTGGCAGATTACGATCAAGATCTATAGTGAATGGCTGACCACACCTGATGTGAACATATGTGTTGTATTGAATGCTAGGTAGGTTGGTGGCAAGTTGTAAATATCTTGACTGGCCCCTATTCTATCCCTTACCCACCTGGCGTACGGTGTTGGATTCAGTCTTCAGCGGCAAACCAAACAAAGCGCCTTGGGCTTATGGCATATTTCCGGTCGTGGTTGACCTGAAAGATGGTTCTCTTTGGGGCATCCGTCACCCATACCAACAGCGCTACACTCGCAGTGTCCCATATCTTCTGTAATACACACCGGTCTGAAGCTGATAGAAGCAGGCGCCGAACTCCTTCGAACAATAGCTTGGAACTGTAAAACTTGTCCTGCGCGTAGCAGCTTTTGACTTGGCCGCCATCGGTCCAGCTTCCCGAGGAGCGAGTGCCCGGAAGTCTGCGCGGCTGTCCCCGAGGCGCCCGGGTCCTACGCGGCCCACGGCGCGGACGCGCGGACGCTGCAACATAAGCTGCAGCCGGGGGACACGTGCCTTGGCGGTGACAAGATGGCGGTAAACTGGCTCGGTTGGAGCTGGGGATATCCAAAAGTTGCTTTTAAAGAAGGAGCTGAGCTACCAAGAGTTCTGGAAGAACGTGGTAGCACATTGGAACTGTTGGTAGACCCTAAGCGCAAGAGGCTAGTGGTAGTCCAACAGCGGCAAGGACTGGCTGGAAAGTGTTAATGAGGGTGAAGAACGGTGGTTGTCCTGCAATAGTTTCTAGCCGCTAATCAGAATCATTTGGGATGCTGCTTGGCAGTGGTTGAGAATGATTCATGGTGAAGAAGGGAGGGTTGGACAATGGTAGCAAGCTATACCGTCGTTGTTCAGAAGTGGCGTATGTGCTGCTTGCTTGTACTGATCTGGCGCTTGTTGAGGTACTTTGCTGGCAGCACTTGCGATTTTTTCGTGGCAAACGCTAGCGTTGTGCCATGGATACCTCCGAAGGACTTGCGGGCGGTGGTGTGTCGAAGCATTGTTCACAGACACCTTCATGATACTGGACGTGTTTTTGGTGGTCTATAGTTCGGTTTCGGCCATGTTTGTTTCTGCCCCCTGGCCGCTAGGAGGACCCCGTGACAAAGTCTTACATCGCTGTCTACATCGACCCGCTGCTTCTTGGACCCGCGACAGAGGGTCAGCTGTGCGCAAGTAGGCTGCTCGGCCGCAGGGAGTCAGGAGATGTCAACGGGGCGTGCTGCCAACTTGGATACAGCAAGCGCCAAAGTATAGACTCACCCGCACTGGCCGCCATCGCGGGATATAGTGATGACACTGGACCATTGGATGAATCCATGAAGTCTCAGTGTGATGTCAGACAAGGTGGCCCATTCGTTGACAAATTCATACTGAGCCAGGCATGTCTCGCTAAATGTTGATATTTGTTTTCCAGATCACATACGAATTAGGGCCGCGTGGTGGACCTGCAAGCCGACTTGCAGGATGAATAGCGACGTTTTAGCACGGAACCCACCAATTTCGATGTTTAGCTTCGACCCACCATAGTGCTTGGGCCCAATTGAGACCTGGCGCCCGTGGGCCAAATCCAGCGCCCCAGGAACAGCGCGGCCACTTGTCTTTGCCAACTCAGAGGGCATCAAGCTCTGGGCGTCGCTTGGCTAAATTGGCTTGGGATGACTGCGGAGTAGCGCGCCAACCAGTCCAATCTTGAAAGAATCTGGAACCCCTGCAGTAAACTGAAGTTCTGTCCTTGGTGTGTGCGAGAGATGCGAAAACCACACCATTCCAGGGCTCTCGACGTCGCGCGAGGTGTTGGGGGCCCTTGCGTCGGTGCTCCCGGCCTCCAAAAGCTTGCTGGAGTTGCAGCTGGCGATGCAACGCCGCTGCCCCGCCCCAGTGCCCAACCTGTTGGCCGCGACGGTGCTCACGCTGCTGGCGCTGGTGGCACTGCTGTGCGCCGAGGCAGCCTGGAGTTGGCGGAAGGAAGATGAGGAGTTGGAGCAGAAGGCGGCCAAGTCGGATTTGATCCACATCAAGCCGGCTTTTCAAAGCTTCAAGAGTGGCATTGGCCGCCCGGACACATTGATCCAAGCCCTGAATTAGATCCACTTTGAAGATTCCTAACTTACTTGAGTCAGATGTGTTAGGAAGAGCAGGAAGTCTTTGTGGGACCTCAAAGTTCCAGAGAGGAATGACATGATTTCCGAAGACGTTTGCTTGAAGGGGCGGCGAGATGAAACCTACCGCAAACTTGAAATAGCCAAACCCGTAGGCTAAGTTATGCTTAAAAGTGAAATTCCTTTTACTAGCACATTCTGGTGTTTCCAGAAAGTCTGCGACCTAGGCTGGCTGCTTGGCTTTGTGACATCCTTGTCCGCCTTGCAGACTGGAGCTTTGCTGGTCGTGGAGAAGTCCTGCGATGTGGAAGCTGCTTGGATAAAAGGCCCCGGTTACGGGCCCAAATCGGGCCACCAAGGACCGCGAAGTCCATGTGTACGTTTATGGAGTTGCATGTTGGATACGGGAGTGGTTGACGCGTTGAGTCCGAAAGAACTGCTGGCGCTCAAAATTCCTCCCCCCGAAGTCTAAACACACCACGGTCAGCAATGCCGACTGAAATCAACGCAGTGAGGCTGCAGTTTGGCTTGTGGCGGCTATGCCGGCATTCTTGGCGCTGGCAGCTGCCGTGCATTTCACCTCTTTGCTTTGCAAGCAGCAGCTAGTGCACGCGTACCTTCAACATGGGCAAATGCTTGTCGATTTGCCTGCAACCATCTATCTTGACAAGCTTCTCTTCCTTGGCCTTATCGTCTACGGCTTGCTGGTCGTCTTCTCGCTGGGCTTGGCTCTGGCGGCCCTAGCTGTCCCAGCACTTGCCGGGCCTTGCTGGGCCTTGCTGCAGTCTATTAATGCGAGCCGTGACATTGAGAAAATGCAGCACCTCGTGCTGACGGATCTTGGCAAACTGGGCCAAGGATCCCACCAAATTCAGATGTTGCCGTGGGTCTCCATGCTGGACGCAGCTCGAGGTGGACGTTCAGATCTTGGAGACACTATGACATCTGATGCGAAGCCGCGTCCTTTCAGGCCAGGTGGCATCACTTGGCATCGGCACCACCTCCGGCGCCTGACTGGATCTTCAAGTGGCTTTTTGGTGATCCCGGGCTTCTTTGGCGTCCTTGCCACGTCGTGGATCATCTCGGCAGTCCACATGGCAAGCTACGCCTGTGCCAAAGGCGAACTGACACATCTGCGGCTGGCAAGCTCGGACGCAGTGGTCTTTCAGCCCTGGCAGCCAAAGTACAACGCGGCCATGGATGTGTCTTTCCAGCAGGTGGCCGTGCAGGCCATGTCTGCGCCACCCAGCACCAGAAGAATCTCTTTCACGCAGCCTATGAAGCCTTCAGAAGCGACCGGGACGGTCACCAGCTACAGCATCGTGCAGTCGTTCAGCGCCCCCACCGAAGAGATCCAACTCTCACATCGCATGGTGCCACGAGTTGCGACCATCACGGCGGCAAGACCGCAAAGTATGTTGTTTTTGTGTTTGTTTGTCGTGGAAAAAACCAATCTTCGGCAGAAAATGGCAACGGGTGACTTGAAGAGGTTCAACGTTCAAAGGTGCCTATAACCTGTCAAAAAGAACTATGGTTGCGATCTTTCTTGAGGATAGGGCATGGTAAGAATGTCTCAATTGGATTGGATTTGTTTTTTGGTTGATGCGCTCCGATCACGTTGCGATAGGTCGAGGGCCTACGCTCCTCCTTACCCACCACTCGCTATGAGATTCGCTTCTCACCGCTGGTCACCCTCCCCGTTCTCCTACAGCTTACTGCGCCCAATTTCGCCAAGAAAGTGGCGTGGTCCACTCTGCCAGGATCCATTCTGAGTGTTCCAGCAGGCTGGACCGCGCGGGCGTTTCGGCCGTAAAGTCTCCAATCATATTCGACAATTGTGATTTGCTTTGATAATATGACTTGACTTACACGAAATAGTTTGACGTGATAATGCTAAGACTACTGCACCAAACTTGCAATGATGACTCGGCATGATGAGTGACTATTCGAGTCAGTTTTGCCATCACGGCTTCCTTGTGTGCTCCCTGTATTCTGGTCCCATGGACGATAAGGTGAGTCTCTGTCACAATTCGCATGTCCAGCATTCATCAATTGGTCTTCAAGAAATGATTTTTTGACCACAGCTTGCATTGTCCGAATTTAATTTTCGACCCATTTGCCGTGTGTGCCACGAGTGGCATGAACGTGGTGAGGCCTCGAGGAGCTGCAAATCGCAGTCTTCCTTGCGGACTTCGTGGTGGGCGTCCCGGAAGCTGATCCGAAGAATGTCCCGGCAGAGACGCTTCTGTGGACAGGTTTTGAGGCCAAGACCAACCAGAGTTGCGCGGACAGCTGCCGCCGCCACCCAAACTGCTTAACATCCTACGATGGCCATGACGCCGGCTGCTTCTTTGCATTCGGAAATCGCAGCAGCTTGGAAAATGGCACGGGCCCGCCCTTCAGACCAGCGCACGGCAGGAGCGTCAGAGGATGGATGCAGGGGTGCCGTGCGGCAGAGCCCAGTCAAGACCACTGCGCAGTGCCGGCCGAGGCCCAAGACAGCCTGAAGTTCAACGGTTTCTTGCCAGATTGGAGGTCTATGAGTGCATCTCTCGTCTTCGAGCTTCACATCGAAGCTGGGGAGCAGGAACATGATGCAGAGGTCACTACCATTGAACTCCAGCAGGGGCCGCCAATTCCCATTGATGTCATTGGAGTTTTGGTTGGGGACAAGGAAGGCGGAAGCGCAATATTGCTGAAGAGCAATGCATTTGTGGACACTGACCGGAAGATCACTGTGGAAGTCTCCGAATACCAACCGCTTGAGTTGAAGAACCTCAGACTCTTGCTGTTGCCTATACTTCCCGATCATGCCCCTAGGCTTTGAAGAAGAAACGCATGCTTTCAATTTGTGCCTTTCTTGCCGTTCGAAATGTGTGGATTTAAAAGCACATATCTTTCAATATTCACGAGTAGTCTTTGTATAGGTCCAAGCAGCGCCCGCTGCCCATGACACAAGCCAAGGACTTTGAGGTTCATTGGGGTTCCTTGGCGCCAGCAGCAGCAGAAGACCAGAAGTACTTCGAGAACAGCGCGAAATGCCGCAGCCCCTTGCTGCGATCCCGCTACAAGGTGTGCGGCGCCCCGCTTCACGGCCAGCTGGATGACCAGCCCCGCAAATTTGAGCTGAATCCGCTAACTGGGCAACCGGAGCAAGCCATGACCTTTGAGGTTTGGCCAAAAAGTCCCGGCGGTTGGGACTTGAATTCTGCCCCGCACAAGGTCGACATCCGTTTTGTTGGTGTCGACAGCCCCATTGCCTGGGCTGCGCGACGAGAGGGTTGCTCCACTTTGGAGAATGTGTCTGCTGCGGTCGCCGCATCGGCGGATGCAGCATGCCACCTCCTCCGGAACTACACAGATCCCTGCCGTCCCCTTTGCCAGTTGATGGACAAGCAGAGTTTCGGAGGCCAGTGGCAGAGTGGCAACTTTCTAGCCCCGCTGTTGAGCGAAAGGGGCTTGGCGCAGGCCATGTCATGCCACCTCGAGGCTTGCAGGGAAAATTACACATGGAGTTTCAGAGATGGCATTTTTTTTCTGGTGGGACACAGCGCGCGAGCATCATCCAAAGCCATCCTCGAGGTGGCCTCCAAGCCAGGCGGGCTGGAGTTTGTCAAGAACCTACACCAGGGCTTCAAGGCAGAGGCGGAGGAGGGCGAGAAGGCAAAGAGGACATATGAGGAGGTGCTGCGGAGCTTTGCAACGGAAGTTTGGACCATCCCTTTTGATGCTGCGACCGTCGAAGCTTTGGCTAGCTTTTCAGAAACTATGCCAAAGTTGTTGTTGAAGTATTGGGTCACTTCGCGTGGCGCTCTGCCGGAGAATGTCACGGAGTTCCGCACTCTGCAGGCACTGCCAATGTGAAATGTTTCCTTGATAGCGCCGTGGACTTACAAGGTACGTATTGTGTACTGCATGTTGTGCTTTCCAGGACGCAGTAATACAGAGTACCTCACTGTCGGTTGGCCTCGACTATCAATCCGGGGCGTTGCTTCGAAGACCGCATAAATCATTTGACTGACCTTCCAGGTTTGTTGGGGTCATACTATGTGATGTTTCGTTCAGGCTTCCCTTGTTCCCGAGAGCAGGAAGCCAACAAGCTTTTTCGCACAATGAGCACACACACACACACACACCGACGCATCTCGCATCTATGCATCGCACATCAACCTTCTACTCGTCTCTTTTTTGCATGTACGCATTCTACATCTATACATCTTGCGTCTACACATCGCACATCTTTCACGTCCGCGCATCTCACATCTACATTGGCATCTCTCATTTACTTGTTGACCGCTAATCAGAGGCCTCAGGCTGCGCTGCGCTATTATTTGCCTGTCACCGAGTTGGATTAGCTCACGCATAGAAATTCAGAAGCGAAATGATTACCGCAATGTCGTGCAATGTCGCCATGGTTGATTCATCTTGTTGAGTTGGGTCGCAGTGTTGCACAGGCGGCCTTCGACCCCGTGACGGACCTGCGCTTGAGCCTGACCGACCCAGCGCAGCTGGAGCGGGTGGCCGCCGCAGTGCCGTTGGCCCGGAAGCTGAAAACATTGAAGCTCAACTGCCCTGGTGCCTGGCCTTTGCCGTGGCCCAACTGGTGCGGCGGGGAGCGGCTCGAGGTGCTTGACATGGTCAACTTCAATTTGCGACGGGCCTTCGAGGCGCCGAGGCAAGGCCACTGCCAAGGAGGGCTCGCTCACGGCCTCACCAACCTGGAAAGATTAGACCTCGACAACAATCAGACCCAAACGTTGCCCAAGGAGGTCTTCCAGCACCTCACCAAGCTGAAAGCGTTGCGGCTGAGCCACAATCAGATCCAAACGTTGCCCAAGGAGGTCTTCCAGCACCTCACCAACCTGGAAACGCTGCGCCTGAGCCACAATCAGATCCAAACGTTGCCCAAGGAGGTCTTCCAGAACCTCACCAACCTGGAAACGTTGGACCTGAGCAACAATCAGATCCAAACGTTGCCCAAAAAGGTCTTCCAGCACCTCACCAAGCTGAAAGCGTTGTACCTGATCAACAATCAGATCCAAACGTTGCCCAAGGAGGTCTTCCAGCACCTCACCAAGCTGGAGAAGTTGGACCTGGAGAATAATCAGATCAAGACATTGCCCAAGGAGGTCTTCCAGAACCTCACCAACCTGGAAACGTTGGACCTGAGCAACAATCAGATCCAAACGTTGCCCAAGGAGGTCTTCCAGCACCTCACCAAGCTGAAAGCGTTGCAGCTGAGCCACAATCAGATCCAAACGTTGCCCAAGGAGGTCTTCCAGAACCTCACCAACCTGGAAACGTTGGACCTGAGCAACAATCAGATCCAAACGTTGCCCAAAAAGGTCTTCCAGCACCTCACCAAGCTGAAAGCGTTGTACCTGATCAACAATCAGATCCAAACGTTGCCCAAGGAGGTCTTCCAGCACCTCACCAAGCTGGAGAAGTTGGACCTGGAGAATAATCAGATCAAGACATTGCCCAAGGAGGTCTTCCAGAACCTCACCAACCTGGAAACGTTGGACCTGAGCAACAATCAGATCCAAACGTTGCCCAAGGAGGTCTTCCAGCACCTCACCAAGCTGAAAGCGTTGCAGCTGAGCCACAATCAGATCCAAACGTTGCCCAAGGAGGTCTTCCAGCACCTCACCAAGCTGAAAGCGTTGCAGCTGAGCCACAATCAGATCCAAACGTTGCCCAAGGAGGTCTTCCAGAACCTCACCAACCTGGAAACGCTGCGCCTGAGCCACAATCAGATCCAAACGTTGCCCAAGGAGGTCTTCCAGCACCTCACCAAGCTGAAAGCGTTGTACCTGAGCAACAATCAGATCCAAACGTTGTCCAAGGAGGTCTTCCAGCACCTCACCAACTGAAAACCTGAGCAACAATCAGATCCAAACGTTGCCCAAGGAGGTCTTCCAGCACCTCACCAACCTGCAAACGTTGCACCTGAGCAACAATCAGATCCAAACGTTGCCCAAGGAGGTCTTCCAGCACCTCACCAACCAAACGTTGAGATCCAAACGTTGTTCAAGGAGGTCTTCCAGCACCTCACCAAGCTGGAATCGTTGTACCTGAGCAACAATCAGATCCAAACGTTGCCCAAGGAGGTCTTCCAGCACCTCACCAAGCTGGAATCGTTGTACCTGAGCAACAATCAGATCCAAACGTTGCCCAAGGAGGTCTTCCAGCACCTCACCAAGCTGGAAACCTGAGCAACAATCAGATCCAAACGTTGCCCAAGGAGGTCTTCCAGCACCTCACCAAGCTGGAATCGTTGTACCTGAGCAACAATCAGATCCAAACGTTGCCCAAGGAGGTCTTCCAGCACCTCACCAAGCTGGAATCGTTGTACCTGAGCAACAATCAGATCCAAACGTTGCCCAAGGAGGTCTTCCAGCACCTCACCAAGCTGGAATCGTTGTACCTGAGCAACAATCAGATCCAAACGTTGCCCAAGGAGGTCTTCCAGCACCTCACCAAGCTGAAGACGTTGGACCTGGAGAAAAATCAGATCCAGGCGCTGCCCAAGGAGATCTTCAACAACCTCAAAAGCCTGAAAAAGTTGGATCTCGAGAGGAATCAGCCAGGTCTGGAGAGACCCGCTGTCTGCGAGAAATCGGAAGGTCTTTGCGTTGGGCCGTAGATAGGCCGGCCTGGCAAAGGCGCTTTAGGAGCTTTTGGAGTCTGCGAAAAGACGCTTACTGCAAATGTGGGCCTGTCGTTTTTGAGGGTAGCTCCTTGTTTGCGGGCTTTAAATCCAAAGAACAGCCCCCCCCCTCCCAGCAAGCAACTATACCCATGTGTTGGGCAACTGGGCAGCCCTCCGGTTTGTGTGAGAAAGCGGAGCGGGTTTGAATCGTGGTTCGATTATCCAAGCAGCTGTCGCCTGGCAAAGGAGGTTTGGCATGCGCTTGGCCTAGACCTTTAAATTACGATTAAGTTCCCAGAAGGTCTTGCTTAGGCCGGTTTGGTTGAAAATAGATGGCCCTGGCTTCAGCTTGGTTTTAATCAAATACCAACGCCGTCTTGTTTACAAAAGGTATGGCTTCTGCAAGCTCTATTTTTTGGCGTTCCAATTCCGTATCCACATCATCATCAGTCCGGAATGTCCCACAGGTTTCCCGGAGCATTTTAGACGACTTCGCAAGGATTTCATTCTTGCGCACGCTGTGGCTTCTGAACCAAATCGTTTCCAGAAAACGATCGTGTTAGAAAACCAGCACATGGAGCCATAGCTGTGCGCCATATGAGTCCAATCTGCCAGGCTCGTTCAGCGCAGAGCCGGACTCAGACTTCATGAGCCTGAGCCCGAGGGTTTGAAGATATAGCCGGAATTTTGGGAACATCGTATCAAACGCATTTGATTCTTGATTGCGAAGATTTCCCAAAATTGGACTATGGGCTGCTTGCGCGATTTGTTTGTTAGAGGTACGGGTGAAGTTGCTTTGATTTGTTTCGTGGTTATAGTGGGTTCGGTGTTTTCTTGGCTGGTTCCAAAACATGTTGTCTTTAAGGGGTTTCCTTTTTACGGTTCCGTGTCAGTGTTCCGACTGTCAACTTTGACCATGTTGCTTGGGGATCCGAAGGCTGTGAAGGGCAAGCGGTTTCCAAAATGTGGACTTGGTTGGGCGAGAAGTTCTACACTGAATGTTGTAATTGTATGACCAAGCTGTTTTGAGCTAATGTGAATGTTAGTATTAGTGTGAATGCCCTAAGAAAACAACAGTATAAGGCACATATGATTCAATGATAAGGTATAAAGTAGTATTTTTAATGGAACATAGTATAAGAGTATGTAACATAATGATTCGAATGCACAACCAAACAATGCAATCATGGTAGTTGTTCACTCTACAGTGGATGGACGAAATCCTGCAGCACGTTGAAACAATGGTAAACCACTGCTTGCTTGTATTTACGGGGCAGTCATCATTGTGGGGCTTCTTGGGTGGTGCAGGATTTCGTCCATCCACAGTATGTCAACGCTTCACCTCATCTATTGTTCAGTTGCAAAATTGTAAGCTAGGAGTTTTTATTTTAGGTGTTTGCTTTTAACAACAAATTAGAACTAAACATACAGCTGTTGTATTTTGGTATGTGTGCATTTGTGTGTTTGCTCTGTTGGTATTGCAAAAGTTCAAGGAACTCAACGTGTTTGGCACTTGTTTGTATGTTGCTACATGTTGGTGTTGATGGACATTTAATCACTTATATAATGTGTGTTGTATTATTCTGTGTTGGTTGCTGCAATTCAAAAACTGCCAACGCAAGTATATGACACGTTGATTGTGGCGACGTCTAGGGGGCAGCTATGCAAACCTACAACGGCTCAACCGGCGAATCGTTGCCAAGCAGGCTGCTGGAAGGCACAAGCCGTCCCAAGGCGCCAAGCTCAAGGCGACGGCCGAGAGGTCGAACGGCCCTCAGGTTTCATCGAGACGTAGCGGCGCCTTGCCACGTAGCGGCGCATGTCGGAAACAAACATTTTGAGCACAAACCCAGTTTCCTACAAACACGAGGGGCGCATCTCATATAAAAATAGTCCGCATGGCGATGTACGAGTTAGGATTTGCGAAACGCCTTTTTATGATTTGGGCTTCTTCCAGGCGCAGTCGAACAACCCAGATGTTTCACAACCAGAGGGGCAACCCGATGTACGAACTAGCTGTCCGCTTATTTGACGTACGATTCTTCACAAGAGGGCCTGGCTGGGCAGCCTTCAGGGCTATGCGCGGGGGGTCTGTGACACCTATGAGCCCGCTATGAAGTTTATCGAGCCCCTGGCCTTGAACCAAAACAGAAACGTGGGGATTTATGGTGGCCAGTTTGCGTTGTGTGTTCGCAATCATGTTTGTGATGTGCGTTTGCGTTTGTAAGTTGCATGTGTGTTTGCACTTGTGCCTGAACATGCGCACATGGACTTAAAGGTCCGTCCTTGGGGCGAGGTTCCACTAGCGCGGGGCTCTTCATTGCTTGGAGCGCAGGGTGGTTTTTAGGCACAATAGAAATTTACACATCGTTGTTGCACAAGGGCCAGTAGCCCATGCAAATCATAGAGGCCCTGGTGTTGGGGCCAACTGCAGGCTTTGAGCTCGAGCTGAACGCCTCGAGTGACCCGGCCTCAGGTTTGGGCTGTTGAGGTTTGCTCCTTCCCTGTGGACTTTTGGGGCACCAGTTGAGTGGCAAGATGCTGGCCAACACCCGTGTTGGGGATCGCAACGCGAACCCGGGACCCCTGGCTGGGAAGTCGTCTTGTTTGTGTGTGTTCCGTCTCAGCTTGCCCTTCTTCTAGCAGGCATCACGCTGAGGCTACAGCGAACATTCAGCTTTGCACGGTGTATTTGTATGTAGTATACTATAGTATATATATATATAAATACGTATGTAGAACTATATGCATTGTCCCCCCTTGAGCGGTTCTCAGAGCCCTTCTACAATCCTTCAAAGGGTTTTAAGAACCTTTTTATGCGTGGGGCGGCCTTAGGTTTGCCTTTTGGAACCAACTTTGCCCAACGATGGCGCACCAAGGCATGTGCTGGTTTTAAAACCATCTAAATGGGGCACATGTGCGCAGAATGGCAAGGGCGTGCAAACCAATGGAGAATGGAGCACCTTTGGTACATCACTTAATGGAACACCCCTTGGTACGTCCCTAAAAGTGGCGCTAACAACTTTTGAGGACAGGCTAATGGATTGGCCCAGGATCTTGGAGTACTTCCTGAAGCCCATCGCCCTGCAGGCGACGTCGCGAGGCGAAGTGGATGCGCTGGTTGTGGGGGGTGTGGGTGACTGTGAAAATGGATAGCTTTGTCTTGTCTCCAAGCGGTTTCCCGCCCTTTTTGTTGTTTTCGCTGAATTCCAGTTTGCGGCTTTACCCCCAAAATCTCCTTCAAAGCACACCTGTCCAGGTGACTGCAAGCAGCATCATGAGGCGCACCAGCTGCGGATTGTTTTTTTAGCTGGAATTTCCTAAAACATATTGTTGTTTTTATATAAATTATAAAAGAACATGTTTTATTTGATATAATAAACATTTGACAAAATAATGAAATTATTGCCTCATTCAAACCTTTTATAAAAAAAGCGAATATTTAAAATTAGGGGGGATATGGGACTTATTTATCGTTTAATAATTTGATAATGGTTTTGAAAAAAATACGGAATGGATATAGAGAAATTGGAATTGCGGGTTTGATTATATTTATAAGCTCTTTGTTAGTTTGGTTTTTGGGAAATAGGATAAAAATATAGAGAATATAGAGAAATTGAAAGGATCATAATGAATTATAATTGAAATATGATTTTTTAAGGAATTGAAAATTTTATAAATACATAATTCAGGGAATATAATAAAGAAATGAAGAATATTTAAAAAATGAAATATTTTGAATAATGAAATAATTGAATATATAGATTGAAAGAATGGAGGTGAGTGGTAGATAATTAATATATAATTGAAAAACATATTATATAAATGTATTTTTTATATAGATAAAATATATTTTAATTTAAATAAATTTAATTGATAATAAAAATAAATATTGGAAATTTAAATTTTATAATTTAAAATTATACAATTATAATTATGGTTTATTATGTTTGCTCAAGCTATTTTGGCTAAAATATTGGCTTGAATGTTGTTGGTTGCTTGTTTTTTTCTTTGTTGGTTTTGATGTTGGTGTTTTTTGGGTCGTTTTTGGTTTTGGTTTGGTTGGCGTAGTGGGAGCTCCGTATAGGTGGATGATGGGGGTAATATAAATGTTATATTTCTGGATAATATAGATGAAAATAGTATTTGACAAACAATTCTTCGGAGGTCGGGTTTAGACAAAATAAAACAGAAAAAACAATAATTCGAAGAAGAGCAAACACGATGGGGACCGATTTTGATAATAACGACTAACCGTATACACAAGCATGATGCGCTCGCCCTCCTGGTTGGCAGCTGCAGATTGTCTATTTGCGCATAAGCTGTGCCCTTGCCCGCCCCAATTCGCTTTTCAGACACACGACCTGTAGGCGACGACCACTCTGCGCTAGTTCCGTCCTAGCATGTTTTGCCTTATGCTGTCCCCGACTTATTTTGGTTGACCCATCATACCCCGAATTCGATGAAATATAATGAGGAAATATGATGGGAACTCCCGCGACGCCACATGTAGGGGGTGCCTGGGTTCGATCAGCAAATTTCCGCTTGAATCCCCGAGTAGCTGAATTTGCGTTGCAATGCATTCCAGCCCGCTTGCGAGCAAGGTGGGCCCAGGGTCTCAGTTGTCGACCCGCCGCGGCGCGAATGTGGATGGATATACTCCTTGAAATCCCCTACCACCGTCCTGCCCTGTGATCCTGGGTTGGCTTTTTTTAAACCTTGAAAGTTTTGGCTCGGGACCTACCAGCGGTGAACTAGTGACAGCAGACACCCGAGACCTCGTTACAAGAGCCATGGACACCAGAATCTTTGGGAACCCCATCGAATTGGGGGAGCGCTGCCGGGGAGTTTTTCGGATCACTGGCAACAGCAGCAGGGGCCATCACAGCGCAATTCGCCTTCACGACAGGGTGTCGGTTACAATTTGCGGTGCAGTTTTGCTTCAGTGCGTGGTTTCCATCTACGACGTTGCGATACAGACAGTACAGCCCTCGCCGCCACTCCTGCTCGGCGAACTCTCTTGGAGGACCCCAGCCCCAACGGACCCTTCTTTCCACTCGTCCTGGTTGTTGGAACTGGGCGCAGGCTTCGGGGGCATGGGCATCGGAGCCTCGTTTCTCGGCGGACAACTCGGGCCTCAGCGTCGATGTGAACACCGCCTCGGTTAAACACCTTCGCAGGAACGGACATGGCACCGTGTTGCAGCTCGACATCACGACTCCTACATCAACGCCTATTATCCACAAAGCAGGTGACGGACGGACCTTCGCAGCCACATCAAGATTCCCCTGTCAGCCCTGGTCATCATAGGGAGCAAGATCCGGGATGCTCGATCGGCGCACTCGAGCTTGCTATGGAGGATTGCACACCATCTGATGATGCAATGTCAGGCCGCAGTTTTGGAGTGCGTGCCAGATCCTCACCACCAACCTGGAACTGGCCCATCAATGGCCCTGCCACCAACGCAGATGGTGGGCATTGCTGATTCCGCGCCAACGGAATACAGTCGGTCTCCGGCCATGGCCCGCCACGGACCAGCACAAGCATGTCAAGGACATCATCCCCGAATGGAAACGCTGGCCCGAGGATGAGGATCAGCAGCTTTGGCTTACCGCATCCGAACTCGAGAAGTACCAGGACGAGACCTATGGATCCGACCGACGGATACTCACCGGGAACGACACTGCAGCAACCATCCTACATTCATATGGCAACGCCATGCAACACTCCCTTCAGCTTCGTGGGCTTCGGGGCTTCTTTGTCTTCTCCAAAGACACGGACACCGCCAGATATCTTCATCCAAAAGAAGCCGGCCTACTTCTCGGAGTTCCTGCCAAAACCAGATCGTCCGGCGACATGAAGAAAGACCTCTGTCTCCTGGGGCTCATTGCCTCACCGCTCCAAATGATCTGGATGTACGGCACGCTGTGGTATAACTTTGCCCACTTCACTACCGGCATCCCACAACGCTCGCCCGACAACCTCATTCAGCCCTACAAGCAGGAGATCATCAAGCAGTTCCACGGCGACTACCATGGGATCCTTGCCCGCATCAACCTTTTCACAGTGGATGGTCGAATCCAGATCCCAGTGCAAGTGCAGAATCGGGTCTCAACGAATGGGGCAGCAAGGGCACTCTCACGCCCATGCACTCCCTGGAGCAAACCCCTGACGACGGGCCGCAAGATGTCTTCCACATCCACCGACAGCCGAAGCGACAACGGACCGAACCTCCTACTACTCCTATCACAATCAGGATTCTGTCCCCTGCCTATTTGAATCATAACACCAGCCCGGTTGTTTCCTCTTTGAGGCAATCCGCCTGCATGGCATGCTCGAGGTCAACTTCGTCAAGGATGAGTTCGGCCACATCATTGGAGCAGACACCAAGGTTTGGATCTCCACAACCGTCTGTTGCAACGATTCCCCCAACCGCATTACCGCCTTTGGCAACATCGGGGCCGGACAAGGGCTCCACGACGGCACCATTTGGAAATCCGTGCAACAGATTGCCTCCGCTTTCACAACCACTACCATCGTGGGCATCTCCTCGGCGCTCACGCGATTTTGGCTGAGAACCAGGTCCAGCACATCCCAATGCCTCCAGCCGGCACCAAAGTCATCTGCATTTTTGAGGCACACTCCCACTGGGCATTTCTTGGTGGGACCATTTCCGATTAACACATCCAGTGAAAATACCTTGACGGCATCCAGTCACACATCACTGCCGCTGCTGGGCATCTTGCCAGTCGCATCTCTGACACCTTCGGCATTTGCTACGCCGGCCTTCTCGCCCGGCAACACTACGAACAACAAGCCACTGACAATTGCGGGACTATCGCCACAGCACACCTATGGGACTTCCTCAACCCACACCTCCACCCAGGCCTCCACCCAGACAACACCAACATCCACCGGCTCCACCACCTGCTTCTGCGGAACAGGCCCAGCAACAATGGCCAGCACATTTCACCGCATTTGGGCCCCACTCTGAGCCCATCCAGCGGTTAGCAACTCTCCTGCACGAGAAAGGCGTTCCTGCAGAAGTCAACACAGAACGCGCACAGCTCGTAATAGACAAGCTCGGAGTCCAACCAGTCACCAAAGCACTGGACTCGAAAACACCTTGGGCACAACTCAAAGCAATTGCCAGCAAGCCGACAAAGATAATTCGGCTTGTACACGCCGACGAGCTTTCCCAGCACGTCCGACAACAGGCCACCACCAATTTCGGCGCCAAGCTTGCGAATCACAAGCAGAAGAAATCTTTCAAGAAGTCTATCACCACCACCCATGTACCACTCCAGGTCGACCCAGCCTCTCTTGAGCTCTTCCCTGGGGCTTTCATCGACAAGAATCTTGTCATAGTTCCCCAGATACCATTCTCAGCAGTCAACGCTGACGGGAGAGGCATCGCCATCTGCAGCTCTGCACTAGCGTCTCCCTTCCTCATGGACAACAACCAACTCAGCACAGACGCCCTGGCGACCTCCCACATGAAGAGGCAATGATCAGCCGGACCATCACCAAACTCAGCTTCCCAGCCAAATACAGCGGAACAACCGAGCCAATCCTCATTCACGGAGGGCTCATTCAACTGGGAGACATCGAGACTGCCCGGGCACCGGCACAGATCACTCCGAAGCTCACCATCACCGCGAACAGTGTCCTCAAAGTCCAAATCTTTCGCGACCTCCTTCAACTGGAATGGGCCAGATTTTGTCGAGCCCCGATCAGGGAACTTCTGCAACTTCTCCCACTGCTTCGACTATGCCATGCTCAAGGATGCGGCACGGAATGCCCTATGACCCACAACCCAATCGATAAGACCGTCGACCAGGTCATCTTGGAACTGTGGGCGCGTGCTTTCACCAACACAGAGGGCCACAAAGCAACCGACTCGGAAGCCGACATCTTCACCGTCTTCCTTCGCATCCCACTGTTCGCACTGAACAATATCCTCAACGCCGGGATCACAGGCGTATTCATCGAGCCCTGGGCCAACACCAACAAAGGGCCAGACCCAGGCTTCAAGATGCAAACCATGCGCAGGCACTCCACGCAGCTCGCACATTCAACCGTTCCATATGCCGTATGCGCAGGAAGAACAGGTACGGCATCCGGGTCCAATCCAAGGACGAGGAACCTGCTTTTACAATCCTCCGTCCCGGCGTCCCATTTGTCAGTGTGGACATCCAGCGCATCTACAACCTCTTCCCGGCCCCACATGGCACGCAAAGGCAATCCATCTGCAAGCTCCTCAAAACATGGAAATGGCCGGCCAAGGTCCTTCAGCCCGGCCGGAGCAGCAAAGAAGCCATGTCCTGGACAATCGGAGCCAATGACGAGCCACCTTCCTTGGTTCTCCACGGTTTCGACACACGATCCATGGGGCGCTGCTCACAAGCTCCAACCAGGAGCTAGCCTCAGCTCCGCCGGGGGCAAACGGATCGACCAACTTGGCGAACAGCTCAAGGCCGAAGTCACCTCCAACGTGCAGAAGCAGATTGCACAGATTCAACAATCCACCTCCTCAAAAGACCAGGCGGCATCCTCGACCCTGCAAGACCAACACGACAAGCGTCTCATCGCCCTCGAGACCAACGTCGCCGAGATCAAAAGCCAGAACCACAAGTTCGGTAAATGGTTCGAGGACGTCAAGCAGCAGGCCGTCACGACCGACAACCGCATGAAGCAATTCCAGACAGCCATCACACACCAGCAGGAAGAGATCCGCCAGCTCGGGGATACTCTCCACACCAACCAAGAGCAGCTTACCAACTCAATGCTCTCTACCATGGGCAACTTCCGCACCGAGTTTGGGGGCGAATTCACAGCCCGCTTCGATAAACTTGAGGCGCTTCTCTCGAAGCGCCACAAGACGGAGGCTTGACAACTCAACCACCCTGGGCAACGCCTTCGGCTATGCCCAGGGTCCTCACCCCGGTGTACCAGACACCGGGTCCCATGGCTTTTTCGGCATCTCTTGCCCCACCTTTGGCCTGCCCTTCCACCGCCAACGGCCTCCCCCCTTGCTCAGCTCTACTATGTCAGCACAGCGGTCATCAGTCTGGTGACCGACTGTGTTATCGAGTCGGGGGTCGGCCACTAAATCTGGCGGCCAATAATCCACAACTCCAATCCACCACACCGCATTGGGTATCGCGGTTTGCGAA
Source organism: Effrenium voratum (assembly GCA_963377175.1). NCBI lineage: Eukaryota > Dinophyceae > Suessiales > Symbiodiniaceae > Effrenium > Effrenium voratum. The sequence continues at coordinate 320,761 of CAUJNA010003454.1, read as the reverse complement.
TCGGAGAAGCGGCCAATCCTGGCCCTGTCTCCACCTTCCATATCTCCACCTCCAACCCAGGAGGGCTCCGGGGCAAAGAATCCCTTCTCGTCGATCGGAGCTGGTATCCATGCAGTTTCCGAGACTCAGGTCTCTCAGGTGATGGAGCATCGGGTCGCTCCAACACCCGCTACTATGGTCGCTCTCATGGCCGTCAAATCCGGATGTATTTTGGCTTCCTGGTTAATTTAGAGGCATCTCTACGTAGGCTGGAACTTGGAGTGGGGTCGCAACAATTAGCGACTTCCCCGGCAATTTGATTTGGCTAGACTACCCGGCACCAAATCGGGGAGCTATCCATCTTAGTAGCCAATGTCTATATGGCTACCCCAGGGGGCCGACCTGGCCGCGAGCTGCAAAGCTCACGGACACCCTTCTCTCGCACATCACCAACAACTTGGTGATCGGCTACTCCGGCTATGCTACCATTGTCGGGGACATGAACTTCGACCCGCTTGAGCTGGATCAGATGAAGGCCTGGCAAGCATACGGCTGGGTCAGCGCTCAGACCCTGGCATGGCATCGTTAGCAACAAGAACCCATGCCTACGTGCAAAGGCACCACCGAACGCGACCAGGTTTGGCTCTCGCCAGCCCTTGCTGCACTATGCAACCAGGTGCAGGTGCTTCCTACAATTGCAGACCACCACACGGTTTCAGTTGGCTTCACCACTGACCACTACCACCACACCTTCCTCTCTTGGCCCCGGCCATCACCCATTCCTTGGGAGCAAGTCGACATTGCCAACGGCAGTCTCAGCCAAACGAGTTCCTCTACGACCAGCAATCCGACCCCACAATCGCTTTGCAGCACTTCGGGAAACACTTTGAGGACTCTTTGACCGGCTACGTGAACCACGACCTCCACTCCACTTTGACCACCCAACAACGGGGCAGGGGGCAACGGCTCGCTCCACAAGTCAAGCTGGACCATCGACGGGATTCCCGTACATATCACAGCCATGGACGGGGACCTCATCACCCCAACTGGAGATTGCCAAGCAACCTCCGGCTCCTCCATCTGCCAACGGACACATCACGATACAGTTCCAGCAGTCCACGAACAGCTTAGCCAGCTGTGGACACCAAGACAGGACGATCTCCTTCGGATCACCTCATTTTGCACAGCCCACCTGCCACCCGGCAAAGCTGATATTTGAGGACATTAGCATCGCCCAATGGCGTCGTGCTCTGAAGCGCTATATGCTCGCCGACCTCACTCATATGACAGACCAGCACATTTCATTTTTGCTCTCGATGCTCCACTCCATCGAAGCCGGACAAGTCAATTGGCCTATCCAATGGCTCGAAGGATTCGTCATTGCCCTTTCGAAGGCAACCGAATCACACCGGGCCACGCACTACAGGCCCTTCGTCATTCTTTCCCTGATCTACCGCTGCTGGGCATCTATTAGATCCCGGCAAGCTTTGATGCAATTATCCCACCTGGTCCACGAAGACGCATACGGATTCATTCCACAACGCGAGGCCTCCCAAGTCTGGTATCAAGTACAAGCCGCAGTTGAACTTGCTCACCAGAACAACTGGGATCAGATCGGCCTCTCAACCGACGATCAAGAACCAGTCTTCCAGGTTTCGGCGCACCTCGGCCTTCCGGAGCGGATCATCAGACCATGGAGCGGTCTTTTGGCGCGGTTTCGTCGCCGCTTTCAAGTTCACAACCAACTCAGCCAAGCTCACCTCTCCAACACTGGATTCCTAGAAGGATGTCCGATGAGCGTCACAGCGATGGTGATACTGGACTGGAACATGCATATTTACATGCAATGCTTCTGTTCACTGGTCCGCACCATCAGCTACGTGGACAACATCATCCTCCTTTCCGCACAGGCCTTCGCAATCGCCACCGCCTTTTGCATCCTGCAAGTTTATATGGAGTTGTGGGGTCTCTCACTCGACAAGGACAAGTCCTACTCCTGGGGGACTACACCTGCAAGTCGCTCCGGGACATCAGTCCTCGGGATTCCTTTAGTCAAGGAAGCAGGAGAACTCGGCGGGTCGCTTACATTCTCTACAGGACGCAGCATGCGGACATTCAGCAAGCGCAGCGACCAGGCCGAGCCCAAATGGTCCCGTCTGGCCAGATCAGCGGCGCCGGGATCACAAAAGGCCGCGGTTTTACAATCAGTGTTTTGGGCCAAATCCCTACATGGCTGCAGCGGCTCCATCCTGCCGGAAAAGTTCATCAGAGGCCTCAGAACCAAGGCAATGCGCGCACTGCGAGCCCATCGGGCGGGCGCCAGCTCAATCATTAGACTGGCGCCATCACCTTTGGCCGACCCTGGCTTTTACCAATGGCTCACCACGCTGTCAACCATGCGACGCCTCAGCAGGAAATCCCCAGACATCCTTGGGCAATGGAGGCAGTTGGGAGCTCTACGACGGGCCATTCTCCAAACTCGTTCAGCAATGCAGCATGATGGGGGTGGAGGATCCTCCAACCGCCTCAGCTCCATACGCAGGACGACATCGAGATCGACCTGATCCGGATCGACCACAACGCCCTCTATACGCTGGCACATGACGCCTGGATGCAGTTTGTCGCAGTCTCAGTACAGCGCCGGCAATCACTCAAGGCGCTCAGCAGCATGGACGTCGAACTATGTCGGCTCGATCACACCAAGCTCACACCTCTTGAACTTGCTCGGACATATGCAATACAGGAAGGCGCATTTCTGGCTCCCTGGCAACAGGCCAAATTTGACCTGACCAAAGGAGCCACTTGCCCACTGTGCGGCATGCCGGACACGATTCAACACTGGTACCACTGCGAGCGATTTGCGGACATCAGGAACGGCATTCCGGAGATCGAACACTATGTACCCTCGTGCCCCGAGCACACGCTCACGCACTTGCTGGTCACTAAATCCCCATTTATTGCAGATATCCGCAGCTACCTTATTGGTCTACCGAGCAATTTTGACTTTGTCTCCACCCCTGGACAAGGGACCCAATGGGAGCAGCCAGGTACACGGCACACGCGGTCTGAAACTCGCAGCTTGGCACGTCAGCAACGCTACAACCGGCAAACCGGTCGCTGGCCAACCTCTTCACGGGCTCACATGGGCGGGCAGAACTTACCGCAATCATTGCCGCAGCACAATGGACCCTGGAGTTTGACTGTGACACCATGCTCTGGTCAGACTCGCAAAGCACCGTTTTGGGGGCTCAAAAACTGATTGCCGGCGACCAGGCCTTCCTCGCGAAGAATCCCGGAAATTTTGATCTCTGGGACACGTTCTGGGAAATCACCCAGCAACTGTGGCCCCTACAGTTTCAGATTGCCTGGACTCCATCGCACATCGACCAGGCATCGTGCCAGGACTCGCTCGAGGAATGGCGAGCAGCATGGAACGACAACGCCGACCTCAATGCAGGCTTTATCAATCAGCAGAGGCCAGCCGAATTAGTCGAGCTTCTCCGCCAGGACTCTGAATATTTTAGCTACTGGTCCAACGCACTCCGGCTATTTCGCCGTTTCTTGCTCGAGGCTGCTGACATACAACAGCCTAACAGCCAGGAAGTTTCAGTTTTCGACGCAACACCAACCATCGACGACCTTGACTGGGGAGAAAAGATGCATCAACTCACAATTGGGGAAGCTTTGCCCGGCAACTGGAAAGAGCTTCTTTTTGCCACCGGATCAGGTTCAAAAATCCTGTTCGCTGTGCAGCTTTGTGAGCAGGTCACACAACTTGAAAGTGGCAGTGCAGATTTTGTAGCAATCAGCTACATAGACCTGACTCTTTTACTCTGCCAGCAACGCGGTTTTCTCATCCCGGCTGCGCAAGACATCCAGGATCCCGGACGTTTGCAGTCTCTGGGCTCCTTTTTTACCAGACCCACTCTCGCGAGGGTGATCTGCGAAGTTCGGGCCGCTTTCAAGCTCATTGCAACTGTCACGGGAGTTGATAACTTCCTGTGCCATGGCCTCTCCCGCACCATTGCCGGGATTGCCTTTTCATGTGACGGTGTGATCCTTCGGCTTTCCACCGTCACGTTGCATCATGCCTTTAGGCTCGCTTCCGAATTCACCAAGGGCCGTGGCTTTAGACGAGCACCAGATCTCGCAAGGCCGGCTTAGGTGGTATGGACCACGAACCGGCATGGCCGCACTGCTCGCGCTGCGCGTCACTGCCGAACGCAAAGCGTCCGCAATAAACCTTGAACCTTTTTTTTAACCTTGCCCCCTTCAGAGACTCAAGGACACTCGTTTCTGACCTCTGACCTTGCAGCATTCTTTTCTGACCTACTGGGCGGCTGCCCCAGATTCCCCGAGACCTTGAACCCTTCTTTTCTAACCTTACGGACGGCTACCCCGGCGCCTTGTCAAGCTCCCGTGATCCCTCCTAATTCCTCGAGACCTTGAAGCCTTCTTTTTTAACCTTGCAGCGTTCTTACGGATGGCTGCCCTAGCGCCTTGTCAAGCTCCCATAACAAGCCCCTCCTAATTCCCCATTTGATAAGGCGCCAGGCTAGCCGTCCGTAAGGTCAGAAAAGAATTGCGCAAGGTTAAAAAAACAAGGTTTCAAGGTCTCGGGGAATTAGGAGGGTCTTAGCCCCTTCTAATTCCCCGACACATTGGAACCCTTCTTTTCTGACCTTACGGACGTCTTGTTAAGCTCCCATGACAAGGGGCTTTCCCCTAATTCTCCGAGACCTTGAAACCTTAATCTTGCACCCTTCTCTTCTGACCCTACGCGGCGCCTAGAAAAAATCTCCCATGACAGAGACATTGGAACCCTTTTTTAACCTCGCACCCTTCTTTTTTCACCTTACGGATGGCTCGCCCAGGCATATGCAGCTGTGCCCGCAGATGACCCGATGGACTCGGGCACCGACTCAGACACTTCCAGTGCGTCAGGAGAAAACATTGAGTTTCCGTCAGGCACCGCATCCGAGGTGGACCTTGGAACCTTGTTTTTAACTTGCACTGTTCTTCTCTGACCTTGCGGAAGGCTGCCCCGGTGCCTTGTCAAGCTCCTATGACAGGCACTTCCTGTTTCCGCAAGAACTTGAAGCCCTTTTTTTTAACCTTACATCGTTCTTTTTTGACCTTACGGATGACTGCCCCGGCGCCTTGTCAAGCTCTCATAACAAGCGCTTCCTAATTTCTCGAGACCTTGAAATCTTCTTTTTTATCCTTGGAACCTTTCTTTTCTGACCTTATGGACGGCTGCCCCGGATCCGTGTCTAGCTCACATGACAAACCCCGCCTAATTCCCCGAGACTTTGGAACCTTGTTTTTGACCTTGCACTCTGCTTATCTAACCTTGCGGAAGGCTGCCCCGGTGCCTTGTCAAGCTCCAATGACAGGCACCTCCTCTTTCTGCAAGACCTTGAAGCCTTTTCTTATTCTTACAGCATTCCTTTCTGACCTTTCGGATGGCTGCCCCGGCGCCTTGTCAAGCGACAGGCACTTCCTGTTTCCGCAAGACCTTAAAGCCCTTTTTGTTAACCTTACATCGTTCTTTTCTGACCTTACGGATGGCTGCCCCGGCGCCTTATCATGTTCCCATGATAAGCGCCTCCTAATTCCCCGAACCTTGAAACCTTGTTTTTTAACCTTGCGCAATTCTTTTCTGACCTTACAGGGCTGCCCCGGCGCCTTGTCAAGCTCTCATGACACGCCCCTTCGAATTCCCCTGAGACATTGGAGCCGTTCTTTTCTGACCTTATGGACGGCTGCCCCGGCGCCTTGTTAAGCTCCCATGACAAACCCCCCAAATTCCCCGAGACCTTGAAACCTTTTTTAACCTTGCACCCGTCTTTTCTGACCCTACGCGGCGCCTTGTTAATCTCCCATGACAGGCCCCCTTCTAATTCCCTGAGACATTGGAACCCTTTTTTAACCTCGCACCCTTCTCTTCTGACCTTACAGAGGCTGCCCCGGTGCTTTGTCAAGCTCCTATGACAGGCACTTCCTGTTTCCACAAGACCTTAAAGCACTTTTTGTAACCTTACATCGTTCTTTTCTGACCTTACGGATGGCTGCCCCGCCGCCTTGTCAAGCTCTCATGACAAGCGCCTCCTAATTCCTCGAGACCTTGAAATCTTCTTTTTAACCTTGGAACCCTTCTTTTCTGACCTTACGGACGGCTGCCCCGGATCCGTGTCCAGCTCACATGACAAACCCCGCCTAATTCCCCGAGACCTTGGAACCTTGTTTTTGGTAACGGGGTTCTGAACGGCTTGTGACAGTTCACACAAAAGCAGCATCCAGCGCTTTGTTTCCTACATTTCGAGCACGTGGACCACTCTTCTGGATATGTGATTTGGGGGGGGCGGTGATTTGGGGGGGGGGGAATGTTTCCGTTCATGGTCATTGACGATTATGTTAATGGTGTTCGTTTGCAGGTTGTCAGTCCAAGCAAAGCCGTGCCCCTTTCCTTGGTGTTGTTTGCCGTCCAGACTGCAGCTTGCGCTGGCATACGCCGTGACTGCCTTTTGGAGCATTCCAATTTCGGAACTCGACGACTTTCAGAGAGCACCTGGCAGGACCTGGCAGAAACCAGCATTGCTTGTTTCCACCTTTTTCATGCTAGTTTCGTGCTTTGAAAGAAAGCCGCGGGTGTAAGATGTTGCCAAACTCCCAGGTTTTCTGCTTGCCAAGCAGTCATAATGAAGGCCTGGCTTTTGTCCAAGCTGTTGCTGCGCAACCTGACAGAGGATACTTGAACTTCGAAGCCATTGCTGAACAAACCTTTTGTTTGCAGACTGCCTGGAGTCAGCTTGTGGAGTCCCAAGGCCCCGTGTCGCCAGCGCTCGCAGTACTTAGCCGGCGCTTGCTCGACTGGCATGGAGATGCAAGAGCCCATCGGTCACAGACGTAGGCAAGCTCGCCACCAGCGCATCATACTTCGGGAGACTTTGAGGAAGCCACATCATCGGATGGCCCACCAACTCTCTCAGAGTTGCCATGGGTTTTTACGAGCCTTGCATTGTTGTTGCGGATGACATGCATGGAGATGTGCCCCGAGCCATTGCTTGCTTTGCAAGTTTTCATTTGATTGCAGGCTGCTACCTTTTTGTTTGTTGTCTTGAGTTGGGTTCAAATCGTCTGAGCCAGTTTGCCAACACACCCCTAGGACCTTCCGACCCGACAGCTCAACGCTAGCTTTCGCCTGAGATGCGGGCGCGCTGACTTGGCACTTGCTTGGGCAGCTAGACGAACTTGACTGATTGGTGCACGAGCTGTGCTGGACAAATCATGAGCGCTTCAAGCATGCACATGTTTGCGGTAGCGGCAAGGGCTGTGTTTGATTTAGCCATGATGAACACAAACGCAGCTTGGCCATGCACTTGCTTGTGACTTGCTGCCTTCGGGGCAATTTGTTGGCTCAGCTCTCAGGGTGCCATTGCGACTTGCAATGGCCAAGGTTTTAGCAAGTTGCAGTTGTCGGTGCTTATGTCTAAGCCCGTAAGATGATGTTATGTGGTTTTTCACCAAATTGTTGAAACGCCTGCTAGATGTTTACTAATGCTTTATCTTCTGTTGCGCATGCTTAGGCATAGTCTTCCTCCCTAAGCCTGGGCGTTCCTTCACCCCGCTGAAGGCTTTTCAGATTGTCAAAGCCTACGCTACGGCAGGCAACAGGTCCCCTCCTTCCCCGTCGTCTTTGGGGAGGCAGGCGGGCTGCGGCCGCAAAGTACCTGGCAAGCTGTTTGCCAAATTGCGTGCTATGGAGGCGCGCGCAGGGAAGAATATGAGCGCCCGTACGAAGCAGATGGCCATGTGATTTGTGTTGCCCGAATTTCTGCAAAGACTACGAAGTACCCGGAGTTGGTGTAGGCCAGGGGTGTTTCTCGCTTGGTGGGGACCCAGCTTGCCGACCGGTGCTGGTATTTGTTGGACTCTTGGATCCCCCCGACGATTAATACCATCCGTCGGGGAAAGGTCAACAAAGTCCTTTTGAGTTTGTATATTCGTGGTTGTGACGTTATAGGCATGTTGGGGGCGCGGTGTCGCCTGCAAAGACTTTGGAAGTTTTGGGAAGCTTGTGCGGCTGAGAAGATGCCGCAGATGTGAGCAAAGTTTTGGGTAACCTGTGCGGCTGATAAAATGTCGTCGATCTGAGCAGTTGGCAACCTGTTTATCTGAAAACATGTAGCGGACGAGGCGCGTGGGATGGGAGAGACGGAAGTTTTTCTGGTGGACGATTGCAGGCTTCCCCTTAGAAGGATCTTAGAATTGGCACCCGTTAACGAGCCACCCAAAGCCTCGTCACCTTGTTTTTTGAATTTGCACTCTTTTTATCTAACCTTACGGAAGGCTGACCCGATGCTTTGTCAAGCTCTTATGATAAGCACTTCCTCTTTTTGCAAGACCTTGAAGCCTTTTTTTCTTATAGCAGTCTTTTCTGACCTTTCGGATGGCAGCCTTTTTTTCTGACTTTGTGGACGGCTGCCCGGCGCCGTATCAAACTTATATGATAAACCCCGCCTAATTCCCTAAGACCTTGAGCTTTTTTATTTAACATTTCTTTTTTTCATTTTACGGACGATTACCCCGGCGCTTTGTCAATCTCTTATAATAAGCCCCTTTTTAATTCCCTAAGATATTAAAACCTTTTAAAAATTCGAACCTTTTTTTGTTTTACGGACGATTATAAAACCCCTCCTATTTTCCATAGCCTGGAAATCTACTTTTTGACCTATTTTTTCGACCCGATAGACGGCTGCCGTAGCGTCGTGCTTAGTCCATCCCGCAATATTCTTTCCGACTTCGCAGACGAATTATATAACAACCAATAACTAATAACTAATAATTATTGATTAACGATTAATTATTAATGATTAATTTTTTATTTTTCGACTAATAAAGAATAAATAATACATAAGAAATAATAAACAATAAATAACACATAATTAATAATAGATAATAATTAAAAAAAATAATATTAATAAGAATAACATTAACAATTAATAACAAATAATTAATAACACTAATAATTAATAATTGACAATTAACGACTAATAATTAATAATTCATAATTAATAACAATTAAATAATAAAGAACAAAATGATATTTAATAATTAATAATTGATATTTTAATAAATAATATTAATAATTAATAACAATAATTTTAATAATGTTAATAATAAAAAATTACTAAAAATCATAATAATAATATTATATATATATTGTTATAGTTATAATTTTAGTATTAAAATTTTAATTATAATAAATATTAGAAGTTTAAAAATTAGTACAAACATAAATATAATTATAAGAATAATAACAATATGTTTTATTTATTGGTTTTTAGAATATAAATACATATTGATATATATATTTTGGTGAGTTATTGTTTTTTAATTTATTGTATTTATATACATTTTTTATTTATATAATAAATTACCAGTAGGGCCGGCGAAGCCGTTGGGCGGATGTTTCAAAATATAAAAACTATAGTTCTCTTTCTCTTTCTTTTCTTGACTCTTTTTCTCCGTCATTCTTCCTTTCTTCCTTTCTTTCCTTCCTCCCTTCTTTCCTTCTTTCTATCTGTCTTTTCTTTCTTTCTTTCGTTTGCTTGTCTATCGATCTTTTTCTACCTATCTATCTACCTAACTACCGATCTATCTATCTATCTCTCGTGTTATCTGTCTATCTGCTTTTTTATCTATCTCTCTATCTCTATATCTACCTATCTCTCTATCTCTCTATCTATCCATCTCTCTATATCCCTCTCTCTCTCTATCTATCTATCTATTTACCTCTGTATCTATCTATCTATTTATCTATCTATCTATCCATCTATCTATCTATCTACTTCTCTATCCATCTACCTATCTATCTATGTACATCTCTATCTCTCTTTCTATCGATATATCTATCTATCTCTCTATCCATCTATCTTCTGTTTGTTTAGCTATCTAACTATTTATCTCTCCATCTATCTCTCTATCTCTCTTTCTTTCTATCTTTCTATCTCTCTATCTCTGTTTCTTTGTCTTTCTATCTCTTTCTCTATCTCTTTCTATTCATCTATCTATCTATCTATCTATCCATCTATCTCTCCATCTATCTCCCGCGTATCTGTCTATCTATCCATCCATCCATCTATCTATCTATTTATCTATCTATCTCTTTTTCTTTCTATTTATCTATCTCTTTCTCTCTCTATCTATCCATCTATCTATCTCTTTCTCAATCTCTTTCTATCTATCTCTAGCTATCTCTCAATCTGTCTATCGATCTATTTATCTATCCATCTATATCTGCACTTAAAAGTTGTGATTTTCAATCCCTGAAAGTTGACTTGGTGTACTACTTTCGTACTTAAAAGTTGCGATTTTCAAGCCCCAGCTGCGAAAGTGGACTTCACGTACTACTTTCGTACTTAAAAGTTGCGATTTTCCAGCCCCAGCTGCGAAAGTGGACTTTGCGTACTACTTTCGTACTTAAGAGTTGCGATTTTCAAGCCCCAGCTGCGAAAGTTGACTTCGCGTACTACTTTCGTACTTAAAAGTTGCGATTTTCGAGCCCCGGCTGCGAAAGTGGACCTTGCAAAAGTGCTGCGCCTGCCACGAAATCTGTACTTGACCTTGTGAAAGTGCTGCGCCTGCCACGAAATCTGTACTTGACCTTGCGAAAGTGCTGCGCCTGCCACGAAATCTTTACTTGACCTTGCGAAAGTGCTGCGCCTGCCGCGCAATCTGTGCTTGACCTTGCGAAAGCACTGCGCCTGCCACGAAATCTGCACCTGACCTTTCGAAAGCGCTGCGCCTGCCACGCAATTCAAACCTTGGGAAAACTTGACCTTGCGAAAGTGCGCCTGCCACGAAATCTGAACCTCACCTTGCGAAAGTGCTGCGCCTGCCACGCAATTCAACCCTTGCGAAACCTCCGCGTTGCCGTGCCAATGGGCCCGCGCTCCGAGCCCGCTCCGAGCCCGCTCCGAACGCTTCGACCAGGCGCCGCGAACAGGCTAGCTTCCAGCTCTCCGGGGACACCAATTCACGCACGGGGCCACGCTTTTTGCAGATTCCTTACTCCCACCACACGCGCGCGCATATTTTCTCGCGTGCTTATTCCTTCTCTTCATCTGTCTCAGCGAGAGCTGGCTTTCAATTAGTTGCCGTAACACGGAAGTTCCTTCTAAACTTCCTTTGATTAGTTCTATATATTATTTGATTTGTTTATCGATTCTTAAAATATTTGATATAGAATATATTAACATATTATTTTATAATTTATTATTATACATATTATATTATGGTTTATTAAATTATTATTTTGTAATTTAACATTTCTTCGTATATTATGGGGGGGGTATTTTCTTAAGTTTGTTTTTAGAATGGATTATTGAATTATTATTTTGTATATGTTATGGGGCGAGTTTTTTCCGCTGATTTTTAGGTTTGAATTTTCGTATATGGGTGTTTGGGTTATATGGATAAAGGGGTAGGTGTATGGCCCCATTTTTTAAAATACATAGAAAAAATTAAGGATTTTTTAATGAATTATTGTTTTACAATTTATCGTTTCTCGTACCCTTTATGGGCAGGGAATCTCGTGTATCCGAATGCATGGGTATATGGAATCCCCACTGGTTTTAAAATGATTATAGATATTAAGATATTTTGTGTTGAATTATTATTTTATAGTTTTTTATGTTTCGTATATTGTGTATTTCTAACTCCTCCGTTGGTTTTTAGAATGTTTGTAGACATAAAATATGCTTTCGTGAATTAATACCTTATAATTCGTCGTTTTTTTCATGTATTATTCGTAGCCCTCCCTATCCCACTCGCTGGTTTTTAGATTGTTTGGTAAATAGATTGTTTGATGAATCATTATCTCAAAATTCATCGTATTTGTATACGCTTTCTTTTCCCCGTATGGGTGCTTGGGTGCATGGATGCGTGTAACTTATCCCGTTTGGGTTTTTGAATGTGCAGAGATTAAGGCAGCCTTTGTTGAATCATGGCCGTATAATACTTCGCTTCCTCGCATGTCGTTCGCTAACCCCTCTGCGGGTTAATAGACTGGCTGCAAAGAGCCGCCACCTTATACTCATTACGTTCAAATATTATTTATAACTCATCGAATTTTCGTATATTATGGGGGGGGCCGTCGCCACCCCCCCCGCTAGTTTTTAGACTAGACTGGGAATCCCGTGCGTGGGTGCCCGGAAGCGGGTGCGTGGGATTCCCGTTAGTTTTTAGAATGGTTGCAGAAATTAAGGTTTGTTTTGTTGAATTATTACCTTATAAATTATTATTTCTTCATTTTATGTGCGGGTATGAATTCCTTGTTTTTTTGGGGTCGCTCCCCCTACCCCCCTTTGACCCCCCCTCGTAGGTTTTTAAAATACACAGATATTTAGGCACCTTGTGATGGGTCATCACCCTACAACTCATCGCATCTGCACACGCTTTCTTTTCACGCGCGCGCATCATGACCCCCCGCTGATTTTTAGACTGCGATCCCCCCCTTAAACCCCCCCACCCGCTGGTTTTAAAATGCGCCTTTTAGTGAGTCATCGCCCTATAACTCATTGTATCTGCGTACGTTGTCTTTTCAAACGCCTTCCCCGCCCCTAATGTATGGGTGCCTGGGTGCATAGGTGCGTGCGGCCCTTAGCACCTTCGCTAGTTTTTAGAATGGTTATAGACATTAAGACACACTTTGTTGAATTATCGCCTTACAACGTATTGCTTCTTCGCGTATATTGGCCCCCTGTGTTTGGTTTGTTACACAATTGATCTCCTGCAACCATTTGGATCAAGGCCTCTTTTTTTGTGTATCATAGCACACTCATGATCGCGTGAGAGAAAGGAACCTTTGCAGGCCGCTTACAGGATTATATCACAATACAATCCACCAGGGACAATCCATCCTCCAATCATCCATATTGGCATATTGGACTCTCTCCGGAATAGATCTAGGGACCAAATCAACGACCTCAACTACCACAAGGGTACCAGTTCCGCGGCAGTGGGCCTCAATTTGTGGTAGCGGAGCGGGTTTTCCGCAGAGATCCAAAGGGAAGATGTCATCCGATGGAGAAGGCTTCATGGAAGCCTATTCAAGTATGGCCAAATCAAACGGCTATACGGAGGAAACACTAAATTTATCGATGACCGCCAAGCAGCCGCCATCGTACGACGGAAAAGTCAGCTGGTTCAGGTATGAAGAACTCGTGGACGACTGGGTAACCCTCACAACGGTGGAAGCATCCAAGCGAGGACCTCTGCTTAAGAGCAGACTCACTGGAGATGCTTACATGTACAAGGCCGTCCTCCAGAATGACCTTTTGCAAGATCCTGATGAAGGAGTCAACTACTTCAAGAACACGCTGAAGAAGTACTTTTTGAAAGGTGCGACCAACGTGTATCTGTACAGACTCCTCAGTTTCTTCAATCATAGAAGGCAGAACCAAGAGTTCCTCATTTTTACCTCAAAATTCGAGATCCTTCTTATGAGACTGAAGGCAGCATGGATGGATTTGATGCCAATTTTTACGGCACAATCCCCATCATTTCGCCAGTCCGTACAGGAAGCAAATGCAAGAACAATTGCTCGACATCAGCAAGCAGCCGGTGTTCGCCGCCTCCAGCCCTGCTCAATGAGGATGATCCAACAGTCCTCAGACAGTATATCAACGGAATGCAGGACAGACAGTGGGACGCATTTCCCTTCGGGGATAATCTCATTGCGCAGTTTTTCATTATCCAGAGTGAATTGTCAGACCAGCAGAGAGAAAGACTGACAAGCGCAATGTCACTCAGGAACATATCACTAGAGAATTACTCCTATGAGATGCTGAAGACTCACTACCATGAACTCTTCATCACGACGAGGACATCGATCCAAGATCCATCCATCCGACCTCAAGGAGGCAACTGAAGCAACACTTTCTTCATCATCGAGCAAGGTGAATACGAAGGAGAAGAAGGCTTCTGGGTTGAGGATGAAGAAGGACTTGAAGAATTCATGTCAAACAACGATGAAGAGACGTTCTGGGTCCTCGAGGAGAACGATGCGTTCATAGCAAGGAAAGTGTCGGGGCGGAACTTCAAATTCAAGAAGAGAAAAGGAAAAGGAAAATCAGGAAACAAAAAGGGCAGTCACCAACGAGGTGGCTTCAAACCCTTTCGAAAAAGCGGTTCTGGCGGGAAGGCCAATATGACCAATGAAAATTGTGATCCCTACGACCAGGCATATTGGGGAAAAGGCAAAGGAAAGAAGGGAAAGAAAGGAAAATCAAAATTCCCATACCTGGTGAGTGGTAGCTTATAGGTAGGTGTGGTGTCACTGCTGCCAACAAGCCTATGTATGTTTAAGAGCTTTTGCACACAGGGGTCTTGTGAGTCATGCATGGTTGTACCAACATAAGCTTGTTTAGTACATGGCACAAGTATATGTTGCTGACAACCTTCACACGTCCCAAACTCCAGAACTGCAATGCCTGGAAATGTACTTCAAGCATTCGTTTGTTGACTGGCAGTGCTATCGCAGCTCCTGACAGGGGTTGTAGGGCTACAGGGGTTGCCGTGCCAAACATCGATCCGTCCTGGTGCGAAAAGGGAGTTGATGCATGCCCTGAGCCGCGTTTATAAAGGTCCTCTACGGAAAAAACCACGAACTCTGTGGGAACTAGTTCAGAGAAGCCCCTAAAGTTGTCTGGGTTGTGGTAAACATGACCTTATGCATGGTCAAGACACGTATCCATCATAACACACATCTCAACTGTACGGAAATCCGAAACTGCTTGACCTCAGCTGATGCCAAGGCCGGACGCACCGACTGGCCAGACCCTCCCTGAAGCCTGCTGGAGGTGCTTTCGTGCTGCTTCTGGAATGGTCAGGGTTGTTTTGAGCACACATTACGGAGAGCTTGCAAAAGCATAGCTGGAAACAAACTTTTTTTGGCAACTCCTCGGGTGAATTCACTGCGAGCTACTAGCCCTGCAGAAGCGAGCTTTGTAGAGCCCTGCTTTTTCTTTTTGAATTGTCAACAGATCATGGCGAGCTGGAAGCCCTGCTTGTTCTATCGGATCCCATGCGTGGTTACATGTGTCAGGAGCAAAGTATTCAGGGTTCTTTCTCAATACGTTCTAGGCTCTTCAGTTGAACCTTGGCACTCAGTCAATCCAATCACGGACAGCTTCTGGATTGTCGATCCGCTTGCATGCCCTTCGCAGCGAGCTGGAAGCCCTGCTTCTTGTTGCAGACCCCACGCATAGTGAGATGTGTCAGCCGCAAAGCATTTAGGGTGAAACTGTTTAATTCTTTGTAGGGCTTCAGTTGAACATTCACACCCAGTCAGTCCAAGATCTGCGTGCGCAGGATCAAGCTTATACCGATCGCCGTTGCAGCATCCTCACCCTGTTCTGACATGGATCTGCAAGTGCAGGGCTCATAGGAGCTCGCAGCGCGCAGGGCAATGAGCTTGCGTGCCTCTCATGGCCGGGAGCTCTCGTGATATTTTCGTATCCACCTGCCAGGGACCGTATGTGTCGCAAAGCGCGCTGGTGTCTATCCTTCGCAAAGTGCGCGACGATGGATTGCCAACGTCCTTCAGCAGAAAGAGTGTCAAGCGTGCCCGCGACGCAGCCCTCCCAGACACTACACCTCTAGGACCTCTCTGGGGACACGTGACAGTGGAGACAACAGCAGGTGGACAAAGACAATTTCCTGTGGCTCTCCCGATGCCAATGCTGTGGTTGCATGTATCTGAATGCGCGGGCTTCGCCCGATTTTTCGCTCACAAACTTGGTGAGCATCCTAACTCAGCGCGCAGCCGCTGGAATGTAGCACTATATGCAGATGAAGTGCTACCCGGAAATGCTCTGAAAGCTACGAACTTCAGGAAATTTATTCCTTTTACTGGAGCTGGTGTGAATTTGACAGCGCCCTGGGATCTGAATCGGTGTGGTTTCATTTATGTTGCCTGCGCGTTTCCTTGCAAGGACATCAAGTGCGGCATATCGCAACTGTTCAAGCAATTGGCCCGCCTCTTTTTCACGGCGCCTACCAGCCTGAGGGACGGAGTCATGCTTTCCATCGGCCAGAGCTCGGCGATGTTCTTTGGGCAACTGGGCCTTGTGGTAGCTGATGAAGTTGCCCTGAAACAGCTTTGGAGTTTCCGAGGGGCTTCTGCAACATTGCCCTGTTTCTTTTGTCGAAATTTATGCAGCTGGTCGTCGCAACTGCACGAGCACGACGACTCCGGCAGTCTGGTGCCTTTGACGGTCTCAACTCTTGATGCAGTTGTGCCACATACAAATGAGACCTTGCTGGAGGCAGCTTTCTTGCTGCTCCGGAGGAAGCCAGCCCTTTCCAAGACGGCTTTCACTTCGTTGGAGCAAAGCGTGGGCTTGACCTTCAGCCCAGAGGGCGCGTTGTGGAGCAATGGCCTTTTTAATGACATGAGAGGAGGCGGGCCATTGACATGTACCCAGTACGACTGGATGCATTGCTTCCTCGTGTCTGGAATTTGGAACGCGGAGGCGGGCCTGTTGTTTGGTGCCCTGGCGGGAACGGCTGCGAACTGCGTATCTTTTGACTCTTGGCTTCAAAGCTGTGTGTGGCCAAAATCCCTGAGCTCGCGCGGTGTGACAGGCAAACAGGCGCTGAAGAAGAGAACAGCAACCGATTCGTCCGAGGTCAAGACATCGGCCTCGGAAGGGCTGACCCTGTACCCCTTGTTGTGCGACTTCGAAATCATTCGGTAGACAGCTCTGAGCTTAGCAGCCATCAGCGCCCACTTGCAGAGGAGACTTCTGGTCTACGGACCATCTGCTTTTACGCCCAAGTGTCACTATGCGTTGCACTTTCCCTCGTTTGTGGACTCTCACGGCCGCTTGGTCGCGTGCTGGACGCACGAGCGTAAGCATAAGGAAGTGAAGCGGCACGGCAACCAGCTGGCCAACGCCAGCTAGAGCTTGTCCTTTGAGAAGTCGTTGCTGTCTCAGGCAGTGCTTTCGCAGCTGCTGCACTTGAAGGAGTTCAGCGCAGTGGGGGGCGTGCAGTTGGTGGCTCCACAAGACGCGTCCAGTGACATCGCCAGCAGCATCAGGACGCTTCTGGGCGAAGATGCTCAAGCTCAGGTCAGCGCATCTTTTGGAAGCCATGCTGAAGCATGGAGAGCTGTGCGCCAGGGGTGATGTGGTCCTTGCCCATTCTTCTGACGAAGGTAAATTTATTGGCATGGTGTGGTTTCATGTATCCATCTCCGGCGCTCATTTCACTTTGTTGGCAAAGTGGCACGCCCTGGGCAGAAATGTTTTCAAGATGCTGGATGCGCCGTCGTGGGTCGAGACCGTCAACGTGTCTAGGACTTGTGTTTATCGAGTACACAAGAACATGGTGCACGCAAGTGTGGCACCGTGACTGTATAGCGAGCTGTGAAAAAGCCCTAGCTGCAAGCTTCGCGCAGCCCTGCCATTTACTTTTCATGGTGTGTGGCAAGGGTCAAAGTTCTCCTCCCTCCCCAGCCCTTCCCCCCCCACCAGCCCCCGCAGCTCCCCAACTCGACGCATCCCATCCCTTGGCCCGAAATCAACTCTATTTGGTGTTTGGGGGTTCCTTTGCATTTCCAATAGCTACACATGTCGGGTTTGGAGTTTGTGGTGCCCAGTCTTCATCAAGCTACACCCTATTGCAAGGCCCGTCAAAGTCCCCGCAAATCTGCCGCCGCCCAATCTAAATCATGACCCCTTATAAGCAGAACCAGTTGAGACTTGCAGGTTCCTATACTATTCTGACTCATACATTATAATTGGTTGGACACACATGCATGGTTTAAGCCGCTATAGGGAATCACATGAAGGGGCTGAGTAAAGGATTAAAACATGGTGACATCGTGGGCATATGCGACAGTGTTCATAACATTGAACCATGATGTGTACACTACACAAAACACATCCAAGTGTAGGGTTTGTGAGCAAACCGTTGCTTTGTTTCTGCACGTACCTATTATCGCATCGTTTATGTCCTGTGCAATGTGGGACCAGTTGTTGTTTGGGACCTCCCAATGTTCCGAAAGAATTCCCAAGAGGGTGTCCTCAGACAAAAGCAGCTTCCACCCACCCAACGAAACTTTCAAACACAACATTTCTGGTTGGGGCAAAGACAGTATAGCTTTGACAGCTAACCACGGGTTATTTGCATGGCAAAGCGTCTGTTTCCAACCCCAAAGCTGTTTGTTTGACCACTACCTCAGACCAAAACACATAGTCCAAAAATCGATGGGGCCCCCTTAACTCACCCTGCGTGCCCCTGCCGACCGATTCGTCATCCAGCCTGCGCGCAGGCTGCCGCAGCTGGCGCCAGAGCGGCGCCGCCAGTTTAGCTGTGGGTCAAACATAGGCACCTAAAAGGGAACCCTGGTAAAGGGAACCCTGGACTAAAACCTGCTGGCCCCTAATGGTTTTATTTTGACCCTTCTGCATGTACTGTTTATACAAGCCATAGCAAGCTTTGGGGGGCCACTGCAACCTATAAACGATTGTGACTGATTACACAAGAGGGCTATTGAGGAAGACCGTTGAGGGCTATATATAGATGACCACTTCATGGTGTGCTCCCTACATGGCTATAAAGTGTTGGGCTTTGCTCAGACACCCAACCAACCGTACAAGTATAGGTTATAACCATTTCTATGAAGGCTCTAGCTATATAGCAGGGGTTTGAGGCAACCTATCTTTTGAGCTTGGTTGAGCATCCAAGGTGTGGGCCCAAAACGTAAATCTAAAGAAAACCAAAATAATTATAAAGCGTTTAACCGTACTCGCGGGGCTCTAGAGAATATAGGCAAGCCATCTCAACTTTCGCCTTTGGTTTTGTCTGGCGGGGTTTCACTTGGGGAGACACCAACGTTGAAGAACTAAGGCTGTGTAAAAAATTGTCCTTGGGGTTGCACTTTTGGAGAAACCAAGTGCATGCTGGCTCAATCCGAGCTGAGACATGTGCTTCTAATGTTTGTCTTGCGGGGCTTTGGGAGTATTGAGTGTGACTGAGTGGCTCGTTTCAACTCGCGCCGAGAGTTATACACAATGGATGTGGTACGATTGAAAGCAACACAGCCAGTCCCGCGTTTTGCGACACTTCCGCCCCAGTTGCGAAAACAATCAAGCTGGGCGACGTATTCAAAAAGCTGTTGCTTCCAAAAAGAACTTAAACCGTGGGAGCCGGTTGGACTTATCCTACTTAGCTAAGTTGTACTTAGCAGGCCTGACCCAGCTCGCTAAGTTGAACTTAGCTAAGTACGTTTTTCCTACTTAGCGCACTTGTGGCAAGTCCACTACGTAAGATAACATGTCTGCTATGTAGATAACAAGCCCAGCAACTACATAGCAAGCAGCGCGCCCATCCAAGTGAGGACGGCCTTGATGAGCTCGTCTGCTTTAGCTGAGTGCTTGGTCAGCGAATCTGCCAGGCAGTCTTCACTCCGTACATGTGCAAGGTCATGCATCTGTCCGCTGTTGCTTTCCTTTCTCAACTTCTGGATCAAATGCATTGTTTCTTTCTGTTCCGGTTGATGTGTTGTGGATGCTGTGGTGACAAGATTGTTCGCATCAGTGCGGATGTGTACATCTGCGATTTCGCCTGTTATGTCTGACCAGAGACCGCGAAGAAATAATGCTGAACCGTAACAACGCATTAGTCCGTGCAACTCTGTAACGGTAGTTGACATGGTTGTGGCGGTGAGCTTGTGCGTCTCGTAGTCGACCAATGAGCCTCTCGAGTTCGATGAGCCCTGGCGAAGATCTCTTTGTTCTGCGAGAAATATAACATGCGCACGTTGGGATGACTTATCCTCATTGTTGCGATAGGATGCATCCGGCTACCCAACTATGCGTGTCTTGCCACGAAGGGGCCAGAATCTCATACTAAGCGGAATGCTTTTGATGGTTCTGACTATCTTGTTAATGGCGCGAACGTCCTCAATGGTCGGTGATGATGCCTTGGAGGCACACCTGGAGAATTGATAACCAATGTGGAACTGCGTTCGCGATTGTAACCAATTGATCTGACCTAGGACACTTCTGTATACAGTATGCATTTGTGGAGTGAGAGGTGTGTCGTCCTTCAGGTTTTTGTCAAAGGTGATCTCCTGAAGTTCGTCAATGGCAACGTTCTGATGGACATTGATGTACCAACCGTGCTTGTCATCTCGCTTCCATTGGATGCGCTGTCCTACGAAGAGGCAATCATTTTTGTCTTCGGAACCAACTTGAAAAATCTTTTCGAAGTCGTCCCATGATTTCCTTCTCGAACACATCAGCCCCCGTCATAAGAAGGTCATCAACATGAAGAGATAGTGCTCCATGAACTTGTCGATTCTTGGCATTGTTACCGGAAACAGGATCCATAAGGTAATCAACTGCTCCTTCGAGATCGAAAGTATCGGATGACTTCTTTTCACTCACCAACGCGGGCTTTGGAAGCTGCTTGCCGTAGTATACATATGTACAACGGTCTGCCCTGGTTGGCCAATCCGTAAGAACGGAGTGCAGAATCAAGGATGTTCCACCATCTGCGGGTGCGTCATTTAGCCCGTAGGCAGGCTTCTTCATGCGCGCTCCAATGTGTGGTGGATATCCCATTTCAGGAGGGATCTGACAAATGATGTCACGAGTCTGATCGTATGCTTCGCCTTGGAGAAATGCTGTCTTCAAGTCCATGTGAAATATATTCCAGCCTTTATTTGAGGCTGCTTGGATTGCAAGGCGGAAGCCACTCCTGGATGCAGCAGGACTGTCTGTTTGCTGACCATTCTTCTGCTTGTCTTGGAAGCCTCGGAGGACCCAGCGAGCCTTGGTCTTCAGGAAATTACCATCCTTGTCTCGCTTCAGGGTAAGGACACAGCGACCAGTGACCCAGTTCCTGACCTGAATCTTGCGTGTATTGACTAAGTCGAACACTTCGTTATCAAGCCAAGATTTGCACTCGAGCTGCTTAGCTTCCAGGAATTGCTTCTGGTAAGCTCTTATTTCCGTGGCTGTCGCTTCTTTCCGCTTCTTGCCAATGAGTGCGGATGTGGTTGAAGCCTTTAAGGATTCTTGCTTGGATGAATACAAGACTAAGAGTGCATGATCATCATCGGTCATGTTCTTGCATAACTGGTCAACATGATTCTGATCTGTGTATTTCTGATGAGAGAATCCACATCGTGGTGATGGGATGGAGGTCCCTTTCACTCGTCCAAGAAGGACAGGGATGCCTTCAATATCTCTCGGAACCGTGAAGGATCCTGTGTTCGCACAGATCTTCTGTTCGGCTGTCATGAGTGACCAATGTGCTTCATCAAGAACAAGATCAGCTTGGTGATCTTCATAGGATCTGGTCCTCTGAGAGTCTTGTGATTCTCCATCTTCCTGGTCAGTATATCTCCTGGTTCTTTCTGAACTTCCAGTGCCGGATGAGGTTGGAACATGAGGGATCAGTTCTTCATCACTCTCATATTGTACCGGGATGAAGATGCAGGTTCATTTCTGGGAGAATGCTCAGGTGACTCATCATTGTCATCTGGCTTCTCTTCTTCTTCCCAGTCTTCTGCTTCTTAGTTGGACTGCCAGTTGGTTCTTCTTGCACAAGTGTTGGCAGTACAAGATCTTCATCTTGGTCTTCTGCTTCGGGATTCGTAGGAATCGCAGGTGGTGAAGGTACCACGACAGTCGGAAAAATTGGCTGAGATGATGGCGACCGTGACGGCAAAGAGACATCACCCCCCAGTCGATTGAGTCCGCTTGAGGATGAAATGGACTGTTTTTGCCGTTTAAGCGCTGCATCTCCGCCGCCAGGCTTGTCGTGTGGCGGCAGTGGTGGATCCACTGGACTGTCTGGCGACACACTGCGTGGTGCTGGCGGCATAGGATGACCAGGCTGATGTGGAGGATCCGGAGGAGGATCTGACATGTTCTCGTCCGGAGGTGTTGGTGGTCTTGGAGGTTCATCCGTTGGATCCGATGGATCAGTCGCGATGGGCATCGGCCTGATAGCCGGCGCATCTGTGAACGACTGATGAACGGATGCAAACATCACAGCATGCCAGGTCTTCGGATCATAGTTCTCCCAATTGCATTTTGATGCCGGCAAGACCCAAATTCTATTCAGCTGATCCGGTTGCCAGAAGGATATGATCGCATCGTCCGGAGGTGACGTAATTGACATGTTGATGCCAATGGTGTGGACGTATGCGGTGCATGCATCATACTGAGTGGATGATATGCACAATTGTCTCAACTTCTTGCAACCACTCCACATGTTCTGACATCGCCAGTCATTAGGATCTTGCTTGAAGATATCGATTTCAGTCCCCGGAGGGTACTGCTTCATTGTCTTCTGAAACTTCTGGACTAGCGGATCTTGGATGACTAATGGCTGAACGTCCTTGTTGAACGGCAGGTCCTGAACTCTGACTGCAAGACTACTGCTGGTCATGTTGAACTCCTTGTCAATGGCTTCCATCTCCTTTCTCAGGATGTCAACCTGCTTGATGGTGAATGGTTCGAAGAGGTCCTCTAAGAGGTACACCTCGTTGTCAAGTGGTTTCACCTTCAAGTGTCGCAGGAGGATTTGCGCGAGATCCTGACAGAACTGGTAAGGATACACCTGTGCCAGTTTGGTCCTGCTTCCGAAAGTGCCAGCATTTCCCTCTAGGGGTTGGTGTTCATGCTTGACTGAGCTGGAAAATTTTTACACCTTCTGAAGATCGGTCTCATTACCTCGGGAGGTAAGCAGTGCATCAAGCTCGTGGGCTTGAGACTTCTGAGCCCGGATTCAGGATCTTCTAGTCCGTATGCACAGAAATCGAAATCTCCCCAGGTCACGGATGGATCTGAAAACAACTGTTGCATGCAATTCAGATACCATATCCTGGATGTCTGAGGATTTTCAATGATGAAATATCTTCTGTGCTTCAACTGATATCGCGCAATGGATGCCACAAATTCAACCATGGGGAGATAGCGTCTCCGCTTTTCCCCGACCTTTTGTTGGTCTTGTTGGATGTTCTGCGTGTTTGACCATGGTCCACAGACCGGTGCCATTAGGATGACATCAGGTGCTTGTTCCCTGATGATCTCCATGACCATGTGTCGTCCCTTGGATGTCATTACGTCGAATCCTGTGCGGATGTCTACGGGAGTCCCAACCTTAAGACCTGATAGTGCACAGCATTGACTAATCTGGCACTTCCTGATAGTGCACAGCATTGACTAAATCTGGCACTTCCTGCAAAGATCTCGAGAACGTGGATCTTTCCTTTACGTACACAGTTCCAATGTGCTTGTTCAGGAACGGATGTGAGGTCCTCGACGAACATGTTCTCTGCCGGATGAGGTGCTGCAGGTTTGGGAGTTGTTTTTCCCGCGATACGCAACGGCACTGAGGATCTTGGCTTAGGAGCTGGTGCGGATGACTCTTTCTTCTTGGTGTCTGCAGAGGAGCCAGGTTGCTCTTTCTGCAAGGATTCTCGCTCTTCTGGCAATAGAAGATCAATTCCAGGTTTCCCCGGAGGGATGGTTTCATCCTTCCTGACCTTCGCCATGTTAACCTTGATGAGTCGAGTCCCAAGATCAAGTCCTACCATTGCTCCTTCAATGGAAATGACTTTTCCTTTCAGCCATATTCCTCCCTTGCTTCCATCGGAGCGGATCTTGGATTTGTCTTCCTGCCAATAGAATACCTTGTCCTTCACCTGAAGAGGCTTCGAACTCATTCGGAGATTTTGAGCCAGGTCTCGTCGGATGTCTTCGGATTGACGTGCTTCTTGGAATGCTTGCTTTGACAGCTGCTTGATCTGGATGGCTGTCAGCTCTTCTTCATTCCTGCCAATCGTCAACTGCGTTGGTGTTGCGACATCAAGTTGGATGAGATCTGCTGGTCGTCTTCCGAATGCGAGCTCTAATGGTGTTACACCCACCCCCGTAGGTGACAGTCTGATTCCTGACAGTTGCAGAGGCCTTCACCAGCTGTCTGTATGTCACTTTCTTCAGTGTTGCAGGTGCAGTTCCTGCCTTGATGTCTTTAGTTGTGCCTTCAGGAGCCGAACTGCTGCTTCAGCTCGATTGGGCCATGGGGTATTCGGTCCCAAGGATATCGGTGTGATGTCCAGGGACTGATAGAAATGTTCCCATGTCTCTGTCATGAAGGCTTGATCTGCGACAACTGACTTGGGCTGCAAATGGTACTGGTCAAAATAGTTCCTGAGGACAGTGATGTTCTCGACTTCCTGCGTAGTGGTCACTGCCTCTGCAGTGAGCAATGTTGTTGCTCCATCCAGGATGACAAAAACAATGATGTGTTCTCCTGTTCCAAGAGGGACTTGACAGTGATCAATGAATGTCATGTCACCAAAGGTGTCCGCTCGAAGTCCACTTGTCTTGCTTCGTGATGGTGCATGTTTTGCTGCTTGGCAAACTTCACATTCACTTCGGACTTTGTCAAATAGATCGAATGTTGATTTCGGCAAATGAAGTGAGCGAGTTCTAAATCGAAATTGATCTGTTGTCATGTGATGATGCTGGAGGTGGAGCTTCTTCAACTCTTCGGGATTTGACAATCGCTTGTGGATTCTGCCTAGGGCAAGCGGAAGCGATGTTGGTTCATCTAAGGATGGTGCAATTGGATCTGGCTCAATGGTCGACCGGCCCTTTTTGTCGATGATCTTGTCTGCTGCCGATCCTGAACCTGCTTCCTCTTCTTTAAGCGAATTGTCCGCGAAGGTGAAAATGGTCTTACCTTTCCACAGGTTGATCATTGGTTTGTTTGCCTGGGATGTAAGTCTCCAATTGTCGTCTAGGATGTCTGGATCTCCACCTACGGATGCATCAATTATTTCCGTAGTACGCTCTCGGCTGATGTTGTCAGGATCGATTGGACATTCCTTGGCTCCATTTGGTGTGAACAACGCCTTGCGGGGCGTGATGTGCACACGGATGAGCTGCTTGTTCTTCTTGTCAAGGATCCAATGGTCCTGCTTCTGAGACCCAATGATCTTAGGAGTTGCTAGGTCCTCCTTTGTCTCGGATGACTTTGCTGCACAAACAGTTTCACTCTGGGAGAGATCCCCGGAGGGAAACTTAATGCTGTTGTCATCATCGTAGACATAGTTTGTGAGGCCTTGGTGAGCAATTTCTCCATGTGCCTTCACTCTTGCTACTCCAGCGAGGTCGACGAGCGCATGTCCTGTACCGGATACTGGAACTGCTTGACGGTTCATGCCAAAGGCCTTGCATGTGATCTTGTCACATTGAGGTGTGTGCTCGATGGTCATGTAGAGGTTCCGCATCTGACTGATGCTGAGGAGGATCGGTACAGTTCCTTGTTCAAGGACGTCGATGTTGGTACTGCATGGAGGAGTTGTGTGATATCGAAGACGCAGGGTCCAATTTACCCTGGCTGTCTCTCCGTTTGCAAAAGTGAACTTGGTCTCGGCCGGGATGTACTGATAGGAGATGATGTCCTTCATTGGTTCGATGGCCTGAGTAAAACGCTGGATTGCATGCCAGCTGCCCATAGATCTGGTACATCCACTGTCCAGAATCGCATAGGTCGGATTGTGCTGAGGGTTGATGACAGGCGCCATCAGCTTGGTTGCCAGTAGGCTGTGATTTGTTGTGACGGACAGATTGTGTTCTGAAACTGTATCTGAGTGGATCAGCTTCCCGTGGATGGCCTTTTTCCCAGGATGCTCATATGCATCATGGAATGCCATTAACGCTTGTCCTGTGCTGGATGTCTCATGGGATGAGTACCAGCCATGTTCGTTCCATGTCCATGATTGATCCCAATCTTGGTCTGTCCAACCGGCATAGGTAGGCTCTATGGATGGTGCAGTCTGCTGGATGGCGGGCTGCTCCTCCGTCTTCTCTGAGGTGGCTGCGAATGTTTTGGACTTTCCTTTGTCATGTCCGCCCTTTCCTTTGCCATTCTCATAGGATGGATAACCTTTGTTTCCATCATAGGGATTCTCGATGGCCTTCAGGCAAGCCAGGGCGAGCGGGCGCAGCGTGGCCGGGGTCGGATTGTTTGTTTTTTCAATGGGGCACCCCTTTAAAACCACCACAAAACAACAAAAAACACAAAACAAAACAGACACAGACATCTACATACAGGGTATAGGTTTCGGGGGTATCCAGAAGGGAAGTTGATGGTTGGGATATGGGCTCTTTTTTTCTCATGGGCTCGCTATTTATAAAATGAGCTTTCGTTTCGGCAACCTTTTATCCCACCCAAAAAGGACACCTTCCAAAAAACACGCACATGAAGCAGGTATATAAACAGTTTCGGGGGTATGAAAAACTCATGCACCAAGTCAAGTGTTCTAGAATTGTATTTCCCGTCCTTATTTCAAACAAACAAGAAAATATGCGAGATGGAATGAACAACACCGAACAATGTGAACCAGAAGGGACGCCTATTTTGCGCAAGCAACCCTTTTAGAAAGTTCATTGAACAAGTTCTTGTCAAGAAATGCTTCGGCTAGCGAGCGCAACTATATACCTTCTCCTACATATAAACCTTGACAGGGTGCCTCTGCAACTTCTATGTGTAGAGGGGGACGTGTTTTTCTGTCTCTTGCCGCGCTTTCCGTGTTTTGCCGTACTTCCCGTGTGCAATTGACGTGTGTCCCCACATGTGTGTTTGCCACGCTTACATGTGAGCTAAGTTGGACTTAGCGAACTTAGCGGTATGTCCGCTAAGTCCGTTAACTAACATATCGGCTGGGGCTCTAACCTACTTATCATACATAGGGCTATGTGACGTAAGTTTACGGCTATGTACCTTATCTACATAGCCGTAAACTATCCAGATACTACATACACCTATATAGATAGCATATCCAACAACACGAACGCCCTACTTGCACAACTTACAAAGTTCAATAACAATGTGTTAGCCAACTTATATGTTCAACTTGTCGAACTTACGCAAGTGCCGCATGTGCCGTATCTACATAGCAAGCAGCGCGCCCATCCAAGCACCGGCAATCTCTTGAATGTAGACGCACATCCACCCGTCCGTACCATGTTGCAGAACAAGGCATTTTTGGTTGAGTGGCTAGCACCCAATACGAAGCACGGGCCCGACATCATTGCCTTTGCAGGAGTCGGTATAGCAGAATCCATGTTTGCTTACTGGGGAACCTGGGCATGATCCGCATGTCCAAGAATTCTGATGCATGAGTTTTTCCGTTTTGCACATTTTCAATTCCTCAAATCCGTGATGCTCGTATTTGCACTTGACCCATTTTGAATCTCAAGAATTATGTGTCTGCCTCCGCAGCCACTTTCGGTTTACAACCATTCCGACCTTTGCAATCTTGTATGCTCGATCATTTCGAAGACATGCCAATTCTCAACATGATCTTCGGACGATCCAGCACCGCGGCTCCTTTGCCGAAGCCGCTGGTGAAGAGACGGGCATCTCCGTTGAAGGAATCCCCTGCTCGTGACGCGGAAGATGAGACATCCGACTGCCCCATGGAGCAGGTCGCCGATGAGAATCCATCCGCCTCTCAGCAACCCGAGAACGTCAACATGGAGCAGGTTGATTATGATCGAGATTCCGACGACGACGAAGATGATTCGGATGAAGAAGGCCATCCTCCCGCAGGAATGCCGACGTCGAAAGCGATGCCACCTCCAAGACTGGTTCCAAAGTCACCACCTCCAACACTGAGGCTTGTATCCAAGGTCAAGCAGCAGCGAAGAACATCCTGGATGAGGACACGGAATCCGACAACCATCCTGGGAATCGTCCTGCACTTCCAAGGCGACCAGCGATGCAGCCAATCCTCACATCCAACGATCGGTGGACTGTGACATATGGATCAGATACCGACATTTACCTCCAGAAGGAATCCGTACACGCAGGACCTTTCGGGAATTCGAAGTTCCTCAGCTTCGTGTACGACTACTACAAGGAGTGCTCAACCATCCTCGATGATCATCCGGACTTCCACTTCATTCCTGAGCATCAACGATCACATGGAGAATAGGTATTCTGGTTGAAGGCAAGATTCAACGATTACTGGAGTCCAACGATCCAAGGTGAAGGAGCCAATGCAGAGAAACAATACATGGACTTCATCAAGAAGGTCTACAGTATCTGCAGCTACACCAATGCTCAAGGGGAAGTTTACGGAACCGACATCATCCCGATGGTGTGCCACAACGGCAACATTGATCACGAGAAGACCATCCAGAATGTCGAACAGGTTTGCAAATACTTCCACATGGATCCATCCAAGGCAAAGCAGATCACAGACCTCATCCTCTGGCGAATCGAGAGAATGAGTAGATTGTTGTTTTGCATGTCTTCGACACGATCCAAGGCATGGCCTCCATGGGGAATGCAAACGACAGGTGGAAATGGGTCCTGATGGATCCGTTGAGCTCTACGACGCATTGACCTGCATCTCACATGCCAAGAACTTCATTGAAAGCAAGCCAGGACTTCTCTTGATGGCTATGTTCCCGAGCTATGGAAAATCACGTTTCGAAGTTGCGTTCGTGTTTCCATCCGTGGACGGGCCATATAAAGAGCGCAAGGCAAGGGGAGAAATTGTTCCAAGGAACAGATGGATCGACAAGCTCAATACAAGATCCGCACAAAATGCACTCCGGCCTGATGGCAAGGAATTCTACCATGATCCAGAGATGGAGAAACTACGTGAGATGCAACAGCGGACATACACGACAAGTCGAGATCCAATCCTTTGGACGATCCCTGTACTCTGAGCAGCAGAAGGAACCTCACCACGACGAACCGGACTATGATCTTCCAACGGAATCCATTCCACCAAGTCCGCATCCGTCGAGGTCAGTTGCTCCTCACGAGGATGAAGGCGCAGCAAAGCCTAAGTACAGAATGCGAAGGCCGGCACCACCATCCATTGAAGAAGAGAGAAATCAAGCCGTTCGCGAAGAAGCCCATCACATTCATGTTCCACGCAACCTATGGAAATCAGCTCCTCAGCATCGTGGAGAACGGGCTCAAATCTGGGAAATCCCAGTCGAACCCTTTGGGGAGAACGCACGTACACATGGCATGCATAGACGACGTCATCCTTGACGACGATGCGTCAGAAGCAGCACTAACCCATGTGCCAGCAGGAAGAGATGCACTGTTGATCCTTGCATTCCTCAAGGACCAGGACTATGGCATCCGACTCTCTGAAGAGCGAACAGCGATAACCGATCAGGCCATCGAGGCGAAGAATATTGTTGCAGCATATGACCCTGATGATAGCATCATGATGAGCAACAACTGGATCATGAAGAAGCTTCTCAGTCGTGAAGACTTTGAGATGTAGGACACCAAGATCCGTGAATTCACCGATGCCTTCTTCAGTCATGTGAGTTCCAATCAGCACAGCAAGGAAAAAGATACTTCCTCAGAGACCAAGAAGCGACGGCACTCCACCGATCAGGACGAAGCTGAAGAGGAGACCATGGAACCCTCCGGGGAGAGATCCGTCAAGCCAAAGGTCACCATAGAGTATCACAACACCGAGAACCTAGACGAGTTCATCAATGAATTCAAACAAATCTACCTCGAAATAGAAATGAACAGAAAGGACGCCGAGGACGAGCTCGCGGAAACCAAGGAGAACCTCCGCCGTTTCATGGACCAGTGCAACAAGGATCCAAGAAAAGCTCATCCTACATTGACAGAATGCGAGAGAGCCTCATTGGCACACGTCGATCCCGATGTCAATCTCGGAGAAGAAGAATTCTACTTCCATCATCAAGGAGAATGTCCCACCATGGACGAGTACAGGCAGGCACAGCCACTTTCCGGCTATCCCATGCTTCCGCTGGGATTGAAATAGCTTAGGTCAAATGACGACCCGGAGCTCATCCGAGAATATGCCGATATCCTGGGATCGCTGATGAAGCCGACCGACGGTCCACCTGTGGACCATCTCAAAACGCATGAGTTCACCACATCCCTGACGACCAACATGCTTATTATGAACCACGGAAACTTCACGAGGAATCCAAAGCTTGACAACAGGGAGGTGTACGACATGCCGATGAAGGATCGACCAATCATGAAGATGATGATGCAGAACAGTGCGCACATCTTGTGCCTGAATGAAGCAGACGCATTCTTCAGTCCTAATGATGAGAAATCCAGAGAGCTCATCAAGACGTTCATCCGATTCGGATACAAGGGCATTGTGATCAAGCAATGGTCATCCAGACCAATCGCATGCTTTGTTCGCGGCGGACTGTCCGCAAGAGTGGAACTACTGGCAAGGTACATTTCCACCAAGAGTCAGAATTGGGGAACCACATTCGGGATGTTCAGATGTTTCTTCGGCACTGAGGGAAATTGCACTGATCCCGAATACGAAATTCCGACCTCGGACTGCTTGGCAACCACGGGAACATCCATGTTCGCTGAATCCAAGAAGTACATTGGATCGAGATTGCCACCACGCACCATTGTCCAAGGATACGGACGAGAAAAAGAGATTATCGTTCTCCAAATCGAGCAGAGTGATGAGTTTCGTGGCCTGATCCCGAAATCAACCAACAAATCACTTCTCAAGTTTGACGACCGCCGCGTGACGAGGGCAGACCTCCCGTTTGCTACCATTGGAGTTTTCCACATCCATCCATCAATCAGCCATGGAGCAGCACGGGACGACTTTCAGAAGGAGATCATGCAATGCGATGCGATCACAGGAGACGCCAACAAGTCCGCGAATACCTACAGCAAGCTCCAGCAGGTTTTCAATCCGGCAAACGGTCTCATGAACATCCTCATGAAGGCATACCAGAAGCTATGGAATGAAACGAGCAACATGCCACTCGTGGACAGAATGGAGTATGCAATGGAGACTTCGTGCACCCTCAAATCCATCATCCGTCATCACCTGCACATGAAATGCGGATCAGGGTATGATCGAACATTCCCAGATGTGATGATGACATTCGTGTTTGGATGGGGCAAGACGAACATCCAGCAGGTTTTCCGGAACGAGGAGATGAACGCCATGAATGATGAACAACTGGCAGCCATGCGGAACAATCCAGCACAGGCCATCTTCGATTACCAGGTCTCATCCGCAGAGCGCTTCAAGCGCGTGAACAATGACATGTTCATGAATGGCTCACAGGATTCCGATTCGCACAGTCCCCTCATGGTTTACATCCGCAGCAAGTCTGCAGCAAGGAAACGCAACTATGAGAGAATCAAGGAGTACAACCAGAAGAAGCAATCCTGGACCCCGCAGGAGTACAAGGACTACAACAAGCAGTGGGGATATCAGAAGCAGTGGAAGGACTATGGCGACTCGACCTGGAATGATTATGGAGACTATGGCAGTCAATCCGACAGCAGCCGTCGGTGGTACAAATGAAGAAGCCACCTTTGGCATCCATCCGATTGACCGAGAAGACTCATACGTTCAGCACTACGAACTACAACCAGATTGATCCTCACCGCCAACAAGACTATTCAGTGAGAGATCAATAGCTTCACATTCGTCCCGCATGTACATAGCGTTGTACATCACTTTTTGGTACATCTAGGTATTTCAGAGAAGCAGTACAGACTGTTTTCCATTTTGCCGATCAAGACATTTCATCCGCGCAGAAAATAGGATGAATCTAGTATTTCAAGACACATGGCTACGGCAAGCAACAAGGCTACGGCCAAAGGCCATGAAGCCAATAGTATTTCATACTTAGTGCTGGAGATCAAAAGAAATTTGTGTCTGTTTTGTGTTTGGTTTGTTACACCAACCATTTGGCTCAAGGCCCCTTTTTTTGTGTATCATAGCACACTCATGATCGCGTGAGAGAAAGGAACCTTTGCAGGCCGCTTACAGGATTATATCACAATACAATCCACCAGGGACAATCCATCCTCCAATCATCCATATTGGCATATTGGACTCTCTCCGGAATAGATCTAGGGACTCTCTCCGGAATAGATCTAGGGACCAAATCAACGACCTCAACTACCACAAGGGTACCAGTTCCCTTCGGGGACAGGCACCCCGGCAGTGGGCCTCACCCCCCCCCCTAATCCCCTCGTTGGTTTTTAGCTGGTTTTTAGAATGCGTAGATATTAAGGTAATCTTTAGTGAAATATTTCCATTCAATTCATTTTCTTTTCGCGTGCGTTATTTGCTACCCCCTCCCGTGCATGGGTAATGTTAGATAGCGACTATTAAAACGGGAGTGAATATAGAAAAAAAATCTCAAAATTATTCATTCTCCTGAAAAGCAAAAGGGTAGGCATTACAAAAAAGAATCTGCCCAAAATCCCGAAAATATACCCCCTTCTAAGAATGGACTATTTTTGAGGGTTGAAACGTTTGAGTCCAGCCAGAAATGTCCAGAATTTCTGGATTGCTTCCTGCCCCAAACCACCAAATTCCTTATCAATCCCTTTACTAGAAGATGCACCCTGACAAATTTTCAAGGGGGTGGTACACGGAACCCCCAGGAAGGCAATAATGTAGTTTGTTTAAGGGTAGGGAATTGTGAAAAAAAGAATGGCCAGGGCAGCCTGCCAAGAAGAACGCCCTGCTGTTCTCAGATAAAGCCAGAAATGTCCAGAATCTCTAGGTTGCCTCCTGTCCCAAACCACAAAATTCCTTCTCAATCCCTTTACTAGAAGATGCACCCTGACAAATTTTCAAGGGGGTGGCATACGGAATCCCCAGGAAGGCAATAATGCAGTTTGCTTAAGGGTAGGGAATTGTGAAAAAATGGCTAGAGCAGCCTGCCAAGACGAAGAACCAATACTAAATCAATTCTAAAGTGTAGTGAGTCAACAGAAAAAATACTGAATTAATTCTAAACCAGTTCTAAACCGTAGTGAGCCAGCTCAAAGGAATACTAAACCAATACTAAACCAATTCTAAACAATACTTACTAGAAGACTACTCAGGCAGGTCCCAGTCTGACCCCCATTTTCTTTTTGGGGGTTCTCGCTATTGACCCCCCCAATTCGTTTGAGGGGGGGGGGTTATTAATCAATATATACGACTTATGATTTCTTTGCATATTTAACCGCCCCCCGCTGTTTTTTTTGGAATGTATAGAGATTCAGGCAGGCTTTGTTGAAGGACTTGAGGGAAGGCCCCGAAAGCTAGCGCTTTTTTTCTGGTAGGGTCGAGCAGCAGCGACCAGCGTCCTTAAGGGTTGCAGCAAAACATGCGTCCAGTCACAGTCGCCCGGTGGTAGAAAAATGTCCACGGAACGCATCTCAACACGAAACATTCATAGAAACAACTTGAGCTACGCACGAACCAACAAATTTGACGTATTAACCCTTAAGCTTCCTTAAGGGTTACAACAAAATGCGGGTTGGGGGAGACAAAGGCACGCTGAACACGGCCGGGGCCTCGTAGTGACAGCCACGGCTCGCCGATGTTCATGTCGCGCATGCTTCTTGCCCATAAAAGCAGTCCCAAACACAGAGTAAAAGCATGTAAGAATCACCGCGCGGGACCGGAGCTGGTTGGCAGCGCGGCATGGCCAACGCAGTGGCTTCCATCTGGTTGTGCAACACACCCCCCTCCCCTGACCCGAAAGTACCGCGAAAAATGCAACCCAAACGCATAGCCGCAGTCTCGATGTAAAACAAAAACTCGAGCTAGGCTCTCAGGCCGTCACACACGCACACAGACACACAACGCTAGTTGGCAGCGCAAACGGCATGGCCAACACAGTGCCTTCCATCTGGTTGTGCAACACACACCCCTCGCCTGACCCGAAAGTACCGTGAAAAACACACACACAGACACACACACGCAGACACACGCGCACACACACGCAGACGCGGACGCAGACGCACACGCAGACGCACACGCAGACGCACACGCAGACGCAGACGCACACGCACACGCAGACGCACACGCAGACGCACACGCAGACGCAGACGCACACGCACACGCGCACGCGCACGCACACACAGACGCACACGCGGACGCAGACGCACACGCAGACGCACACGCACACGCAGACGCAGACGCAGACGCACACGCAGACGCAGACGCAGACGCGCACGCGGACGCAGACGCACACGCACACGCGCACGCAGACGCACACGCAGACGCACACGCAGACGCACACGCAGACGCACACGCAGACGCACACACAGACGCACACACAGACGCACACACAGACGCACACACAGACGCACACACAGACGCACACACAGACACACACAGACGCACACACAGACGCACACACAGACGCACACACAGACGCACACACAGACGCTTACACGCACACTCTCTCGCTCATACTCACGCTCATGCAGCCGCAAGAGAGGCGCGCAGACACGCTGCAGGCGGTCCAGGCGGGATTCGAGCCCTTCCCCCCTTCTCTGTGTTGCTTTTTGTTGCACATTGACCTATTCACACACTCCGCTGACATGTTTGGAGCCACCAGGGACAATCCATCCTCCAATCCTCCATATTGGCATTGGATTCTCTCCGGAATAGATCCAGGGACCAAATCAACGACGAAGGGATAGGCACCCCGGCAGTGGGCCTCAATTTGTGGTAGCGGAGCAGGCTTTCCATAGAGATCCAAGGGAAGATGTCATCCGATGGAGAAGGCTTCATGGAAGCCTATTCAAGTATGGCCAAGCTTTCAGGCTATACGGAGGAAACACTCAATTTATCGATGACAGGCAAGCAGCCGCCATTGTACGACGGAAAAGTCAGCTGGTTCAGGTATGAAGAACTCGTGGACGACTGGGTGATAATCACTACGGCGGAAGCGCCCAAGAGAGGACCTCTGCTCAAAAGCAGACTCACAGGAGATGCCTATATGTAAAAGGCAGTCCTCCAAAATGACCTTTTGCAAGATCCTCATGAAGGAGTCAACTACTTCAAGAACACGCTGAAGAAGTACTTTTGAAAGGTGCGACCAACGTGTATCTGTACAGGCTCCTCAGTTTCTTCAATCATAGAAGGCAGAACCAAGAGTTCTTTTACCTCAAAATTCGAAATCCTTCTTATGAGACTGAAGGCAGCATGGATGGACTTGATGCCAGTTTTCACGGCACAGTCCCCATCATTTCGACAGTCCGTACAGGACGCAAATGCAAGAACAATTGCTCGACATCGGCAAGCAGCCGGTGTTCGAGCACCGCCTCCAGTCCTGCTCAATAAGGATGATCCAACAGTCCTCAGACAGTATATCACGGGAATGCAGGACAGAAAGAGGGGCCCATTTTGTTTTCGGGGATAATCTCATTGCGCAGTTTTTCATTATTCAGAGTGAATTGTCAGATCAGCTGACCAGTGCAATGTCACTGACAAACATTTCACTAGAGAACTACTCCTATGAGATGCTGAAGACTCATTACCATGAACTCTTCATCACGACCAGGACATCCATTCAAGATCCATCCATCCGACCTCAAGGAGGCAACCGAAGCAACACCTTCTTCATCATCGAACAAGGTGAATACGAAGGAGAGGAAGGCTTTTGGGTTGAGGATGAAGAAGGACTTGAAGGATTCATGTCAAACAACGATCAAAAAAAACATTCTGGGTCCTCGAGGAGAACGATGCGTTCATAGCAAGAAAAGTGTCAGGGCGGAATTTCAGATTCAATAAGAGAAAAGGAAAAGGAAAATCAGGAAACAAAAAGGGCAGTCACCAACGAGGTGGCTGCAAACCCTTCAGAAAAGCGGTTCTGGCGGGAAGGCCAATATGGCCAATGAAAATTATGATCCCTACGACCAGGCATATTGGGGAAAAGGCAAAGGAAAGAAGGGAAAGAAAGGAAAATCCAATATCCTTATGATGGAAACAAGGGTTATCCATCCTATGAGAATGGCAAAGGAAAGGGCGGACATGACAAAGGAAAATCCAAGACGTTTGCAGCCATCGCAGAGAAGACGGAGGAGCAGCCCGCCATCCAGCAGATTGCACCATCCACAGAGCCTACCTATGCCGGTTGGACAGACCAAGATTGGGATCAATCATGGACATGGAACGAACAAGGCTGGTACTCATCCCATGAGACATCCAGCACAGGACAAGCGCTAATGGCATTCCATGACGCATATGAGCATCATGAGAAAGAGGCCATCCACGGGAAGCTGATCCAATCAGATGCAGTTTCAGAACACAATTTGTCCGTCACAACAGATCACAGCCTTTTGGCAACCAAGCTGATGGCGCCTGTCATCAACCCACAGCACAATCCGACCTATGCGATTCTGGACAATGGATATACCAGATCTATGGGCAGCTGGCATGCAATCCAGCGTTTTACTCAGGCCATCGAACCCATGAAAGACCTCATCTCCTATCAGTACATCCCGGCCGAGACCAAGTTCACTTTTGCAAGCAGAGAAACAGCCAAGGTAAATTGGACCTTGCATCTCCGATATCAGACAACGCCGATCCTCCTCAGCATCAGTCAGATGCGGAACCTCTACATGACCATCGAGCACACACCTCAATGTGACAAGATCACACGCAAGGCCGTTGGCATGAACCGTCAAGCAGTTCCAGTATCCGGTACAGGACATGCACTCGTCGACCTCGCTGGAGTTGCAAGAGTGAAATCACATGGAGAAATTGCCATCAAGGGCCTCACCAACTACGTCTACGATGATGACAACAGCATCCGGTTTCCCTCCGGGAATATCTCCAAGAGTGAAACTGTTTGTGCATCCAAGACGAAGGAGGACCTAGCAAATCCAAAAATCATTGGGCCTCAAAAGCAGGACCGTTGGATCCTTGATAAGAAGAACAAGCAGCTCATCCGTGTGTACATCACACCTCGCAAGGCGCTGTTCACACCAAATGGAGCCAAGGAATGTCCAATCAATTCTGATAACATCAGCCGAGAGCGTACTACGGAAATCATTGATGCATCCGAAGGTGGAGATCCAGACATCCTCGAAGACAATTGGAGACTTACATCCCAGGCAAACAAACCGATGATTAACCTGTGGATAGGTAAGACCATTTTCACCTTCGCGGACACTTCGCTTAAGGACGAAGAAGCAGGTTCAAGGGTCGGCAGCAGACAGGATCATCGACAAGAAGGGCCGGTCGACCATTGAGCCAGATCCTTTCGCACCATCCTCAGAAGAACCAACAACGCTTCCGCTTGCACTAGGCAGAATCCACAAGCGATTGTCAAATTCCGAAGAGTTGAAGAAGCTCCACCTCCAGCATCATCACGTGACAACAGATCAATTTCGATTTAGAACTCGCTCACTTCATTTGCCGAAATCAACATTCGATCTATTTGACAAAATCCGAAGTGAATGTGAAGTTTGCCAAGCGGCAAAACATGCACCATCACGAAGCAAGACGAGTGGGCTTCGAGCGGACACCTTTGGTGACATGACATTCATTGATCACTGTCAAATTCCTCTTGGAACAGGAGAACACATCATTGTTTTTGTCATCCTGGATGGCGCAACAACATTGCTCACTGCAGAGGCAGTGACAACTACGCAAGAAGTCGAGAACATCACTGTCCTCAGGAACTATTTTGACCCAAATCAGTTGTCGCAGATCAAGCCTTCACGACAGAGACATGGGAACATTTTTACCAGTCCCTTGACATCACACCGATATCCTTGGGACCGAACACACCATGGCCAAACCGAGCTGAAGCTGCAGTTCGACTCCTGAAGGCACAACTCAAGATCATGCTAAGTTCCATCAAGGCAGGCACAGCACCTGCAACACTGAAGAAAGTGACATATAGACAGCTGGTGAAGGCAGCTGCAACTGTCAGGAATCGGACTGTCACCTACGGGGGTGTAACACCACTGGAGCTCGCATTCGGACGACGACCAGCAGATCTCACCCAACTCGATGTCGCAACACCAACTCAGTTGACGATTGACAGGAATGAGGAGGAGATGACAGCCATCCAGATCAAGCAGCTGTCTAAGCAAGCATTCCAAGAAGCACGTCAATCCGAAGACATCCGACGAGACCTTGCCCAAAATCTCCGAATGAGTTCTAAGCCTCTTCAGGCGAAGGACAAGGTATTTTACTGGCAGGAAGACAAATCCAAGATCCGTTCTGATGGAAGCAAGGGAGGAATATGGCTCAGCTCCTAAGCCAAAATCCTCAGTGCCATTACGCATCGCGGGAAAGACAACTCCCAAGCCTGCAACACCTCATCCGGCAGAGAACATGTTCGTCGAGGACCTCACATCCGTTCCTGAACAAGCACATTGGAATTGTGTACGTAAAGGAAAGATCCACGTTCTCGAGATCTTTGCAGGAAGTGCCAGATTCAGTCAATGCTGCGCACTCTCAGGTGTTACAGTTGGGACTCCCGTAGACATCCGCACCGGATTCGACGCAATGACATCCAAGGGACGACACACGGTCATGGAGATCATCAAGGAGCAAGCACCTGATGAATCCTCATGGCAGCGGTCTGTGGACCACAAGGCCGTCCTACCCCAAAAGTCAAGGCGTAGGAAGGTCCTAAGGGGGGCACCCTTAGAGAAGGTGGCACTCCATAACTTAGGCACACACTCAAAGCACATGTCCATGACTGCACAAGCTTGTTGCTAACCGTGTACAAAACATCATCTATAGACTCCTCTTAAAAGTCCATATATTCATCATTCATAATGATTCATATCTGTTTTCCTGCTCTGCAGTGACCTGGGGGTAATCGGTGCTACTTACAGCAGCGGCACATCGAACCACCGGGCAATTTCAGCATTGCCCTACCCAAGTCCTCAAACGACTTGGCATGGTCCGATTTTCCCCCTTGTCAAACTTTCCATGCCGAGGAGTTCCCAAAACTGGGCCAGACAAGGAAATTGTCGGACTCCCAGGTTGAGGGTGTCGAAATCAAATCTCGAAGGAGCATCACTAATGTTTGACGCCGTGTTCACTCGTTCGTACCACACATAGCATTGCAATGACTCTTCCAGTTTGCAAGTATGCTGAATGATGTGGTCGCCAAAGTGGTTGCTGCTAGAACACTTGACAAAGGCACCCACAACTCCCATGTTGTCCGAGAACAGCACCACATGTTTACCCCGGATTGCATCAGCCCAAGTTTGCAGTTCAATGTAAACAACAAGAGCTTCAAATAGAAAAATTGGATTCAAGCTTTCAGTCACGTTCCACTTCGCCGCATCTTCGTGCGTCATAGCGATGCTGAAGAACTCGCGCACACCAGTCGTTGGGTGGACAAGGACACCTCCCAGTCCACCAGGCCTCTCAGAAGACTCCTCAAACGAGGCGTCAACGAGGCGTCAACATAGATGTGAACAGTCTCGATAAGCCTTGCATCCACTTTTCTAGGATTACCCAGGACCACCTTGTCCCGCAGGATGATCAAAGCTTTCGCACCTGATCTGAAAAGGACGCAGTTCTAGATGCATGTATGTGCCCCGAGAGCGCCCTCATTGCCTGGGTAGCTCGCCGTCCAAAGACTTGGCTCTCAGCAAACAAGAGCCTTCCATCCTCTTTCCAGCACATCATTGATTGTTTGCTCCAATTCAGTTTTGCGAGAAGGCGTGTTTGGCACAAAACAGAAACCATCGGGGGAGCCACTCAAGTCCAACACGAGGCCGAGGACCTTGGCCTCCGAGGAAAAGCTGACATCCTTGTCATCAGAGATGGCCCACCCAATGATATTGAAATACATTCTGAGTATCATGTCCAAATGCTTTGATTCAGCAGGGACACATTGAAACATAATCGTCAAAATACGTCGTCCAGACAACCAGCAAAAGAGTAACCGCAATTCGCCAGATTGCATATGAAGTGCGGCAAAATCCATGAACTGAAGCACACGCCCCAAAAGGCAAAACGTATTGCCCGTAAATCTCAGAAGCCTTCTTGTCTGGACACCAGACCGCCAGGAAACTATCTTGCAAAGCTTCTGGAGATAGGCACAGCTGCTTATACGCTTTGTGTAAGTCCCACGTTTTCACCGACAAACCAGTTGATGCTCCAGCCGTCTTGAGATGCCTCATCATCAGAGCAGACGTGGCACAAATTGTTTCCACACCATGCAAAGTGATGGTCTCACCAGAAGCGCTGGTGCTGTTGACAAGGGACTCGGTGTAGTCATCAATTGGTCGGATTTTGTTATTCTGTCGCACGGCAAAGCGCCGAGTGACTGTGGCAGACTCCGACAAGTCACTCGGCCGATACGGCCCATGGAGCCAGCCTGTCCGAAGCTCCTCCTGCGTCACCTCATACAAAGCGTTGTCCATCTCCAAGTCTCCACTGGATCGGACACTATGGATAATACCAGTCCGAATCCGCTTCGCAGAGGATCTAAGATCAGCAGTCCGCAACGTTGCAAAACGCTTCCGTTTCTTGTACACGTTAGAAGCCGGAATGGGACCAGCCAAATCAAAACCGTTGCAAATGGCCCTGAAAAGTTCAGGGTCCCCATGCCCAGATTCGCACAGCAAGTATTCGAAAAAAATTAATCTCTTCGCAGCCATGAGAGCGGAGACATGCGGGGCCAACGACTCTTTCAAAACCCGCTCCTCTTCGCCCAGCTCAACGACTTTGGACAACCACTTTCTCATGGTTGCAGTTCGATCTTTTGCCAAGTCTGCAGCGGGTGTGCTACACACCTTCCTGATGGTCTCAGTGAGCTCAGTCGGAAGACCGCTGACCAAGTGTTTCGGGTGCAGCGAACAGGCCGCACGCTCGACGAACTCTTCCGGCTGCCCAGGTAGGCCAAACACAGCTTTGCACATTCGACCCGGATCTGTTCGTTGTTGCTCGGGCACTGGTAAAAACATGCTTGCGTCTCCCCAAAGGTTTGCTCCCTCCTCCTTGTCCGCAAGTGCGCAATTGCTTTCCCCCTGTGCCAAAAATTGCACACGCAGAAGCCGTGTTCCGCAGGAAGGGAAGTGAGTGGCAAACTGCACTGAAATGTGGCTGGAATGACCCACCCTTCATCTTTGAGATGTTTGGGAACATGCTCAGCGGGCCCAGTCAAAACTACTACATCGCGGAACTCGGAGACCAACGGAGGGATACGTGTAGAACGTGGCTGTTTGTGAACAGCTGCTTGATTTAGCCCAAAGTCCACAGTCTGCGGCACTGCTGCAAGTTCTTGCGGCAACGGTGCAGCCCCGAGTTCCAAAAGTTGGTCAAGAAACAAACTTGCCCAACTTCG
This sequence comes from Effrenium voratum, assembly GCA_963377175.1. Lineage (NCBI taxonomy): Eukaryota > Dinophyceae > Suessiales > Symbiodiniaceae > Effrenium > Effrenium voratum. Next base: position 279,605 of record CAUJNA010003454.1, on the reverse strand, counting down.
ACAGAGCTTCACTGGGTAGGCGGTCTCCAGGGAAGTCGCCCAGACACATGAGTTTCTTGAGAAACCCCACTTCTCGTGCTGGTGCTGCCCGTCGCAATCAAGTTGCAAATGCTGCAAAAAAAGCATGGTGTGAACCAACTTTGTGCGTTTCTTACGAGTGCCATTGTACATGCAATGGTCAAACAGAACTGAAAGCTGTGGCAACTGTGAAGTGGGCTGCTGCCAATGAGAAGTGCTCCACATGTGAGAACGGTGCGGATTCTCAACCGAAGTAAATATTCCGCGGCGAAAACACTGGGCAACCGTGCGTCCCGTCCAAGCATACAAAAGGTTAGCTTGGGTGACACGTTTTAAAGAGCTTCCTGAAACGGATGGTAGACCGTCAGGATATCGAGCCGATCGCAAAGGTGGAGGATCGCCCCAATATGAAAAACGTGATTTTTGCGTTTGTCGAACACGAATATCGCGAGCCCTCGAGGATGTACCACAAGGGGGTGCGAAGTGTATGTAACACAGGCATTCGTCTTCCAAAAAGGCATCAAATATTTCCTGATCTCGTTGGAGAGTCAGGTCCAACTTGATGGCGGGAGCTCGCAATTTGCGGCTCATCATGTGATCGACGTCTATGGACTCCTGAAGCCCACACCTGCGCAACTCGCACGCGAGGGTACCCGTACCACAGAACGCCTCTATGGCATATAGATCTTTCACAGACCTGCCAGCAATTCGCTGTGAAACTGCATGCAAAAACTCCGAGCTTTGCACCATGGAGCCCAAATTCACGCCAATCTCACCCTGTCAGGATGTAGCATGATGCTGCATACTGTGAGGCTTTCCACACTTTGGCTCCGCACACACATGCAGGCCTTTGCTACAGGATTGCCCTGCTTGAATCGCTGAAGCACACCCGCCAGGAAGGTTGTACGCCCAACAGATCGGTTTCCCAGATTTGGTGTAGGTCACCTTGTCCTTCAAAGCCTCGGGGGTTCCCTTTGAGGGACCAAACTTACTCTTGCCCCTGCCCTTCCCTTTGGGCCGCTTCCAGGGCTGATCACCCTCCGAAGCCACACGTTTTGTCGACTCTGCAGCCACCACCGCATGGCCACCTGATGATTCCGGCAGAGGCAAGAGGTAGAACATAACCCGCGGGTCCACTTGCAAGTTCTGAAATAGTACATCGAGCGGTAACTGACCAGCCGCATTTCTCTTCAAACCTGCAGTCGCGAGTTCTGCCAGTCGAAGCCATGCCTGCTTGTCAGCCTGAAGGATTTGATGTACGTTCAGTTTCCTGTATCCTGGCGGTGGCGGAGTCTGCAAGTGCCCAATGAGAAAACTGTTGTATCGCTGGCTGACAGAGAAAGTTACTGCGTTCATCAGGTCCAACGCCAGGGCACGACGATGAAGCGCTTGCACAAGCAACAGCTCCGAACTTGTATCGCAACTCAAATCAGGTCGTTTATCTCGAACCTTGAGCGTGGAGGCCCCATCCAGGACAATCTCCCTGCTGGACTTGTCATTTGACAGCTCGCTCTTTCTACTGACAAATTTCGAAGGAGGCAGATATTGAACTGCATTCTTCTCCAGCATGTCGAGGACAGCATTGTAACAAACATGCCCGCACTCCGATTCACCCTCCAGACTGATTCCCACCAACCTAGCCGCCTGGTTGCGAAGTCTTTCAGCACGTTCCGCAGATGGTAGTTCCTTGGCAGAACTCGACTCTGGCTCCTCGACTAAGTTCTTCATCTCCTGGTTGTTCATTGACTAAACCGGCCAAATTTGCATTGGTGGGAGCGTCTCCTGGATTTCCCAGAGCAAAAGCCAGTTGGGCAAGGGCGCTGACACCTTGCCCGGTTATGGTCTGGGTAATGTCATGAGCCAGCCCGCATTGGCCAGCCTTCTCAGCGAAGACAGCTTCGGATTCAAGAATGGAAGTCATGGCAATCACTCTCGCTCCTAAGACGCACAACCCTGTTTCATGACCTCAAACTAGATACTGTGTCATGATCTCAAGACTAGATCATCAAGATAAACGGCAGACTCTTTGCGCGAAACAGAAAGATGTGTCGGACAATTTGGCCACTTGAGCCTCGAGCCTCCGGCCAAGCAACATGCAACCCGGCGGTGCTGCATGCAAGCTTGGTCGGCCTCCACTCTTAAGCAAATTCGCATGCCACCCAGCGGTGTGACATGCTCTTTGCCCATGTTCAAACAAACGCACATGTTTCAAGCGGCCAAGAGATCTATCAGGCAGAAAAATTAAAAATTTAGTACGCGCGTCTCTTTGCGCCAACCTCTAGGGCCGCCAGCAGACTGCCTCGATCCCTAAGAGGTTTACAACTCCCGCACTGCTTGCACTTCCAAGACTCGCTGTACACTCTTCCCTCAAAAGGTTGGAAGTCATCGGTGACTTTCCTCCCACAGAGAAACTTGTCAACATCTGACCCATTTGGAAAAAGGTGAAGGGTGCGGGTTTTCTTGTTCTTAAACACTTTGCAATGGCTTCCCCACTCAATGACCGGCACTGACGCCCTGGCTCGCATCTCAACGAGCCGATCGGCCACCGAATCCAAGGACTGACCTGAATCGGAATCACTTGAACTGGTAGAGGTCGAGGAACTGGATCCATCCCCGCTACCTTCAACAGGTGCGTCAAGTTGTTGCATGCTTTCAGGAAGAACACTGGTGCCCGGAACCTCACATTCATCAGGATACATGTCACGCAGAGGTCCATCAGTGGGGAAACTTGTATCAAGTCTCAATCCGTCGTCAATCTCATCATCAAATGGGCGATGAAGAGACGATCCCTTGCTCTGACTGGGAGGCACAATTGAAGACACCACTGCAAACGACCCACCATCACAGCTAGGCTCAAGAGCTGAGTCCCTTGCAGTACTTTGTGCCTCATTGTCAGAATCCTCGACCTTGATGCACGTCACATGAGCAGACGCATGACCTGCAGGTTGCAATGTAGTAGCATACAATCCACTTCGCGTTGTGTCCGGAAAGAAATTTCCATACCGAATGTCATCTACTACGCCCTGCAGACGCCTCAATGGCGCTGACTGAACATCCCTTGAATACACCGTCATGGACTTCTTGCCAGTCATTGCATGATGGCCCAAGATATGACGGTCCTCTTCACTGAGGCCTGCCTTCGAGGCCCAACTCAATGTTGTTGTCTTGAGACCGTGCGAACTCAGGCCTGCCGCCACATGGGTCTCGTTGCTCAAGATCAGGTGAAGCCATTTGGTTACCTCATCTGACCCAACTGGTCTCCTTGTCAAACTTCCTGACGCATCGGGCGAGACAAATAATGCACCTGAAAAACCATGCCGCAAATCAATACTTAGTTGTTTGCACACATCAACAAACCTGTGGCCCCAGCTGTCAACATGAAGACCAAAAGCAGAAGCCACAATAATCAGCGGAATTCCCATCTGCAATGTGAGCCTCCGGCTTTTATGGTCGTGGGTACGCTCCAAGAAACCACATCGCCCCCCTTCCGGCAGGTCCACAATGAAGTCTTCAGCATTTCGAACGTCCGACACCCTGCCACGACCATATAGCAAGAAAAGCATGCAGGCGCCATACCTGTCAATAATACATGCGTCCGGGTTCAAGACGTACCTCTCAAGAATAAGAACTTCCTTGACTGTGAGCGGACGAGACTGCTTAAGGCTCTTCTTAGCAAGGCCGGCTTCACGAAGGAGTCCTTTCGTCCAGGGTGTCTCAAAGTCTCTGTCAACTCCAAGACCCACGACATGCTCGCAAAAATTCAATGTTTGCACAAACTCTCTCATGCCAGATTGCGATTGCTTCCACTTTAGGAATCTGAGAAACACCGTGATGTGATCAGCACGAAATGGAATATACTTGCAACCATCTTCAAAACCTTGCCCTTCAAGAAATTTCATGTACCGCAAAATTGCAAGGACACGTTTCTGCAAGGTGCGTGTAGCTCGGTCACCAAAAACCTGTTCGAGCAGCTGAAACTGTTCATCCTCGTCAGCAAAACGAATTTGTTCGCCAAGTTGGCTTCCCTCGGGGTTGTGCAAAATAACAACCATCCAACGTCGATAGACAGGTTTATTGCGCAGGTTTATTGCAGGTTTATTGCACTCCCAACCAGATCGAAGTCGAACTGCCCTTGCATACAACGGCTCGTGAACATCTCGTTGCTGTTGCAAAATGCCAGCTGGTTGTTCCGCAGCAGTTTCAACCCCAGGCAAAATCCTTTGTCGTTTGACATTCTGCAAAACTTCTGGAAACTCAACGCCAGCATGTTTAGAGAAAATCGTAGCCATGATGCCTCGTTCCCACGGCAGCTTCGGACGAGCTGAGCGAGAACTTTGAACATGCGCTTCTGTAAAAGCCCCTTCGAAGTCAGTTGCTGTAGGAAGGGCACCTGTCGTGTCTTGAACAAGCAGGCGCCTTTCATCAAAGGCATCATCGGCATCCATGGCAAATCCCCCCGTCACAAAAGTTCCAGTAACAGTCCGCTAAGAACAAAAACGGGGAGATCCCTCCCAACCCACCCTTGAACCATGGCTACGTCGGGTTGATTGATCAACTTAAAACGGCTGTGCACTTTGATTGACACCAATTAAAGACAGAAACAAAGTGAACAGAATAAAGACTCGTCTACCTACGGTAGAACTCTGTCAACCCCTAGAGGGAAACGCTGGTACTTTCGGAAGCAGGACTAAACTGGCACGGGTGTGTCCTTACCAGTTCTGTCAGGATCTCGCGCACATCCTCCTACGACACTTGAAGGTGAAACCACTTGACAACGAGGTGTGCCTCTTGGAGGACCTTTTCGAACCATTCACCATCAAGCAGGTTGACATCCTGAGAAAGGAGATGGAAGCCATTGACAAGGAGTTCAACATGACCAGCAGCAGTCTTGCGGTCAGAATCCAGGACCTCCCGTTCAACAAGGACGTTCAACCGTTGGTCATCCAAGATCCGCTAGTCCAAAAGCTTCAGAAGACGATGAAGCAGTACCCACCGGGGACTGCTTCATATATCTTCAAACAAGATCCTAATGACTGGCGATGTCAGAACATCTGGAATGGTTGCAAGAAGCTGAGACAATTGTGCATCTCATCCACTCAGTACGATGCATGCGCAGCATACGTCCACACCATCGGCATCAACATGCCAATTACGTCACCTCCGGACGATGCGTTCATATCCTTCTGGCAGCCTGATCAGCAGACTTGGCACGCCGTGATGTTTTCATCCGTTCATCGGTCATTCTCAGATGCGCCGGCTATCAGGCGATGCCCATCGAGACGGATCCATTGGATCCAACGGATGAACCTCAACAACCTGACACGCAGCAGCCACCTGATCAACCGGACCATCCCATGCCTGATCCAAGACCTCCAACTCCACACCATTGACGAACTTCAGGAGATCACTTTTGACAAGTACCTGAAGGACGACACTCCTCTTACTCCACAAATGCATACTGCATACAGAAGTGTCCTAGGTCACATCAATTGGTTACAATCGCGAACGCAGTTCCACATTGGTTATCAATTCTCCAGATGTGCGTCCAAGGCATCATCACCGACCATTGAGGACGTTCGCGCCATTAATAAGACAGTCAGAACCATCAAAAGCATTCCGCTTAGTATGAGATTCTGGCCCCTTCGTGGCAAGACACGCATAGTTGGTTATCCAGATGCATCCTATCGCAACAATGAAGATAAGTCATCCCGACGTGCGCATGGTGTATTTCTTGCAGAACAAAGAGATCTTCGCCAGGGCTCATCGAACTCGAGAGGCTCTTTGGTCGACTCTGAGACGCACAAGATCACCACCACAACCATGTCCACTACTGTTGCAGAATTGCACGGACTGATGCGTTGTTACGGTTCAGCATTATTTCTTCGCGGTCTCTGGTCAGACATAACAGGCGAAATCGCAGATGTACACATCCGCACTGATGCGAAAAATCTTGTCACCACAGCATCCACAACACATCAACCGGAACAGAAAGAGACAATGCATTTGATCCAAATGTTGAGAAACGAAAGCAACAGTGGACAGATGCATGACCTTGCACAGGTACGGAGTGAAGATTGCCTGGCAGATTCGCTGACCAAGCATTCAGCTAAAGCAGACGAGCTCATCAAGGCCGTCCTCACCGGCAATCTCTTGAATGTTGATGCACATCCACCCTTCCGTACAATGTTGCAGAACAAGGCATTTTTGGTTGAGTGGCTAGCACACAATACGAAGCACGGGCCCGACATCATTGCCTTTGCAGGAGTCGGTATAGCAGAATCCATATTTGCTTATTGGGGAACCTGGGCATGATCCACATGTCCACGAATTCTGATGCATGAGTTTTTCATTTTGCGTATTTTCAATTCCTCAATTCCGTGATGCGTGTTTTTGCACTTGACCCATTTTGAATCTCAAGAAATATGTGTCTGCATCCGCAGCCACTTTCGGTTACAACCATTCCGACCTTTGCAATCGTGTATGCTTGATCACCTCGAAGACATGCCGATTCTCAACATGATCTTCGGACAACCCAGCACTGCGGCTCCTTCGCCGAAGCCGCTGGTGAAGAGACGGGCATCTCCTTTGAAGGAATCCCCTGCTCGTGATGAGGAAGATGAGACATCCGACTGCCCCATGGAGCAGGTCGTCGATGAGAATCCATCCGCCTCTCAACAACCAGATAATGTCAACATGGAGCAGGCTGATTATGATCGAGATACCGACAACGATGATGACCTGGATGACGAAGAGCAACCTCTCGCAGGAAATCCAATGCCGAAGGCGATGCCACATCCGAAACTGGTTCCAAAGTCACCACCACCAACACTGAGGCCGATGTCAAAGATTAAGCCAGCGCCAAAGAACATCCTGGATGAGGAGACAGAATCCGACAATCATCCTGGCGACCGACCTGCGCTTCCAAGGCGACCAGCGATGCGGCCAACTCTCACATCCAACAATCGGTGGTATGTACCAGATGGATCAGATACCGGCATCAGCCTCCAGAGGGAATCCGTACATCCAGGACCTTTCGGGAATTCTAAATTCCTCAATTTCGTGTACGAATACTACAAGGAGTGCTCAACCATCCTCGAGATGAATCCGGACTTCCACTTCATCCCTGAGCATGAACGACAACATGGAGTCAAGAGCCAGATTCAATGATTACTGGCAGCCAACGCTTCAAGGTGAAGGCCAACACACAGAGAAACAATACATGGACTTCATCAAGAAGGTCTACAGCATTTGCTGCTATACCAATGCTCAGCCAGAAGTTTTCGGAACCGACATCATTCCGATGGTATGTCACAATCGCCATATTGATCTCGAGAAGACCGTCCAGAATGTCGAACAGGTTTGCAAATATTTCAACATGGATTCATCCAAGGCAAAACAGATCACCGACCTCATCCTCTGGCGAATCGAGAGAATGAGCAGATTGTTTTCCGGATGTTTTCGCCACGATCCAAGGCAAGGCCAACACAGAGAATGCAAACGACAAGTGGACATGGGTCCTGATGGATCCGTTGAGCTCTATGATGCATTGACCTGCATTACGCATGCCAGGAACTTCATGGGCAATAAGCCTGGACTTCTCTTGATGGCTATGTTCCCGAACTATGGAAAGGCACATTTCGAGAGCGCGTTCGTGCATCCATCCGTGGACGGGTCATACAATGAGCGCAAGGCAAGGGGAGACATTGTTCCAAGAAATCGATGGATCGACAACCTCACCTCTAGATCCGCATACGATGCACTCCGGCCAAATGGCAAGGAATTCCTCAATGATCCCGACATGGAGTTCTACGTGAGATGCAACAGCGGTCATACACGACAAGTCGATCTCCAATCTTTTGGACGACCCCTGTACTCCGAACAGAAGAGTGAGCCTCGCCAAGAAGAACCGGACTATGATCTTCCAATGGAATCCATTCCTCCAAGTCCGCATCCGTCAAGATCCGACGCGCCCCATGAAGACGAAGGCACAGCTCAGGCAAAATCCAGAATGCGAAGGCCGGCGCCTCAATCCAGTGAAGAAGAAAGAAAGATCAAGCCGTTCGCGAAGAAGCCCATCACGTTCATGTTCCATGCTACATATGGAGAAAATCTGATCAACATCGTGGAGCACGGGCTGAAATCTGGCAGATCCCAGTCAAACCCTTCGGGGAGCGCACATCCACATGGCATGCATCGACGACGTTATCCTTGATGACGAAGCGTCAGAAGCAGCATTGACACATGTGCCAACAGGAAGAGATGCATTGTTGATCCTGGCATTCCTCAAGGACGAGGACTACGACATCCGACTCTCCGAAGAGCGAACAGCATTGACAGAGCAGACCATCGAGGCGAGGAACATTGTTTCAGCATTTGACCCCGAAGGAAACATCATAATGAGTAACAGCTGGATCATGAAGCAAAATCTCGGTCGTGAAGACATTGAGATGTACACCAGCAAGATCCAAGAATTCGCCGATGCCTTCTTCAAACATGTGAACAACGACCACCAAAACAAGGAAAACTCCGAAAAAGATACATCCACAGAGACCAAGAAGCGACGGCGCTCCACCGATCAGGACGAAGTTGAAGAGAACATGGAACCCTCCGGGGAGAGATCCGTCAAGCCAAAGGTCACCATGGAGTATCTCAATCCCGAGAACCTAGACGAGTTCATCCAGGAACTCAATCAAATCTACCTCAAAATAGAAATGAGCAAGAAGGACGCCGGGGAAGAGCTCGTGGAGACCAAAAGGAACTTCATCCGCTTCATGGAGAAGTACAACAAGGGTCCAAAGGGAGCTCATCCGAAATTGACAGAATGCAAGAGAGCCTCATTGGCACACGTCGACTCAGATGTCAACCTCGTATTTCCGCCACCGAGGAGAATGTCCCACCATGGACGAGTACAGGAAAGCACAGCCAGTATCAGGATATCCGATTAAGCTTCCACTTGGATTGAAGAAGCTTAGGTCACATGACAACCCAGAAGTCATCCGAGCATTTGCTGATGCAGCCGACCGACCGTTCCCCTGTGGACCATCTCAAGACGCATGAGTTCACCTCATCCCTGACGATCAACATGAACCATGGAAACCTCACGAGGAATCCAAAGCTGGACAACAGGGAGGTGTACAACATGGCGATGAAGGATCGACCAATCGTGAAGATGATGATGCAGAACAGCGCACACATCTTATGCCTAAATGAAGCAGACGCATTCCTCAGTCCTCAGGATGAGAAATCCAGAGAACTCATCAAGACGTTCATCCGATTTGGGTACAAGGGCATCGTTATCAAGCAATGGTCATCCAGACCAATCGCATGCTTTGTCCGCGGCGGACCTTCCGCAAGAGTGGAACTATTGGCACGGCACATTTCCACAAAGAGTCAGAATTGGGGAACCACATTCGGGATGTTCAGACGTTTCTTCGGAACCGAGTAAAGTTGCACTGATCCTGAATACGACATTCCGACCTCGGACTGCTTGGCAACTACGGGACCATCCATGTTCACTGAATCCAAGAAGTACATCGGACCGAGATTGCCACCACGCACCACTGTCCAAGGACACGGACGTAACAAAGAAATTGTCGTTCTCCACATCGAGCAGAGTGATGAGTATCGTGGTATGCTCCCAAAATCATCCAACAAATCACTCCTCGAGTTTGACAGCCGCCACGTAACGAGGGCAGACCTCCCGTTTGCTACCATTGGAGTTTTTTCACATTCATCCATCAATCAGCCATGGAGCAGCACGGGAAGATTTTCAGAACGAAATCATGCCACTCGTGACATTGTAGCAATGCAATGCGATCACCGGAGACGCAAACAAATCCGCGAATACCTACAGCAGACTCCAGCACGTCTTCAATCCGGCCAAGGGTCTCATGAATATCCTCATGAAGGCATATCAGAGATTGTGGAATGAAACGGAGAATCTGCCACTCGTGGCAAGAATGGAGTATGCAATGGAGACTTCATGCACCCTAAAATCCATCGTCCGTCATCACCTATACATGAAGGCTGGATCAGGGTATGATCGAACATTCCCAGATGTGATGATGACTTTCCGGAAGGAAGAGATGAACGCCATGAACGATGAACAACTGGAAGCCATGCGGAACGATCGGACGTCTGCCATTTTCGACTATCAGGTCTCATCCGCGGAACGCTTCAAGCACGTGAACAAGCATATGTTCATGAATGGCTCACAAGATTCCGACTCGCACAGTCCGCTGATGGTCTACATATGCAGCAGATCTGCCGCCAGGCAACGCAACTTTGAGAGATCCAAGGAGCACCTCAAGAAGAAGCAATCCTGGACTCAGCAAGAGTACAAAGAGCACAACAAGCAGTACTGGGGCAATCCAAAGCAGTGGAAAGACTATGGCGACTCGACCTGGAATGACTATGGAGACTATGGCAGTCAATCCGACAGCAGCCGTCGGTGGTACCGCTGATCACCTGATGAAGCAGCCACCTTTGGCACTTTTACGACCGACTGAGAAGACTCCCACGATCGGCACTACGAACTTCAACCAGATTGATCCTCACCACCAACAAGACTATTCAGTGAGAGGTCAACAGTTTCACATCCGTCCCGCATGTACATAGCGTTGTGCATCACCTTTTCGATACATCTAGGTATCTCACAGAAGTAGTGCAGACTGTTTTCCATTTTGCTCACATGACAAATTATCCGCGCCAAAATTGGATGAATCATTGTGACAATACATGGCTACGGCACTTTCAAGTATGGCTACGGCACGTAAGGCCAAGAAGCCAATCATACACTTCGGTGTGACAGGTCAAAAGAAATGTGTGTCTGTTTTGTGTTGCTTTTTGTTGCACATTGACCTATTCACACACTCCGCTGACATGATGGCTCAAGGCCCTTCAAGTCATTTGTACAGTCATTCGACTCATGGTACATTGATAAAAAGGCTTGCAGACCGCTTTACAGGAATCACAGTCAACACAAGCCACCAGCAACAATCCATCCTCCAATCCTCCATATTGGCATGTTGGAATAGATCCAGGGACCAAATCAACGCCCTCCACTACCACAGATTGCCAGTTCCCTTCTGGGATAAGCACCCCGGCAGTGGGCCTCAGGGGGGCCCTACCCTTGGGGACTGGAACATATATTATATATTCACTAGACATATACGCTACCCCCATCCGCTTCTACAGCAGGCACAACAGACCCGAAAAGTCGATTTAGACTCTACCTTGGACTGTTTCCTATTCTTCAAAATCCACATTACATGGGGTTTAACATCAAATTGGAAAGGAACGTCTATTTCAGTGTGCTATTGGAAAGTAAAACCCAAATTGACTTCAATCAAAACCCATGTCCACCAATGTTTTCATTTGAATCCTAGTTAGTGTTCATTCCCCGCATGACTGCGTGGGTTTCTGTTTACTCTTACTTTGTCGTCCGCGCCGTCGCCGCCACCTCCGACCACTCACCCGCCCGCAGTCCCGCCCGCCCACCCGCACTCACTTACTTGATTTGCTTGCTTGCTCGCTCACGCACTCTCTCTTTGCAATCCGTGTGGCGGGTCACATGTTGCTTTAGACACACCCGCATGTCTCATCTTGTAGATTTCTGGGTCAGAACTGCTGGCCAAGGCCAGAAGTTGCTCCCAAACTATCTGAAGAATCTGTTCGAAATATCCAAACATGCCGTCTAGCCACTTTCCCACTTCCGACTTCCCGTCCGCCCGTCCACCCGTCCGCCTGCGGCTTCATCCTCGGACCCGGAGCTGGCGGAGCTCATTGCGCCTCGGACACGAGTGTGTTGGATGTTGGAAGAACTCGATGGTTTCCAGATTTCACAGAGAAGGCGGGTGGCCCAAAAGCATTTGCGGGCGTAAACGTGCTTCCTCGTGTCTTTTGTGATGATGCTGGTGGGTGTCGAGTTGTAGCTCCTACTCTCCGCGCGCAAGCTTCTCTGCGCAAGTTCCGCGCAAGTTGCTCAGTGCACGTTGCGTTGCGCAAGTGCTGTGTGCAAGTGTTCCTCTGCGCAAGTGCTCCCTGCGCTCTGCACAAGTTCTCTGAGCGAGTGCTCTGTGCAACTTTGCTCTGCCCAAATCTGGGCAAGCGCGCGTACTTGTGTAAGTCCTTCTCTGGCGCTAAAAACTTCTCACATTTGCGAGAACCAAAGAAGTAGGCGTAGGACGCCTTCTGATGACTCTGTTCAGCTCATCAACGAAGATTTCAAAAAAACTTCCTCGCAAGATGGGATTCCGTTCTTACGGGAATGGTGAATGAGCAGAACAAGACTCTCGAGGATCTATTCCATAAGCAGATCAAGAAGCACAGGCCCCTTTCTCATGACCTAGATGAGTACGAACGTGCCGAGGAGGGCACGGAAAAGAGGCCATGTCAATTCTTGATGGGCGCTGCAAGGGATCAGTGTAGAGAAAGAGACTTCTTGCTAGAGTTCTTGCTGAGCTGATTTTTTGAGTATTACTTTAGTCTAGCTAGCAATCACTTATTGCTGAGCCTGTGTTCCGGATTACTACTTTGGTGCTGAAACCGCTTCTTGCTGAGAAGCTTGCAGCTTTGCATTCAAGTTGTTTGGGCATGTTCTTGACAGCGCTTCAAGTAAGAGCAATGCACAAAAGTTCGTGATGTGGGGGCTGGGGGCTGTGCACGGTTCTCGTCCGTTTAAACTGCCCTGACTCTGCTTCTGGTGTGTTGTGTGGGGCACCCTTGCCCTGATTGTTTAGGGCCTCTCCTCTCCTACAGCGGGGCGCTCTGCGGAGTGTGCTGCGCTGGACTTTTCGCGGGGCTGGCTGCAGAGTATGCTGCGCTGGATTTTTCAAAGGGCCAAGCTTTTGGAAGCGCCAGACTTTTCGAGAGCCAGACCTTTACAAAGGGCCTACTTAATCCTGTCTATCTGTCTATCTCTATCTCTAAATATCTACATATCTTTTTATTCTATTTCTATCTGTTTATCTATCTGTGAATGTTTTTTATCTATCTATCTATCTATCTATCTGTCTGTCTGTCTGTCTGTCTGTCTGTCTGTCTGTCTGTCTGTCTGTCTGTCTGTCTGTCTGTCTGTCTGTCTGTCTGTCTGTCTGTCTGTCTGTCTGTCTGTCTGTCTGTCTGTCTGTCTGTCTGTCTGTCTGTCTGTCTGTCTGTCTGTGTGTCTGTCTGTCTGTCTGTCTGTCTGTCTGTCTGTCTATCGACCGATCAATGTCTCTATCTGTTTGTTTGTCTGTCTATCCATTTATCAATCTATGTGTCTATCTGTCTGTCTATCTATCTATCCACCATCCATCTCGCTATCTGCCTCTCTCTCTCTATATCTATCTATTTATCTATCTGTCTATCCGTCTGTCTATCTGTCTATCTATTTTTTCTCGCTCTCTACCTCTCTATCTATTTGTCTATCTTTTTTGCGTTTCTTCTGAGGGCGTTTTGGCCCAACCCATGCTGTTTAAGCTTCTTTGCTTGCTGTTTGCTTGCTGCGGTGCGAGTTAAATGGCAAGCTCAAGATTCTTCATCGGCACCAAGAAGGACACGCACCTCTACAAACATCAAGTTTCTGGTTTGGAGCACCAAGGGTTCCCGGTCTTCCGGGCCAACGGGAAGGGACACGCGCTGTGGGTTTTCAAGGCCGATATGGCCGATTGATGGTTATCAGCGCAATGATGGCGAGCAGTTTGAGACATCAACACGGTGATTTAAGACAGCTGACAACCCATACGACAGCTTGGGAAGTGCGTCACAGTTGGGGCCTGACAACGTTGTTGATGAGGAGCATGTCGACACCAGCGTTGCTCCTGTTGATGAGCTACTGTATTCTCAGCACAGCATTGGCCCGCGGTTCTCCCACCAGCGTTTTTTGGAAGAGCTAATCGACAAGCTTGATGCTTGGGGGCTGGGCCCAATGCAGGAAGAGTTTTTGTGCTTAGATGCATTTCAGATGCGTGGAAAGATCATCCCGCAGAAAACAAACGGCTTTCTGCCTCAAAGGGCACCCAGGCAAACGTGCACCCTCAGCAGGTCCGTGTGAGAGTGAACATCATGTCACTTGAAGGTGACTTCCTTACCCGTCTGTTGACACGTGGGCTCAATAGTTGCGGATGCGACAATTCGTGCGCGCAGCTGTGTCTAGGCTATCGCGCAGACGTCTCGCAGAGGTCTTGCAGATCTCTGCCTGTCGCAAAGCTCATTGCCTGGACTTCTTGCTTGTGGCTTGACACAGCGCGTTGAACACCGAAAGGTCCGAAAGACCTCGGCGAGACCGACAGACACCTTTGCGAGACCTCCGCGAGACCTCCGCGAGACCTCTGCGAGACCTCTGCGAGACCTCTGCGAGACCTTCGCGAGACATCAGAAACACGCGCGCGGCCGTTCAAAGACTCTTGCCAAGCTTCACAAGTTTGTGCGATGGCCTCAATCGCTCGGCGGACCAAATCCCGCCGGCGCCAGCTGGCCGTGATCTCCGCGCAACGCCTGCCGCAGGTTGTCGTCGTTCTCCAGCTGCGGGAAAACCTCAGGGTCTCGATCTCCTGCAAGCGCTTGGTGATCTGGCCCTCGGGGAGTCCGCCCAGCAAGTGAAGAAAGCAACCGCCTGGAGGTCTTCCTTGTTGAGCGCGCTAAACTGACATCATGTCCAGACGCGTTCCTCCTGCACTCTCCGACAGACGCACCTTTGCGGCCTTTGTCAAGGCTTAGTACTGTCTCCGGACCAAATCCCATCGGCGCACGAACGATATGACCTCGTTCTCGCTCGCCTCGGTGGACCGAAACTCCGGCGCGTCATGGCCCGACACCTCCGAAGCTCGGCCGTTTCTTGTTTCTTTGACAGCGGTCTGCTTCCGATCCCCGCAGTAGACAACCAAACGAGAACCCATCTCCAGAGAGGGGCTCTACTCTGGTCCACTTTAGTCTCGCGCAGAGAATTTTGCAGGCATGCGCGCATCAACTTGCATGGGCCCAAAGCAACCTGCGCAAGCAGAGCACCTTCGAAGAGCAACTTGTAAACAATGTTGCCCGCGCAGAGTTTGCGCAGGGCAACTTGTAAAAACCAAAATGCACAGAGGACTCACAGAGATCGACGATTCGCGCAGAGAAATTTGCGCAGAGAACGGGCGCGCAAACAGTGCCGCAACAGCAACTTGCGCGAGGCAGCTCGCGCAGGGCGCTCGAAAAGAGCCACTTGAAAAGGGCTACCTGCGCAGAGAAGTTGCGCAGAGCAACTGCGCAGTCTGCAGGGCCTTTGGCTCACTAAGTGACTAAGTGTGTCACTCTCTTTTCTCGTCGCGGTGGGAGGACTGGGGGCTTGCCAAAACACAGCGGCCGGATGACTGTGCAAGAACTGATGGCTTTTGCTACTGCGCGAGGCGCACTTCTCCTTCGCCTCCTGCTCCTTGAAGATATCGACCTGTCGCGCGAGGTCTCCTTTCAGGATGTTCGTGAAAGCCGAAGCCAGCCTCCCATCAAGGTGAACGAAAATGCCGGAACCCTGAGATTCTCAATCGTTTTTATCGGAGGTAGCAACAACAGCATCCCCAACTTTGATTTCCCAATTTTTATTTTTTGGGATTCGGAAAACGGGGAATGTGAATTCGATCATCCTCCTTAGACTCGCCCGATCTGTTGTCGGATCAGAGGGACTGCCTAGGGGTGCCTCAGAAGCTGCCGTCGAAAGCGCTCGTCGGACAACGAAGATGATGATGAGTCATCAGAGAGACAGAGAGACAGAGAGACAGAGACAGAGACAGAGACAGAGAGAAAGAGAGAGAGAGAGAGAGAGAGAGAGAGATCTTCTCCTAGGCCAGGGCAGCATCTCCAGCGTTCCCGGCGGGAACGGAACCATCCTTCCGGCCATGGACCAACTGCGAGCCAATAACCAGGGAGATACCTTCGGAGCTGGTGAAAGATTGGGTACAGCAGGAGCAGAAGATAGTTGTGGAGCATGGCTGCCTTTGCAGACATGAGCCTCTCCGTCATCGCCTTCAACTCCGCTATCTGCTGTTCTTGCGTGTTGATGGTGGTTACCGCGCTCTGGAACTTCTTTCAGCTTCTTTTTCTGACGGCACGTTGTTTAGCACCATGTTGAATCTTGAGCCTCATCGCATCCGAATGCGATTGAAGACAAGCGATGACCTCGCCATGCCTCGCCTCAGCGATTTCGGCGATCAGAGGTCCTGTGTCCTGATAGCGTTGAACTGAGCATTGTTCTGAGTAGCATTGACTTGTTGGCAGGTCGTATTATCCTCGCATTCAACAGAGGATCGAGACGCGCATTCGTCAAGTTCGACTGATTGAGCTGGTCCAGGGGTGATGGCAAAGGGCTTCCCCTTGCGTGATTGGTCTGGGAGTCGTACATAGTCCTCTGGCCATCAACCAGTCGGTTCATATAGGGAAACTGCACTCGTTCGCTTGCTCATCAGGAGAGGGAAACGCCTTAGTAGGGGATCGGCACTCGTGCCGAGTGCAGCTGTACACTGAGATTAGGCAAAAAGCCCAATATAGACCATCAACTCAAGCAGGGCGCCTTTTGTGCCTGAGCCATTCACCGCGAGCATGCTGAAGCTGTGCAAGTGAGACACTCATGCGCTAGTAACTGTAAATTGTCCCCAAACCTTTTTGATAAAAAAGCATCACATAAACCACAGCTTTCTCGCGCAGGTGCGCTCGTGCAAGTTGGCTCGCGCAAGTTTCTTGTGCAAGTAGCGGTCTCGTGCTGCGAGCGCTCTCCTGCAAGTGCTCTCGCGCAAGTTTGCTGGCGCACGCGCGCTCGTGGGAGCTGGCTGGCGGCTTTTCCGGAAGAACCTTCGCAACGTGAAGGGCGGATCCTTCTCCTCCCGCAAAAGCAATAGCTCAAAATCGCATTTCGGGTGTGGTGTTTCAATGCTGGCGGAAGATTACCCGTAGGGCTCGGCTGCCTGGCCTGGCTTTGGGACGGTGGCTGGTTACTTTGCCCCAACTGCTTCCCCCGTCGGCTTTGCTGGGCTGGTATAACCTGGCTCCAGCCTCGTTTCAACCCAGGCCAGCGCGTGATCCAACAGCCTACGGCGACTTGCGCGTGAGTAACTTGCACCAAGCGGCCAGCGCAAAGTGACTTGCGTAACAGAGAGCTGGCTAGGAGAAAAGCTTGCGCAGCGTGACTTGCGGAGAAAAGCTTGCACAGAGTCTCACTCACTTGCTGACCTACTTAGTTACGCACTAACTTGCTCACTTAACTTTCTTACTAGCTTACCCATTCACTTCGCGCCTTACTGGTCAATTTGCTTACTTACTTACTTACTTACTTACTTGTCTACTTGCTTTGTCACTTACTTAATTGCTTGTTTACTCGCGTACTTACTTGCTTGCTTACTTACTTACTTACTTGCTTACTTGCGCGCTTACTTTCTTACTTTTCGTACTGACCACGCGCGCTACTTTTTCAGCACTTTCCGTTGCGCCACAATATTCGCACGGCGCCGCGCAGCGAGAGCGCTATACCGCACGAAGTCCGCAAGGGTTCATCGGGCGCTCGGCAATTTCGGAAGGCGCCACAGCGAGAGCGCCGCAACGTGCGCAAAGTCTGCGGAGGGTGTCATATGGAGCAGGCCTCGGGAGACCCGTGATTGCGCAGGCTTGGGGAAAAGCCGCTTCAACCTCGCAGCAAGACCAAGGTAGCTAACAGTCGCGCAGAAGTGCCCAAAGTACTGCGCGTGTCAACGACTCACCGAACGCTTTGCAGTTTCGCACAGCGCCGCAACGAGAGCGCAGACGGTTTGTCGGGAGCAGGCCACGGGACACCGCAAGTCCTCGTTTCGGCTCTATGTTAAGTCCGCGGCTACACGGAGTTCAACTTCTCGCGCTCTGTGAGTTTTCCAGCAAGCTTGCTTTGATGAGGACCGTGGCGGAAGCCTATTTTTGTAGGACTGCGAAACACCCAACTCGTTGTACGCTTTCTGCGAAAAAATCACAGAAATAAAACCATGCGCAGCCACTTGAAGTGAGAAATGGGCCCACAGGAAAGGCCCACATTGTCGTCGATCGCAATCATTTCTTTTGGCTGGATACAGCCACCCCGCATTGTGGTCCACCAAAACACAAAAACAAAGAGATGTGTTTTTTCCCTGGAGCCAAGCCTGAGAGCAGAAAGGACATATGATCATAAGGTTTATCTCCTTCCTGCGGCCCGCGCTGGCAGAGGTGTAGCCAGCATCCGTGGAGGCTTCTGGCATGTGAGCTCGACTCATAGCCGCGCCTGTTGTTGGACAACACCCTACAGCGAGGTTTCTGTTGGTTTCCCCAGTCAGACACCTGGAGAACACAACGGAAGGGAGCTGCCCGAGACATGTTGGTGATGGTGGTAGGGCTGGTGTTACAACCCCTACACTGCCAGGAGCCTGGCCCGCAGCGACCGCAAGCAATTCAGCAGCTCAGCATGTGCCAACGAACAAAAACGCAGCCAACTCAACCGGCCCAAACAAACCCAACCAACCACCAAGCCAGCTGCCAGCCAAGCCCAACCCCGCCGCCCCCCCCCCAAACAAATATATAACAAAAACAAACAAGCGATGAAACGTGGGGCTACGCGGAGGCCACTGTCCCAGGGCAAGTAAACGGGACGCGAAACCGTGCCAAGTTTTCTTTTGCTTCCATGCGCCTCCCTCGTGCTTCATGCCCTCAGCCGCGGTGATGCCCTCCAATGCCATCAGGCAGTCGGCGAACGCACGCATGGCCTGCAGACGCTGCCATGTTGGAACCTGACAATGTTGCAACTTCCTCTTGGCTCTTGGGTAAAAAGATGCAGGACGCCGGCCGCCCGCCGCTTGGCTTGGGGGCTCCAGTCCAAACGCAGTCCACTTGCCAAACAGGAGCTTTCCACGTGATAACAATGTTCGAAGCCCTGTAATGGAGGATCTCACGTCTGCACAATTGGGGTTGTCCGCCGTACGAAAGCAGGCCCTTATGCCAGCAGCCCAGAACCCGCGATGTTCCTTAATCATGGAACCATGGTGTTGGATCGTTGGCTGTGCAGGGTTCTCGCAAGACGAACCAACAGATCCAATGTACCCAACATTGGGTTGGTTGGCGCCAAAAACCCGCAATGGCCCCTCTAACACGCATGGTGGGGTTCTGCAAAATGTGCACCAATCAGTTGACGACGCGCGCCCCTTTCCATTTAAGCCCAATCACAGAAGGCGCTGTGTGGCGCCAACCCCTCTAAATTGCACCAATTTTGAACATGTCACATGTCCCATCCTGGAGGCGCTACGAAAAGGAAGTTGCCTGGTGTACTGAATCTACACCAGTCTGGAAACGAGGTACTTGGCGGTGCAAGTTTCGACCATGAAGGATCTTCACCTGCTTCAGCGCTTGCCTTTAGTGGGCAAGTCGATACTGAATACTGCAACCATCGCGCCGCAGTATTTTCTTCAAGGGCAGCCAGAGAGAGCTTGCGCTACGGGGTGTTTGTCGAGGCCTTGCTGAGGCTGCATGAGGAGTCCGTGGGAATTGATCAAAGCTTGAAGGACTCTGGCTGGTGATCAAGAACACGCTTGTTACGCCGTTGTAGAACGGACGCCTACCTCTGCCAGGAAGCCCCTTGTTTCCGAAACATATCGCGAGTTTTAAGACGACGGTCCGCGTTTCTAGAGTTTGTTTTCCAAAGCAAGGCGCAAGACCAGAATACACTGAAGACAAATCGGCTTTTCCCATGAACTACGCTTTTAGTTGTTCAGAAAAACACACGATACTCTCGGTCATTGGTTTCCTTTCAAATCGACAACGTTAAGGAGGGGGAGGCACCAAGTACACAACATCCATAGGTCACAACGGTAACTCTCACACAACCAACTGTGGGAAGCCAAACAGCGTAAACGCACTTGCAACACTGCCCGCAACATTCCCCCGGCGGCTCAGTTTTCTCCCCACATTGCCCGGCTGCGCTTGCTGGAGTAAAAAGGTTCCCAACAAACTGCGCCAGTGCAATCTGTTGCGCGTGGCTTCTTCGAGCCCTGCGATCGCAATCTGTTCGCTGCTTAAACCATGTTACTCAAACTGCACAGGGCATCTTTGAGCCGTGTTCTTTTCAACTATTTCCTGCTAGAGTGTCTCCACCCTGGCGCATACGGGCGTGCCATTCTCCAAGCCCCTCGTCGTGGAGATTGTGTTTCATCATAGTCTTGGAGTTGCTCAGCCGACTGAATCTTGAAGGCTTTCACCACCTCCAGATGGAACGCTCGGCATTCCTGACGTTCGGTTCGGGGCGCATGCCCAGGGCGCCAAGAACTTCGTCTAGCTCTACTGTGCGCTGTCAAGCTCCCCCTTGCCGTGGACGAAACCAAGTCGGAGAAACTGGCCTGCTCCTTGGCGACACACTTGCCTGCATAGATGGGGAATAACTGCGAGATGAGGGGAGACAGGGAAGGTTTCAGAACAAGCCCCGCCTAAGCCAAAATGTTACCCAAGTGGAACATGCGCGCACACCTACGGCGACAGTTTTGGCCCAGCACCGCTACGCTGGCACCAGCCTGTCGCTCGCGAAGGCCGGGCAACGACTCAGCAGTACTATAAGAGTGCTCGCCGCAACATTCTTCTCACTTGGCATGCGTCGCGCGGGACTGGGAGGCTGACAAGGGCGTTCGCACAACCAACTCTAAGGGTGGCTACGACGCCAGTGCTCGAGAGGGCTCAGCCAAAGCCTTGCGCGGGTCAAGTCGGAGCTTGGGTCCGACTGTGACTTGCCCGCGAAGAAGGTGGACCCGTGCCGTTGCGCCATCAGAAAGATAGTGCTTGGGCGCGCCTCATCAGGAACCAGATCGCTGCAGATTCTTGGGTTTGTCTGCGTGAGGTCCAAAAGTTGTTTTGGGTGAGCCAACACGTCAACCTGGTTTAGGCCAGCGCATGAATCTTACACTCTTTACCCAAAGATAGAAACGAACCCCGTCCTCTGGGCCAGTGCCCTTGCGCCGCGCTGCGGAGAACTCAGAGAAGAGGTCCTGATGAGATGATCCCTCGGCTCTGGGCAATCCTGAAATGAAAGGATAGTGGCAACTGCAAATCACCCCTCTTCTTTTGGGAGGGGGGATCCTTTTGGAAGGGCATGTACCTACAAGTTTCTGGGCGTTCTGGCGAGCAGCTACTAGCAAAACTGCAAGCCTGAGTAATATCCATCTTTTTTTTAGAGCGGGTCAATGAGAGGTTCATGTCAGCCCAAAACCGTGCCTTGACGCGTTGCTTGTTGGTGTCCGTCAAGGCGTCGAAGACCTGGTCCGACCTCCGTGCCATCCCGTGACACGCGCAAGCAAAGTCCATCCATTTGACGCGTCCCACCTCTACACTGGTTTGGAGCACATTTAGGGAATCTTTCTGGCCAATGCAGCGGTTCGGTTGCTAGCTGTGCTCCATTCAAGTTTGAGCACTGTTTGGTGCCAGGCGATTGCAAACTTCTGAAAAACAGTGGCTCGCCACCTGGGAAAACGGAAACCAAACAATACGCAACGTTGTGTGTAAACGCCCAACTGGAAGCGTTCACAACCATCTGTGGACACTGCCATGTTCGCTCCACAACATCGCGCGTAGGCCCAGACATGAAGTAGTCAAAGAGACGGTCCAAGTACTGCACCTGTGCAGGACGGCCAAAGCGCAGCGAAAGAAAGCACAAAAAGTGGGGAGGAAACTGGAAAAGGGGGTAGGAAGGAAGCAAGGAAAGGAAAAAGGAAAGCAAGGAGGAAGCGAGAAGCAAAGAAACAAAGCAAGAATGGCACAAGTAAAGAAACAAAGGAAGAAGACAAGCAAGAAGAAAGGGAGGAAGGAAGGCTCCCAAACCCAGTCGCGCGACCAAACCCCTGCTCCAGCTGCATCTAGTCCATCTGGAAGAGGCACGCGCCCGGTCGAAATCCCATCAACTCCGGTCACATCAATCAAATCCCCTACATTAAAAACCGGTCAAACTCGCCTGTAGACACCAAGAAAAGCCGGGTAAAATCTACAAAAACTGGTCAAGTTTAAAACCAGTCAAATTCCTTACACTCTGTTAGGCTTCGCTCTCCCCCAGTCCAACGCTTATTTGTGGCTCTCTCACAGCGGCTCTCGTTCTATCTAGCCCTTGAAGCACACGCGCTCTTGGAAACCGTCTCGCGCACCCACTCACTCACTCAATCAAACACAAACATATCAAAGCCAGCCAAAAGCATTCTGGCCAAGGCGGGTAACGCGAAGCGTGAAAAGAAGGACGAGAAAGAACGAACAGAATGCACTGAGGGAAAAAGAAAGAAACGAGGAAGGACAAAGCAGGAATCAAGAATGAAGAACACAGGTCAAGCACCTGCCGCAGCTGGCCCCATGTTGGCACGCGCGACCTGAACTTCCCAACGCAAGGCTGGAATCAAACTCTGAGGCCTGTTTTGGCCGACAACGCCGAAGGAAAAGCGCGCCTTTTGCCAACGTTGCTCGCAAAGCTATTTGTGCGTCGGTCGAAACCTCCAGTTGATGTAAAGGAGATCAAGCTTTTGGAGGGGGCCTATCGCTTTCCCATGTTTCAAGCACTCGCCCAAGCAAGCCTTTTCAAGAGCTCTCGGAGCTGCTACTGTCAGAGCGATCTCCACTACTGCTACTGCTGCTGCCGCATTTGGAGAAGAAACCGGAGAAAGAGAGGAGGCAGGCGAGCAAGCGGAGCTACAACAAACTGGAGAAAGAGAGGGAGGCAGGTGCCATAACGAATGGGCCATTCCCCGCGCGAGGCGGAAACTGGAATTGTAGAGGTGTTGTTTTAGTGTCGTTTTGGGTATCGCTTTGAGCGCTGGCCGACTGTGGCGCCTGCGGGCGCCAAAAAAGAAGCATGATAGGAAGGAGGACAAGCAGTTCTTCAGTAGACTCTGCGAAAAGGTACTCTTGACACACCAAAATGACTTTTGGGTATGGCCCCACAAATCAAGAAGCCGGTAGCTCCGAACCCAAAATCCGTCAAAGGTGACCTCGCTTCAGCTGAAAATGGTTTCCCTGGGTATGGTGCGCCACCAGGCTCCAAAATTACTTTTGGGTATGGTTTGGCCCTGCCAGCCACCACAGAGTGGCAAGCCGGGGAACTCAACTCAATCAACAAGAGGCACACCTATCATAGATATCGACATCCTCACATGATCACTCTACATGCCTAGTCAAGGTTACTTGTTGGTGTTTGCCAATGCGTGCAGAGTACAATTCACACTCTCCAGACTCTCCGAAAAGGCACTGCTTATTTTTGGGTATGGTTTGGCCCTTCCAGCAACCCAAAACTCAAGCCGGCAGTTGGACCCAAAAGCTTGCTTTCCCTTGCCAGTTTCCCAAAAACCATGGCGAGGCTCAAAAATGGGTGTGGGGAATGGTTTGCCACCAGGCTGCAAAGTTCCTTTTGGGAATGGTTTGGCCCTTCCAACCACCGCAAAGTAACCAGCCGGGAGACTCAACAAATCAACACGAGGCACACCTATCATAGATATCTACATCCTTACGCGATCACTTGTTTCCCTACAAAAAGACACCTATGTCTGCTACAGCCAAGAGAGCTTAGCGCGATGCTTCAAGCCCAAGGAACGGGAGGGGCGACAAGAAACCGGAGAAAGAGAGGGAGGCAGGTGCCATAACAAATGGCCATTATTCGCGCAATTGTAGAGGTTTCGTTTCGGTGTCGTTTTGGGTATCGCTTTGGGCGCTGGCGACTGTAGCGCCTGCGGGCGCCGAAAAAGAAGCATGATAGGACGGAGAGCAAGCAGTTCTTCGGCATCCGAAATGCAGTTCACACTCCGCAGACTCTGCAAAAAGTTACTCTTGACACACCAAAATGACTTTCGGGTATGGTTTGACCCTTCCAGCAACCACAAAGTAAGAAGCCGGCAGCTCCGAGCCCAAAATCCGTCAAAGGTGGCCTCGCTTCAGCTGAAAATGATTTCCATTGCCAGTTGCGCAAAAAGCCATAGCTGCAAAAGGGTTTTGGGTATGGTGTGCCACCAGGCTCCCAAATTACTTTTGGGTATGGTTTGGCCCTGCCAACCACAGAGTGGCAAGCCGGGGAACTCAACTCAATCAACAAGAGGCACACCTATCACAGGTATCCACATCCACATGACTGACTTGTCGGTGATTAAAAAACAAACCAAAGGTTGTTTCCCTAGAAAAACGACAAAGCTAAACCTTGCTTCAGCTGTCTTGCTTTCCCTTGCCAGCTTCCCCAGGGTATGGTTTGCCACTAAGTTCCTCTTGGCTTCCAACCACCGCAAAGAAACCAGCCGGGGAGACTCAACAAATCAACACAATCTGCATCCTTACGTGATCACTTGTTTCCCAAGAGAAAAGACACCTATGCCTCCTTCGGCCAAGAGAGCTGCGTGCCATGCTTCAAGCCCGAGGAACGGGAGCAAGCGGGGCGACAAGAAGCCGGAGAAAGAGAGGGAGGCGCGCAAGCGGAGCTACGACAAACCGGAGAAAAAAAAAAAGGAGGCAAGTGCCATAACACATGGGCCATTCCCCGCACGAGGCGGAAACTGCAATTGTAGAGGTTTTGCTTCGGTGTCGCAAAGTTTTGGGTATCGCTTTGAGCGCTGGCGGGCCGACTGTGGCGCCTGCGGGCGCCAAAAACGAAGCAGTTCTTCGGTACCCCAACACCAAAATGACTTTTGGGTATGGTTTGGCCCTTCCAGCAACCACAAAGTAACAAGCCGGCAGTTCCGGACCCAAGGACAGCCAAAGGTGAGCCTTGCTTCAGTTGACTTGCTTTCCCTTGCCAGTTTCGCCAAAAACCATGGTGGGCTCGAAAATGGGTTTGGGGTATATTTACATCCTCACACGAGCACTCTCATTGACTACCCTAGGCTGTGTTAGGGTTGCTGACTTGTTGGAGCTTGAAAACAATCCACATCTCTTCCATACTTCCCTTGCATACACTCTGAAGCATGAAGCTTATCGCTTTTGAGGGGGGCCTATCGCTTTTTTGGAGTTTTCCACGTTTCTACGAACTTCATGCCCATTCCCTGATAAAGTGGTCTTTTGAAGGTTTTGACGGTTGCAAAGACATGGGGCGTCTCTAAGGGGGACGGCGAATTTGCTGTCAATCTCTCCGACTCAACAGCGACCACACCCGCATCTACACCACGGACGCCTAGTGACAAGAAAAACCAGAAGAGCTGTTGCTCTTCCGCGAAGACTCTGCCTGTACACAATTGGCAAGGGCTATGGTCATGATTCCTTCAGGCAAATCAAATCAACCCTTCGGCACCTGCGCGATGATCTCCTCTGGGGACATGCCAGGGTTGGCTGTCGCCTCACCTCAGACCCAGTCAGGCTGATCCTTTTCAGGGTGATGGTGGTTCGGAAATCTGGGCCATTCATCAGTTTCGAATCTATGGCCCCAAAAGCACCATACATCGAACGTCCGACCTTGCAACGCGCTGCGTCTCCTACCAATCGCGCCACGCAATTCAACGCGCGACCCTCCGAAGTAGTACTGCGCCTGCCACGACATCGGCGCTCCACGCGTCAACGCGCGCGCCGTCCAAACAACTGCGCCTGATTATATGTGCTTCCAAGCGCCGCGCGCCGTGTAAAAAGTGCGCTTTCAACGAAGCGAAGCATGCCCACAGCGTTGCTCCTGCCAACTCTGACACGTGTACCACGCGCATATCCAACATTAATCCGGGACTTCGGCGCCGCATCTCAAAAGATACAAATACATTACAACGTCGCAAAAAAAGCACGCGCGAACACACGCTGACCTGCAGACCCCTTCTGCTACGCATCTGAGGTAATCGCGTCGGGCCACTTTTGTTTGTCCCGTAGGCCTAGACAACAACGGTTTCTAAACGCCTGAACCAAGGAGCCCACGAATGTCGCAACAGTCGGCAGCGCGCCTGACAGCCCTCTCCATGGAACTCCCTGCAGACACGCGGGCTTGCCGAGCTGGCGCGTCTGCGCAGCTCAGCCAGAGTGTTGTAGCGCGAGCTTTTCTAAAAGTTAAAATGACTGCGAGCGCGACGAGAGTTAGCGCTGCTCGGCGAGGGCTCGGCAAGCGTCTGAACCAGTTCAATTTTCGTGCCTCCTACGAGCTAACAGCCAAAGACTTTGTTAAGTCAAAGTTTGCCCGAACCAGTTGGAGAGTCAAACATGTTTGGCTTCGGTCGGCGCAACGACAAGTCTTCGTGCCCCAAAACGGGGTTTTGCGTGTCACAGGGTTGCGCTCGGGAGCTTGCAAAGCTAGCGCCTGCGACCTTGTGCGGGGAGAAATTCAATGCTGAACAGGGTGTGTGACTGCGTGTCAAAAGACATCGCGACTGACCCGGCTAAGAGCACAGCTGCCTGCCGTTACTTTGGCTCATGTGCGCGACCCTGCTTGCCGCGCGACGACGAGAAGGGTCAAGGCCTGGTACCGAGAGGGGCGCCGCTGGCGCCAGGGCCGGCGAACAAGCGCACAAAGCTTCTTTGCGCGCCGAGCAGTTGACCGCCACGGCTGCGAAGCATTTGTGCTTCTTACGTGGCGCGGAAGGAAGTGACGCTAGGCAACGATTTTACGGCCCTCAAACAACTTGCGGCGTGTCTGAGAAGGCCCCCGGCGTTCAGACACGCCGGAAAAGGTCCAGGAACAGCTCCTCACACTTCCGGACCGGTCCGGAACTGTGAGGGGAAGTCCTGGCCGAACTCGCGTTCTCAACGCTAGCGTGAGATACGCGCAATTAACTTAATTTACAGGAAAGGCTGCGGGCGCAAAACCTTACAGTCCGAAACTGTGAGGGGAAGCCCTGCGCACTTCAGCTTCAGCTAGGCCGGCTGAGCGCTGTGAGCTCGTTGCCTAGCGTCGAATACCCTCTGAGAAGCGCGAATGCGTCGCCGCCCCCAGGGCGCAATGCCTCACACGATGCAGGGCCCGCCAACAAGCCCAGCCAAATCAGGCCGGGAGCAAGCGTAGCAGGGGCAAAGCCTCTTTGACCAGTGCGATCCCTGCAAAGTTGCAGCAGGTAGCTATGCTCTAAGCCGCATCAGTTGTGACTTTCTTTTTGCGCAGGACGCAAGCTCTCCCGACCACAGCCCTGTGACACGCAAACCTGCCTTGCGCCGACCAGCTGAACAAGCCAACCTGCAGCGCCCAAAACAAGTTGAACCTGCTGAATTAAGTTAATGTTGAACTCTCTTTCATGTAGCCCCGAACCAGTCGGGACTCTCTTTAGTGAGACCCTGGGGGTCCTGGAGGGGCAGTACTTGTATTGCCAATCCCTCTCAGATTTCCAGTTGCCAATTCTTTGTATTTCCAACCCAGCACTTGTTTTAGCATTGCCAATTCTACTTTAGTATTACTAAGGCTGACTCTCAGATCCCCAATACTTACTTTAGTATTGACAATTCTACTTTGGTATTGCCAAGGGCCGTTTTTTCAGCAACCCCCAAAACCAGTTGGACACTAAAGAGGACCCCAAAACAATCGCATTAAAGAGGATCTGGGCCTCTTGCGGGCACCCCCCGTTGTGCGACTGGTTGCCCGTATTTTTTTGTAAAGAAGTTCATCTTAAATTTGATGGTTTGGGGACCACTTCAAGAAATCGATTTTCCAATGTTTGCCAGGATTTCGTTGCCCGTTTTTTTGCCCGACTTGTTTGCCCATATTTTTCCCAGCGTTGTTTCCGGCAAAAAAAAATTCCATAATAGAGGACCCCTAAAACAGTCAAGCGATTCTGAATTAGACAAATGTTTCCACAATAGAGAGCACTATTTATAGAAAGGTCCAACATTTGCACTTTCGCAACTTACTGCTTCCAACGAGCTGTGTCAGCCTAAAACCGTCAGAGCACACAATTTGTTTGACTTAGCGGTCAGTCCAGATTGAGGAAAGACACGCTAGGCCCGCAAAACTTTGAGCCCGCCGCTACTTGAGCCTACGGGGGCTTGGGAAATTCGAGCTAGTTCGGGCAAACCTGAAATAACAAAACCATCTAGCCAGTGTTTAGATCGCGCTCGCCGAGGCCTTGCCGGGCTGCTTGGACACGCGTCGCTTTCATAGCCACATAACTTTTACACACGCTCACTAACTCCTACTGTAGCTGTTCTAGGCCCCAACGCTCTGCTGCGAACGAGCGAAGTTTGAGGCCGTGTAGCCATGTAGCCATTTCAACCAGAGGCTTCTGCTTTAAAGCTTCAACAGAGAATCGGATACTTAATGGAGAAGCCGCTTTGGTGGCAGTTGTTACCCAGCCCAAACATCTTGCATTGGAGGCAAAAGAAGGGCCCGACACGATTGCCCCGCATTAAACGACTTGTTCCAGCAAGACCCCAGGCATGGGAGAAACCCTCCCCCATCCACCCCTTCGCTCCAGATCGGCTGCAAATGTTTGCAAATCGGTGTTTTTTTGATGGGCCACTCCACACTAAAAAAAACTCGCACCCAGCCCAAGCCCTGAGGCCCCCAACTGGTGTCCACCGGCCTCGCCTCCATCAATGGCACGCCCGCCTGCTCGAAAGCGTTGCCCTGGGCACCCTCCTTCACCTCAGGAGGAGGCGGTGCAAACTGTGAAGACCTCACGTTGGTAAGATCCGCCGACCCCGTCTTCTGAGAGGGGGAGACGCACGGGAAGAGTGGCTGGCACATGAGCATAACCGATGGTTCGTGAAACTAAGTTAATTCTGCCAATAGCTTGTCTCGTCATTCTTACTCTTATATACATGTCTTGTAGTCGTCCCTTCTTGCTTATTCCTATTCTTATGTGCGTTTCAAGCGTGGCTTTAACCATTGGTGACGCAGAGGATGCTACGATGATAGGTAACCATCATCGTGAGGAAAGGTTCACGGTTAGGCCCACGCATTTTATTCTGCTCTCGCACGGTGTTTCGTTCTATAGCATTAGCCAGTGGGCGGCTTCGCCTGACAACAGCCACAAAAGAAGCTTGGGATTCGAAACGCAGAGGATGCTGCGACGATAGTTATCATGTCAGTCGTCACCCTTACCAGCCTCATGATGATTGTCATCGCAGTCATCATCCTTATCATCATCATAATCTTCATCATCAGAGTCATCATCATCATAGTCATCACACCATCACTTTTACCATCATGAACGCTTGTCATCAGCATTATGGTCATCATCATCTCTTTCTTCCTTACAATTCAACTGTGGCGTTAGGCAGCGTTGGTTCTGCGGAGGATGGTACTGGTTCTGAGGAGGATGGTACGATGACTGTTGTCACGACAGCCCTCTTCCTTATCAGCATCACCCTCACGACCATCATCATCTCATTGAGGCAGCATTCGTCATGCAGAGGGTGCTTCGAAGATAGTTGTTGTCACCGCCTTCATCCTTATCATCATCACAGTCATCATCCTTATCATCGTCATCATCATAGTCATCAACATCACCTTTATCATCATCATGGTGGTCATCACCATCACGCTTATCATCATGATGACCATCATCATCGCTTTCTTCTATACTTTTCAAGTGTGGCCTTAGGCAGCATTGGTATTGCAGACGATGCTACAATGATTGTTATCATCAAAGCCCTCTTCCTTATCATCATCATCAGCATGGTCGTCACCCTCTCTTCTTTGCCAGCATTGGTAATGCAAAGGATGCTACGATGATAGTTATCACCACAACCATCATCCTCATCGTTCTCATGATGATGGTTGTCGTGACAATCATCACCACACGCATCACAATGTTCATCATCACCATCACCCGTATCATCATCATGTTTGTCATCATCACCCCTCATCGTCACCATGGTGATAACAATCCCTTTCTTCTATACGTTTCAAGTGCGGCGTTACGCAGCATTGGTAATGCAGAGGAAGCCACGACGATAGTTAACATCACAGCCCTCTTCCTTATCATCATCATCATCAGCACGGTCATCATCATCTCTAACGAGGCAGCATTGGTAAAGCAGAGGACGCTACGACGATAGTTGTTGTCACAGTCTTCATCCTGATCAACATCACAGCCATCATCCTTGTCATCAGCATCATCATAGTCATCGTCATCACCTATAGCATCATGACGCTTGTCATCATCATGGTCTCGTCATCTCTTTCTTCTATACTTTTCAAGTGTGGCGTTAGGCAGCATTGCTGATGCAGACGTTGCTACACTGATAGTTATGATGACAGCCCTCTTCCTTATCGCCAATTTCAGCAAGATCATCATCATCTCTTGTTAAGCAGTATTCATTGTGTAGAGGATGTTACAATGATAGTTGTCATCACAATCATCATCCTTATCAACCTCATGATGATTGTCGTCACAGTCGTCACCCTTATCATCGTCACCATGATTGTCATCATCGTCACCCTCCTCGTCATCATCATGACGGTCATTCTCACCCTTCATCATCATGATGGTCATCATCATCTCTTTCTTCTATACTTTTGCAGCGTGGCGTCAGGCAGCATTGGCAATGCGGAGGATGCTATGATGGTTATCGTGACTGTCCTCTTCCTTATCATCATCATCCTCCTCACAACCACCATCGTTTCTCATTGGGGCAGCATTGGCAATGCAGAGGATGCGCAAAAATACCTTCGAAGATTTGTCGTCGCAGTCTTCATCCTTTTCATCATCACAGTCATCATCATCACCTTAATCATCATCACGGCGGTCATCATCATCACGCTTATCATCATCACGATGGTAATCATCATGTCTTTCTTCTATACATTTTGGTGTTGCAGACGACGCTACGATGATAGTTACGACAACAGTCCTCTTCCTTATCTTATTTTTCAGCATGATCATCATCATCCCTTCTTAGGCAGCATTGGTAACGCAGAGGGTGCTATGATGATAATTCTCATCACAGCCATCATCCTTATCATCCTACTGACGGTTGTCATGACAGTCATCACCCGTATCATCATCATGGCGGTCATCATCACCCTTCATCATCATGATGGTCAGCATCATCTCTTTCTTCTATTCATTTCAGGCGTTGCGTCACGGCAGCCCTCATCCTGATCATCATTATCTTGATGCTTCTCACCATCTCCATTGGATATGAAGAGGATGCGCAGGGGGTGCTTCGAGGATAGTTGTTGTCACCGCCTTCATCCTTATCATCATCACAGTCATCATCCTTACCATCGTCATCATCATAGTCATCCGCATCACCTTTATCGTCATCATGACGGCGCTCATCATCACATCTGTAAGTTAACATCCTTACATCATCCTTATCATCCTCGTGATGATTGTCATCACAGTCAGGTCATCATCGTCTCTTTCGTCTTTACAGTTCCAGTGTGGCGCTGGGCAGCGCTGGTAACGCAGAGGATGCTGATATGATAGCTATCCTGGCAGCCCTCATCCTTCTCATCATTATCTTGACGCTCACCATCATCTCTTATGATTGGTAATGCCCGTATCATCATCAGCATGGTCATCGTCATCAGTTTTGTCATCATCATGGTGGCGAGCGTCATCACCACTGTCATCGTCACTATGACGGCCACCAGCATTGGACATGCAGAGGATGCTACAATGTCATGTTGGTGGGCGGTTCTTGGTCCTAGGCCAGCGTAAAATGACTGGGCCTAACCTGCCGAAAAAGCCAGCACACTAGGCCTCGCAAACGCCAGCGCAGTTGGTGTCGTTAGTTTGCCTGCGTGGTGGCCCGCATCCTCTGATGCACTTTACAAAACCCCAGGTAGTGCTTGAAGCGTTCCCATTTTTTCGACTTCAATTGTAGCACAGCTGAGCGGCCCAGCGCAGCCGAGCACAACCGAGAACCGCCGAACACACGAAATTGTGAAGGAGGCTTGATAGGAAGCAGGAAGCCCTTCACCAACACGCCTTTTAAAAAAGAACGGTGTCTCTTTGCTATGGTTCGCGCCGCTTAGTCTTGGGCCCCTCGCAAGTCTGTGTCCGCGCTGTGCCAAGACAACCTGGTCTTTTTGCTGTCGTTCGCGCCACTTTTGTTCATTAAAAGTTGCGCAGTGCCCGCCGTTGAGCACAATGCCCTGTCCATTGAACACAGTCGCAGTGCCCGCAGCGCCCTCTCCAGTTAAAAACGGCGCTTGTCCATTGAACACAGCGCCCTGTCCATTGAACAGGGTGCCTTGTCCATTGAACACAGCACCCTGCGCGTTGCACATAGTCTCCCGTCCGTGGAACACAGCGCCCTGTCCAACTGAACACAGCGCCCTCTCCAATTAAAAACGGTGCCCTGTCATTTGAACAAGCCAAAACGCTCCAAAGAACCGCAACAGGTTTCGTGGGGTGGGCAGCACAGGGCGGCAATCCTTAAATCCGGCCGCGGCCTGTGAAGCGGGCTGAACGGGTCAAAAAAAGAAGAGCATCACCTGCATAATCTGCTTCTGGCGGGTGTTTTTTTTGCAAGTTTTTCGGTCTGGTTCTGGGTCTGCAGCCTTGGGCTTGTGCGTCTGCGGGCGGTGATGCGGGTGATGCTGGGGATGTGGCTGGGAGCTGCCTTCCACACCACCTGAAAGAAATGTGGATGGACAATTGTGTGAAATTGATGGACCAAGCGAGAAGGATGGAAAATCGATGTAGACTGTGTGGAAAATGGATGGAAAACGGATGCAAAATGGATGGAAAATCAACGGCATAGTTTAGCTGAATTCAAGACATCGTAAACTGAATGTTGTTGAAACTGTACGTATGGGCGTGCGAGTAGCGGACGTACGAGTGGACGAGTAGGCGCACGAGTAGGCGTACGAGTGGAGGTACGAGTGGACGTACGAGTGGACGAGCGGGTGTACGAGTGGACGTGCGAGTGGACGTACGAGTGGACGAGTAGGCGTACGAGTGGACGAGCGGACGCGCGAGTCGGCGTGCGAGTGGACGTACGAGTGGACGAGCGGACGCGCCAGCGGGCGTACGACTGGACAATCTGGCGGGCGACTAGATGTGCGAGTAAGCGTAATGTTTCATTTGTTTTAATATTTGGTCATGTTCAGCATAGTTTGTCGTAGTTCATTGTCACACCGTATCATACTTTATCCTAAGAAACTAATCATCAGAATTTATCATAAATTAGCATTGTGTTCATACTTTATACTAGCCCATAATAGTGCATCATCATACCTTAGTTCATCACTATAGCATGTCATCACTTATCATTATTCATCATAACTCATCATCATAGCTTGTCATTATTGATCGTAGCCTATCATAGTTCATCATAGAGCATCATCATATGTTGTCATAGTTTTTCATGATGTATCACGATTTATCATGTTATCATAGTTCATCAAAGTTCGTTATCATAGCTTATTATACGTTATAATAATTTGTCATAGGTCATCGTCATAGCTTAGCATAAAGTTTTCAAACTATCGCAAATTATCATAATTTATCATAGTTAATCATAGCTCATCATCATAGCCTATCATGATTCATCATTTTAGCATAGTTCACCATAGTTCATCATCATACTTATCATAGTGTATCATAGTTCATCACAGTTGGTCATCCATTTATCCATTTATCACAACTTATCAGAACTTATCATAGTTCAACATAGTTCGTCCTCGTAGCTTTCCATAATTCATCATAGTTGATCATAGCTTATCATAGTTCATCAGCATAGCTTTTCCTTCCTTGTGTATCAACATTTATCATTATTTGGCATAGTCTATGATATTTTTCAAAATCTAACCTAGTTCATCATCATAGCGTATCATCAGTTATCATGATGTATCATAGTTCATCATCGTAGCTTGTCATAATCTATCATAATTTAGCATAGATTTTGCTAGTTTGTCATATTTCAATCGTTTATCGTGGTTTATCACATGTCATCACTGCCATTATTGCATGTTCTCAAAACGATTTGAGGGATCACTGACTGGCTGATGAGTTTCCATGTAGGTAGGAGGAGGGGGTTACACCTCACTACAAAAAAAACACAGCTTTTTAGAGTATATTGAAACATCAAGAACCACATTTTCACCCATTCGTGCACCCACTCGCACTCTGCCATCCACTCGCACACTCACTCATCCACTCGCGCGTCCACTCGTATACTCGCTCGTCCACTCGTACGTCCACTCGCACGCACGCCGTACGCTCGCACAGATTCTGACCCGTACGGTTTTAAGGGCGAATTTTGGACAAATAAGGCTTATTTTCCCGAAAAGCGGCCTTAAAACCGTACGGGTCAAAATCTGTGCGAGTGTACGGGCGAGCGGGCGAGTGGACGTACGAGTGGACGAGCGAGTGCACGAGAGTGGACGTACGAGTGAACGAGAGAGTGCGCGACAGGCATAGGATTGCACACGCACAGAAATAAGGCTAATTATCTAAAAAATAAGCCTTAGTTTTCAGAAAATCTGTCTTATTTCTGTACGTGTGGGCTTGCGCAAGTCCACACGTACAGAAATAAGGCCGATTTTCGGGACACGTACAGAATAAGGCCGATCTATTGAAAATAAGCCGTATTTGTTCCAAATATTGGCCTTATTTCTGTACGTGTGGACTTGCGCAAGTCCACACGTACAGAAATAAGGCCGATTTTCGGGACATGTGCAGAAATAAGGCCGATTTATTGCAGAAATCGACCTTATTTCTGTGCGTGTGGACTTGCGCAAGTCCACATGTCGAAGAAATGGGCCTTTTTCGCGAAAATCGGCCTTACAACTGTACGGGTCAAAATCTGCACGAGTGCACGGGCGGGCGTGCGAGTGGACGTACGCGTGGACGAGTAAGTGTACGAGTGGACGAGCGAGTGTACGAGTGGAAGTACGAGTGCACGAGAGGGGGCACAAGTGGGTGTACGAGTCGGTGCGCCAGTTGGTACGCACAGGTCTGGGATTCCATACACGCAGAAATAAGGTCGAGTTTTTGAAATCAATGCCAGCATATTTTCTCCAAACATCGGGCTTATTTCTGTGCGTGTGGACTGGCGCAAGTCCACACGCACGTATTTTTCTGAACATCGGCCTTATTTCTGCACGTGTGGCACCGGACAAGTCCACTTGCACAGAAATAAGATTCCTGGACAAACAAGCCTATTTACCACTGCCTAGAGCTTGGAAGGCAAGGTTTGGCATGATGCATCAATGCACTGTTAGGATCTATTTTACCTCACGTGCTCAGGTTTTACTCATGAGACAGTTACAAGACGCATATGACTGCCACGGCCAGAATCGTTGAATCATTGTTTGCTCCACTAGACAATGTCACCTACGTTCACTCGTGCGTACTTCGGTGATGATATCACTTCACGGAACATGGTCCAACTGTTGAAACTTACAACTTAAACCTTTCCAACTTATTGACTAACTTAATTATATATAGGCACTTTTATCGGATTGATACAGCACCCGTACTGTACTGATAAGCTCCCCTCGCCAACTTGCACATCTGCTACATCCACTCGTACGCCTGCTCGTCCACTCGTACGTCCACTCGCACGTGCACTCGTACACCTACTCGTCCACTCGTTCTTTCCACTGGTACGCCTACTCGTCCACTCGTACGTCCACTCGCACGCCTACTCGTCCACTCGTACGTCCACTCGCACGTCCACTCGTACACCCACTCGTCCACTCGTACGTCCATTCGTACGTTTACTCCTACGCCTACTCGTCCACTCGTACGTCCAATCGTACGTCCACTCGTACGTTTACTCCTACGCCTACTCGTCCACTCGTACGTCCAATCGTACGTCCACTCGTCAAACCACTACTCGTATGGGCGTCTAATTGGGCCTTTTAAAAACCCGTTTACGAGGTTAAGAACCCAGCTAAGGCATAGTGATGGAACATTGATGGACACTTGATGGAAAATGATGGAACATGTATCTGGAAAATTGATGGATACATGTGGGGAAAACGGATGCAAAATAGAAAACATGATGGAAAATAGGAGGAACATGAAAATGATGGAGCCTGGAGCAGAGGCTTCAATGCAGGGACTGGAAGTCACAAGGGTGGCTGGGTGGGTGTTCCCGGCGGTCGGCTGTGTCGCGTCAGCGTTTAAATAAGAAGATGAGAAGTGTCAACGGCGTCAACGGCGTCAACTGATGTTCGGTGTAAATCGTGCGGCAACGAAGCCTTGGTTGACAATCTGACGATCTACTCCTTTGCCAGTTGCGGGGAGGTCCCGAAAGAGATTGAGGACACGGGCTGTCCTTGAGCCGCTCACTTGTTTCGTTGGCAAGTTTGGGCGTCAGGGAAGGAGCCATCTCAGGGGATGCTGGGGTTGTCCCTCTACGACGTTGTAGAACCATGACGGGCCCCCGGTTGTCCAAGTCTGGCCCTGACACCCACTGAGAAAGGCCAAATTGTCAAAGCCATGACGTGAGCCATGAAACCGAAGAATCCAAAGAGGTTGCCGCTATCTGGCTCCAACTGTCATGTGCCGCCATTGAAGTTTGGCCCAAGAGAGAAACAGGACTAGTGTTTTTACGCAAATTTTGTGCCTGACATGCAGGAAGCCTTGATCTTCATTTGAAGTGAACACGTCGCTTTCGGCTGGGCCCGTCTCTTGGAAAGGCGCATGTGCAACGGCGGCGGCCTTCAGGACACATTGAACTCGTTGAGAACTCGTTGAGAACTCGTTGAGAACTCGTTTCTCAAACTCCCTACGCTTACGATGGGGCCATCTGCTGCAAACAACTCCCTGCAGACAGCCAACAAACGAGGGAGCTCATAAAGAGCATGTGGCTTCCCATCATCATTCAGGCATGACTCTTGTGCGTGCATGAATTTCTTGAAATGGGCAATACGCTGCAGGTGCGTCTAGAGCCCATTTGAGTGACCACATGACCTCAACTCTGGAACTCTGGCCAGTCCAAAACCAGCCCCCTTCACACCTCTTCCTTCCTCATCCCGCCTCACGCACAATGTCGAACTGGCCCGGCTGCGAGCGATTGGGCGGAGCCACAAAGTACAGCACATGCCTCGTCAAGCTTGCTTGCAGGGGAGCGAAGCGCTTGAAAAGGCAACCCCCTCGGAAATGGGACATGCGGCTCAAATCCAAATGTCTATCTTTGAAAGAAGTTGAGGGCGCTTTTGCGTTGTTCCGTGCCACTCAAAACGTAGGTGTCCCGTCATGGCCAGATAAAAACAAGAAACAAAGCTCAGCAAGTGCCGTGGACTGGATCGCAATTGCGCCGGTCTCACTCGGACAACAAGTTGGTTCCCACTTCCAACGGCAACAAACAATGGTCTACGAATTGCAACCAACGGTACAGCTTCATTCAAGTCAAGGTGACACCTGAAGATTTTGGCTTTGGTCAAATCGTGTTTCGAAAGCCTGGCAAGTGCTAAAGAAACATACCATACAAGGTGGGCTGTCAAAACTGATCCGCGCTAGTTGCTTACAAAAATAAGGTGCCCCTTTTGTCACACATCCAGGCAATTGCGTTCTCTCAGTTTGGGGATGGCCATCTTGGAGTCTGCGGGTACCCCCCCGCAGCTGGGTGTTGGAGGGCTTCTGGAGGTAGGTCTTGAGGATGCCATGCGGTTTTCGTGTTGCTTGAGGGTGCTCAGGTGCTCCTTTCAGGATTGTTTGAAAGGAAGCCAAAAGACCATTTCAGGGGTCCCCTATTTTGGCATGTACCGGTCCAAGTGATCGATCGTTGGACCCCGCGCCTTCCTTTTGAACCTGACTAATTTAGACCCCAGTGCGGAAGAGCCAAATCCACCGAATCGGATTTAATCATGTGAAGTGCGATCATGTGGAGAATCTACCTTCCGCAAATGGGCCCGAGGCCGGTGCCAAAAGCAAGACACCAACTGCCGGCAGCGCAGACAGATTAGACATCACGGGAAAAAAACCACCCTTACGCTACTTTGTGGTCTCTCTTGCAAGAAGTGCTGCTTCAAAGCACGTTGTGCCCTTACAGGGCGGAAGGAAACAACATCCCAGCTGTCCCCCCGACGGCGAGACTTCCGTTCGACCCCCCGCCTCGGTATCACTTTGAACCCGAGTTGCTACCGTGCATGTTGACCTGTTGAATCCTGTTAACTTACCCGCCCTTAACGTCCCTCTTGCTTTGCCATTCTGTTTTCCTGCACGGTTTCGGCCCCACCTGAAAGCGGAAGGCTTTTGGATCCGTCTCTCGTCGTCATGGCACCCACCAGCAATAGGAATTGTCGCTTCCATGTTGCAACGTGCGTTTTTGGTCGCAAACAAGACCATGTTTTCACCTTGACTTGTTGTCCGAACGTCGGCGCCTTTGTGCTTTACCTCAGAGGATGTGTTGTTTTTGTCAACTTTTGTCTTCCCTGATTTTGCTTGTTTTTGTGTGTGTGTGTGCCAGAGTGTGTGTGTGTGTGTACGTGCCAAGGTTAGAAAAGAGGTCAGGGTGGCACAGGTGCTCAGACTAGAAGAAATTGGGTCAAGGTGAAGCCAAAACCTTGGCCATGGCCAAGCCTAGGAAAAGGGGGTCAAGCTAATTAGACCAAGGTGTGAAGGTTAAACGAGGGTCCAGTTGGTTAAGATGAACAAACAAACGCACACACACACACACACCTGTGTGTTCCCATTTTGCGCTCATCTCGGGTTTCACATGTGCCCTCCGGAGCTTGCGGCCCCCGGCGCGAAGGCGGAGGGGCAACGCCAGCTGGCGGGCCACCAGGCGTCGCCGATGGTCTCCTCGATCCTAACGGATACGAAATCCAAAGGGCGTCGCCAAAGACGAAGCGCGCGGAAGAAGCGGAAGTGAAGTTTTTCACTGCAAGTGGGCAAACTTCAAGTTGCCAGAACAAACCCAAGCCCCCACTTCAACCACAGGTCATTCAGCAGCTATGAAACATCGTGCGCAACAGCAGGGTTCGGATGCTAGAAACAAGTCCAACGATCTTTGACCAAAAAGCAGGCCGAACATAGGCGAATTCATCCACAAGTCAAATGTGCTGTTTTATTTGCACGGTTTCAACATTGCCAAAGAACGCTGGTCAAAGCCCAGGTTTGACTTGTGAGAATTGAGTGAGTTTAAGGTGGAGGAATTTTAGTGCTCTTTGGGTTTAGGTTCAAGGCTTTTAGGGTTTATATTTAAGCTTTTCAGGTTCGAGCTTTGAAGGCTTACGGTTCTGACGTCAGGTCCGCTACCTTCGTGATGTGTGCGAAGCAGTTCGTGAGCGTCCGCGCTTCAAGGGGTTGCGCAGGTCGTCTGGCAGGATCACCTCGAGGATGCGCAGCTGGTAGCAGATCCTGAGAAAAAAGATGCCAGATAGAAGGCGCGAACGAAAATGCACCTTGATTTCCAGAGTTATGGGCTTTCGCGATGTTTGGGCTAACACGGTTTGGCAGCATGCGGGAGCCATCTTGGGCAATGACAACAACAACAACCTGCTGCAGGCAAAGCGCCAGGTCATGTCAAATTGCAGCAAGGCGAGCATAGGAGTTTTCTTCATTTCTGTCCGTCTGCCTGTCTGCAGGCCTGTCGGTCTGCCAACATTACTACTCATCTATCTATCTGGCTGCCCGCCTGCCAATCTGTCTATCTTACTCGTACTGTTCTGACGCAAACGAACCCCATCATCTAACCCCTCTTGTCTGTCTATCTCTCTGCCTATCCATTCATCCATCCATCTCTCACCCATTCTCCCGTTTCCTCCTGTCAACATGCAAAAGTGCTTACGTAGTAATCTCCCTATCATCAGGCAACACAGCAAGAAAGCAAGCAAGCAAGCAAGCAAGCAAGCAAGCAAGCAAGCAAGCAAGCACGCAACCAACCAACCAACCAACCAACCAACCAACCAACCAACCAGCCAGCCAGCCAGCCAGCCAGCCAGCCAGCCAGCCAGCCAGCCAGCCAGCCAACCAGCCACTAAACCAACCGCAGCCAAAAATCAATCAGTCCAGCAGTCAATCAGCCAGGCAGTCAGACAGTCAGTCAGTTAGCCAGTCAATCAATCAACCAACAAGCCAACCAATCAGTCAATCCACCAACCAATGAATGAATCAATAAGCGTTGTTGGTTTGGTTGGTTGCTTGCTTGGCTAAATGATTGGTTGGTTGGTACTTTGCTTGTTTCGTTGCTTGCTCGCTTGCTTGATGGTGTGATGTGGTTCAGTTCCTGTTTTTGACTTGGTTTGGTTTAACTTGGCTTGACTTGACTGATTCGGGTTTCATTTGGTGTGGCTTGGTTTGGCTCCATGGTTGGTTTGATTTGTGTTGATCTAGCTTGTTTCGACCAGGGTTTTGGTTTGGCCTGCTTTGCTTTTGATTTAGTTTGGATTGACTTGAATTGTTTGACTTGGAACCTGGCTGGACTGTGTTTGGATTTATCTGGCGCGGGTTGCTTTCAGTTTGGCTTGGCTTGGTCGATCGACCGATTGGTTGGTTGCTTGATTCATTGACAAGCTGAAAGATTGACTGGTTGGCTAGTTGAAAAAAGAATGCCTGGTTGATTGGTTGATTTCTTCCCGAATGCGTAGCGAAGGGTTTTCGTTATAGAAGGGGGTCTGGGGGTCAGCATGTGTTCCCGAGACGCGTCGCTGCGTCCGCAAGCGTGGGGAAAGCGTTTTAGACGTCGCTTGGGTGACTTGAAGCGTGTCATTTTTTGCGCCCCTGTGCGCGAATCGTAGCCCTCAGCATGTTAGACGTCGTTTCGCTGCGCCGGCGCAGTGTTTTGGAAGGCTGCACGTTCTCGTTGCCGCCAGTAGGATTTGCGATCCAGGGGTGGTCGCTTTGAGGCGTCCTGCTTGGCAGGCGCGCGATAGTGTTTGGCCCTGTCGTGCAGTCGGCTCGTTTTGGCAAGCCTGAAACGTGTCAAAATTGGTCGAAATCATTCTGGCGCCACAGTCCCGTGCTAGTTTTGGATGCGTGTCGTAAACGTGTCAAAGTTAGATTTCGTGGCAGGTCCAGCACTTTGGATGATTTTGAGTTTGTGGCAAGCTTACTTTTCGTGACAGGCGCAGCACTTTCGAGCGTTTTGGTTGAATTTCGTTGCAGGCGCGGCACTTTGGAGCTTTTCGTGCACATTTCGTGGCAGGCGCAGTACTTTGGAGCCTGGGTGTAGATTTCGTGGCAGGCGCGTCACTTTGACTCAGCGAGATCGCTCTTGCTGTGGCGCTGTGCACATTTTCAGAACGCGAAGCGAACCCTCTGCGCACTTTGGGTGGGTCGAATCGCTCTCGCTGTGGTGCGGCACGCATTTTGAATGCGCCTGGGTGTAGATTTCGTGGCAAGCGCGTCACTTTGACTCAGCGAGATCGCTCTCGCTGTGGCGCGGTGCACATTTTGCGACCGCGAAGCGAACCCTCTGCGCACTTTGGGCGGGTCAAATCGCTCTCGCTGTGGCGCGGTGCGCATTTTGAGCGTGCGGAGCGAACCCTCTTCCCACATTGGGTGGGTCGAATCGCTGTGGCGCGGTGCACATTTTGAGCGCGCAAAGTGAACCCTCTGCGCGCTTTGGGTGGGTCGAATCGTTCTCGCTGTGGCGCGGTGCGCATTTGGAAACAGAAGTTTCGCTCAGAAGCGCCGATCACAAGTGTCCATTAAAAGTGTCGTTCAAAAGTGTCGGTTAGACGTGTCGCTCAGAAGTGTCGATTAACGATCAACAGTGTCGCTCATCGTAAGTGTCGACAGAAGTGTTGGTCAGAAGTGTCAATTGTTGCTCAAGTGTTGATGAGAAGGGTTCCTCAAAAGAGTCAGTCAGAAGCGTCGATCAGAAGTGCTGCTCAGAAGTCTCGCTCAAAAGTGTCAATTCAGCAGTGTTGCTCAGAAGTGTCGTTCAGAAATGTCGATGAGCAGTGTGGGTCAGAAGTGTTGGTCAGAAGTGTTGCTCGGAACTGTCGATGAGACATTTGGATCAGAAGGTGTCAATCAGAAGTATGGTTCAGCAGTGTTGCTCAAACTGTCGATCAGAAGTGTCAATCACAAGTGCGGATCAAAAGTG